>OU744724.1:34057364-34628796 GCA_916613615.1 Steromphala cineraria
GGGACACGGGCTGTGCAGTGCAGGGCGCGTGTAGTGTCACCTGCACGTGCATGCACCAGCCGGGATATATACATGCATGCATATATGATGTAATTGGGATTTAGAATATGCCCTGTGACGCAAGAGTGTTTACTAATGTCATGTTGATTATATGATGTGTTATTCTTATGATGAGTGGTAAATGATCAGTTGATTTGTCATGGTCTGACAGTGGAAGATCGAGATGTACACATTTCAGTACAGTTAAACATGCAGTGTACGGTTATGTTGCTTAACTCTATTCAAAGCCTTATTTTACAAGTAGAGTAAATTGATTTAATCTTATTCAATTTCAAGGTTTTGTATACAAACAGATAGTGAGTTACTCGTTCCCTGAGACTAAATATAGAAATGGTACTGCAGTAGTAGATATATGCAAAATCTGTATTGTTATTTCTGTATGTTTGCAAATGATTACAAACCTTTATAATGAGACTTATCCATCCTATATTGCCACAGTTAGAAATTTAAACGAATCGGTCATTAATTGCAAATTTCACTTATTTTAATCATGCAATGAATCTATATCAATAGAATATCCTCAAAGTTATTCAGCAATTCTTTATTTCTTTATTACTTGATTATATCATTTCAAATGAAGACACTGTTATCAAATGGTAATTAATAAGAGAAATTGTTAGCCAAGAAGAAAAAACAGCACCGATAAGTATTTCTAGACATATTTTCAACATCGTGTATAGTTAAAATGCTTGACATGAAAGGAGAAGATTCGAATAAAAAGCTTTACTCTAGATTACAATTTTAACACTTTCAGAGTTGTATTAACGTTTCGTTTTCATGCATAAATTGGTTAATTTCAGTTTAAATATCCATTTTGTTTTGAAACATTCAACAACGAACAATTAATTATAAGAAAGATTGTCAAATATCGTCTCTTACGATGTAGCAAGTTTTTAAAATGATATTTCAGAATCTTGAATATAATAGAACCTTAAATGTATCTTGAAGAAGAGGGGAAGCTTTATTCTAAAATAATAAATATAAGAGACTCTATATTAGTTTTCTTCAAATCGTATAGATATTGGTCAATGTTCCCTTTATGGATTTGATGTAAGCTTAGGCTTGTATCATATACATTTAGTCACTTCTCATTATATTCTAAATAAATGTGTTCTATCCTAGTCCCATTGGCAAATCTAAATCCACCCACTTATTTCCCTTTTATTTGTACAATACCTACATTAAAATCGGCAAAAAACCTTCACTAAAATCAAGTATTAAGATTATCCTGAAATAGGATGTACCCTCGATTTTTTTCTATAATCCCATCTCTAGCTTAAAAATCAATTTCACTTTCAATTTGGAAAAGTAGAACACATGTTCCTATAAAAGAGTATTTAATAATAAAATTGCATGTAACAAGTAGTGCTTCTGGACACGGAACAATAGAGTATGTGTGAGTGAACAACCAAACTTACTACAGTAAACCTCAATTTATTGTCTGTGTATACCTTTGAACAAGCATGGAGTAAGAATATAAACATAGTAAGTGGCGGTCACCGCTTTTGCAGATCGTTGTCAATAAGCCCTTCGGTTTCACGCCCAATAAAACAATTTCGTTTTGAAAGCTCAGCGTTTGTCAGAACCGAGTCATAACATAAAAAGGCTCTGATGTTTCTCAACCCATTCGTCAAGGAAATATGGCAGACATATGCAAGGATATATTTTTCTTTCTTCATTGACACACTTCCTTCCTGGGAGGCTGGGTATATTAATCATAGGAAAATGGCAACCAACAAATCAGCAAGACATTTCTGAGAGATAGAAAGAAGAAGAGACGAAAGGATGAGTAATGGTTGGATCGTTCTCAACAAGAGCCATGACACGAACCATCTGCCTTCCATTGCACCGCCGGCCGAGTCGGCATCAAGGTCAAGGTCACTATCAAAGTTTCTCTAAGTCCCACACTCCAAATTCCAACACAATAATTACAAAGTTCACAAAACCCTTAAACTTTATCAATGAACGGGAGGTGTATATAGAAACTAGACGGGAATCGATCCCAGTTGTTCCAACAGTCTAGGGAGTGAATGAATCGGGAGGGTCGAGCCTAAACAATGGGGATGCTAGTCTACGTTCAAACAGACCGGAGTCTTAGATCTCCACACCCATGTACTCACGTGGAACTGAAGTCACGGGGAGTTTGGAAGAACTTAGGTCGAAGCTTATCCAACAAGTTGACCATACGAGATTCTGGAAGACGTTTCGAGATTTTGGTACCTAGTTTAGGTGCCCGGATGTGGGGGGATATTGTCTGATGCCCGTCTGAAGGGAGCGCCAACTCTTTCTCTCTCTCACACATATGTTGTTTTGCTTCGGCCTACAGATTTCTTCACGCGCGTTAGTGGGTTGAGGGGGCCCATTCATTGTCAATGGGGGAACATCACCAGTCATTCACAATGTTGTTATCAGCTTGACTCACTACTCAATGAATTGAAGTATATAATAAATTGTTCCTTCATGCTTCGTCTTTACTGCATTTGACATTTTAAGAGAAATAATATTCTCAAAAACAAAAAATCTTAAATAAAGAAGTTGATCAAAATTAATTCCAAATTCTACTTCCATATTGTCACTCAAATATTTCACGACCTTTTGATGAAAATGCAAGAATACAACTTATTTATTTCAACGTAAATCATGACGCTGGCTGTAGAATTAATAAACAAAAAACTACTTGTATCACATCATGCTTTAGTACATTGGATTTTAAAACTGTCCATGATTACAATTGTCGATTAATAAGAATGATTTGTCTTTTTGTAATGTTTAACTATATTTATACATTTAACTGTCATTTGTCACTTTTATTCCTGTCTAAATATCAATATAAAATGAATTTGTTGGACATAAACAAATTAATATTTTTTTTCGAGGTAGTGCATTAATGAAATACACTTTGGATACACAAACATTTAAGCACCTTCGCCTTTCAAGTTATTATTTGAAAATGTGCCTTTCTCTGAGGCGGTTCAATACATGGATCATAAAAAGGTCACTCAGGTTTCGAAATGTTTAATGATACGAACTGTTTTTCTTCTGCAATATAAATTGTTCCTTAGATCGTAAATTCATGTTCTCTTAAAAATATTTATAACAATAGTAATCCTTAGTAGATGTCGTTTGTGAAATAAATATGTGTTTGACACAACCAATTATTATAGAAGTCAACAAACAAATATGTCCTGTCATGTTCAACAACTTTAAAGGGGCAGTAGCACGTTTTTTTGAAAATTTCACATTTTCAACATTTAATTGATAATTGTACGTTAATGCTAAATATATTATTTTGATGGTGTCCAAAATCGCATACAACGAACCAATCATCCAAAGTCATAGAACAAATTATAAAAAGTCCATTGGCAGCCATTTTTGGGTTAACACCTTAATTCAAATAGTGTTAGAAAAAGGAATCGCATGGCCGAACTTTACATTATATATTTGTTTCATTACTGCTTCATTTAGTTTACATACATTGTCTTTCAATCGGAACCATTTATTTTCATTTCCCTGACATCACCGTATATTTCCCCTAAAAACGTGCTACTGCCCCTTTAAATACTTCTCAAATCTCAAGCACACTCTCTAACCATGGACGATATGTGCCAATATGGCAGTCAGCTTCAATATGTCATTACGTTCACTGTCAGCGACTTTACGATTACGAGAGAACGACACGTAAAGTTACGTCGCATGCGAAGGGACAATATTCCGTTAAACATCGCGGCCACTCTGCGGGTGAATAGCGATTACAAGTTGTCAACAAGACCTAATTGACTCACAAACAAACAGTTCTCTCTATGACACTTGGCGGACTACCAGTCAATATTTGTACTGCGTTTTGAACTCTGCCTTGACATTAATAAAGGGAGTTGAGTGTTCACATAATTCATACCCAGATTGGAGGAAGCCACGACATGTTATCGGCGACTCATTTACAACTGTTCGAGTTAAAATATCAAATGAGACTTTATATCATTCCATGGAATTCCATATTACAATTCTCCGTGTGGTAATTCTGTTTAAAGAATGTCTTAAAATCATGCTTATTAGTAACACGATATCTTTATAGATGAAACCGTTTTTGAGAGTGAAACAGAAACAAATGTGACCTGAAAGTATGGATGTATGTAAATTTTAATGACATCTTAATAATTATTGCTTTTCCATCTGGGTAATTAAAATAAGGCATTAATAAACAAATTGATGCCGATGATCTTATGCAGTAAACTCGCCACTTATCACACGGCGTGAGTGACAGGCTAGCTAAATGACGATGAAGACTAATATCTAGACTAGCTTTCAATCTATCTGGAGATAATTTATTTCGTGGGAATTTTGCGTTTATTATATCGAATTCAAGTGGGCCTTTGTGAATTAATATTCATGAATTGAAAAAAACCCTCAAATCATCATTCTGAAGTAAGGAACTTGCAATTATGTAGTATTGTATACAGCAACGATGCCAAAAGATCTATTTTTCGCTAGGAGGTTGAGAAAGTCTGGAAGTCTAGTGTGGTCCCCACAGCAAGCTAAATCCTCCCTCCCTCTCTCTGCTGGTCGGGCTTGCATACCGACCGAGTATCGTATGTTGTTAGCATGTGTTACGGGCAATAAAGGGAAACCCGACACCGGCGTAAGACGATACTTTGAAGGGAATACACCAATTGCTGACTCGGGGCGTGTTCGGTTCAGACTTGGTGGTGATGTTCGGTTCTGAAGTTACCCACCCAGGAATGGTGTAACGTCATTCTCCACTGTACATACACACTAAGCGTGACTCAGCGGAATTGTGGGTCAGTCTGATAGATGAAAACCAGGAACTTATACCGTTAGCTTCTGTTGTGTTATGTCGTATTGAAAGATGATCTCTTTAAAACATACTTTTCATCAGTTATTCATAACTCAGTAGCATTAATCTAAGATAAACGAGAGTACGTCATAGTGTCACTATATATTGAGCAGTTGCAGAGCTATGTCTTATCATTTCTTTTGTTTCGATTCATATAATGTAAAACAATTTTTATGTCACAAAGTATGTCATCATTACATCTATGTCAAAGTGAATATATGATCAAATCAATGCAAAAGGCATCAGGAACAAACCGAAAATGAGTTCCTAACGTATGAATCATACATCTGTATGTTCTTAGCAATTGTTAGATCATCCTGAATCAAACCATTGCTCATGCCAAGGTATGATATGTCATTCAAACAGTTAAACTTGGAAGAGACGATCACCGTACAAAACAATAAATTATTAAACACCGCCCTGAGTCCTCAAATATTGATAATGAATCCAAACCTAAACCAGTTTGTTGTGGACGAAGCAAGGAACCAAAACCAGCTTCGATCTGTCATCAGACAACTGCTAGAAGTTATCATCAAGAACGAGGCTAACTTCCGGTTGTAAGTGACAAGCGGCTAGAGAACCGTGTGGGGAGTCGCACCTGGGAGAAGGGCGGGGTAGCTTCTCGGGGGAGGGAAGAAGGGGGGGAGGGTTGATCGGTAGAGGTCGAGTCAGGAGCAGGGGTCGAGACCATATGGACACCTCTTGACACGAGAAACACATGCTCGACCTATGTTGGAATCGAGAAACATGTGTCGCTTATGTCAACGCTCTCCCAGAGACGTCGCTCCCGTAGTAAAAAATAAGTACCACATTTCCATATGGACTTCATTCTGCGATAGTGAAGCGTTTACTAAGGAGAGGGTGTTTATACATCGGTCAATTGATTCTTGCAAGGACTTCATTATGTCACTGAATGAGATTCATTTAAACTTAGGACTGTCTATCTGATATGTTTTGCTTTAATACAATGCATACAGCAAAGCAAGGTGGAAAATAAACGTTGATTATAATTATCTTGATTTTTACTTTTGAAATAAATTTCAAGAATACGTCGACGGACATTAGGAACTTATCATCGCGACTAGCCAACTAACCAATTCTCCAAGAGCCGTGTTGTATGTTCCTATGAGGTGCAATGTTACATAACCTATAATCAACACTGCACGTGAGAGGCGAGAAATCTGACAATCAGCCCACGTGAAAAGCGATCTCAACGTGGTCCAGATTCAAGATGGCGACTGATGACAGCTCCTCAACGAACTCTGGGAGGTGCCGCTTCTGTCTTTTAACCTTGGGTGTTTTGAAAACAGATCCCCCTGAAAAGGGGAGGCTGTTCTAGCGTTATCTGGCGAGCGTTGGGCCTGGTTCTAGTCAGGATTTCTTCGGGGTTCCATCAGAGAGATAATCTCGAGGACTTGGCGAGAGCAGACGACCAAACGGTAGCTTCTGTTAGCTCAACACATTGCCCTCCAGGACATCTGGATTCGCTAAACCGTGTTAGGAGCCGATAAATATTGCGAAATTCGAAAATGCCATCTTATTAGTTATCTAAGATAATTAAATATAACCTTTTGATAATCTTACTTTTTCTCTTTTAAATCGGTGTTTTCATGTAGTACAAGTATTTTGAGATAGAATGCCAAAACGTATACTTAAAAGGTAAGTTCACTTTCAACTTATGTTGTAAAAATATCCAAATTTCCATCTTGTATGATTTAAGTAATTCAAGTAAGTACTGTTTGAAATGAAAACAAGTTGAAATATATATTTTATAAAAATGATACTTGATCTATCGCGTCTTCCCATTTTCATTACATGCTTATTTTAGAAGTTCTGATTTTTTTCGTATTAACAAAAACTGTGGATAAATAACAAATATATGTTTAGAATATGCACATCGTTTTCATATATAAAACATTATAAAACAACGATCTACAAATTGAAGAGTAAAAATGTTTTCATCTAATTTTACATTTACTGTCAAATGACGTCAAGATAAAATATTTAATGTTTTATATGGGAAAACATCTATAAAAGTTAATTATTGCGTGTCACACTTTAAAATACTCAAGAAACTTTGCATAGACGAAATGATATGTATAAAAACATCATTTGTCATTTTAAGACGTTTCGTGCCAGAAGGTACCATATCTCAGTAACATTTTCTTCTCACATTTCTAGATCATCGATCCAGTATATGTTGTCACATAAGTCATAGCTATTAATTTTCAACGACTAAGGATTTCGTTCAAAATATTCTAAAATTAACAACATATGTCTTTATAGAAAAAACTTGTTTCGGAATTATAGGTTCAAATAAAAAATATAGGGGTAAATTCAAAGCAAGCTTAACACCCTCAACAAAACATTAACAAAACATATGTAATCCTAATGTAACAAAAAAGCTTTTGTCGTTTCATTTCATCAGTGTATTGAATACCTAAAATGTAAAAAACCGTTAATAGTTCTTCAAGTGTTTTGAGAGATATAGCCTAGTTCTTCCTCATTACAATGTATATAGACAGACTAAATAGTGACATATAAAAGCGTTTCATTGTTTTTGAAAAATATCTAGTAGACTACATTGGAGTCTAGTTGAAATCTAACGATTTATAATAGCAACCACAAACCTTCTCCTTCACCCATAGCTACTCGACCCATCATTAACTTTGTAGATTGTGATCAATTCTATGTAAAAATAACTGTCAACTAATTACAAATATTTAGAGGATTAAAGGGGCAGTAGCACGTTTTTAGGAGGAATTAAGGTGATGTCAGGAAAATTAATATTAATGGTCCCAATTGAAAGACAACGTATTTAAACTAAATGGAGCAGTAATAATTCAAATATATAATGTAAAGTTTAGCCATGCGATTCCTTTTTCTTACACAAAATGAATTAAAGGTGTTCACACAAAATGGCCACCAGTGGATTGTATGTGAATCTTCATACTCTGTTCTCTGACTATGGATGATTTACTAGTGTAATGAGATTTTTGACACTGTCCAAATAATACATTTAGCATTAGCATACAATTATCAGTGAAAATTTTAAAATATAAAATTACCAAAAAACGTGCTACTGCCCCTTTAAGGACGGATTTTTTTCCATTCTTTGTCAATACGACAGACGTCTAGCGTGGTTACCATCGTTAATCATCCCTCAAAATCATTGCCGTACTATATGTGATAGACAGACAGAATTTCCAAAAAAAGAATGCTGAAATAACGTTATACGGTCCACTGATTACGGGTTAAACAAGCTGTGCCCCTTAGTAATAATGTCGATAGAACATGAGGTAACAACTGTTCTTTTTAATGTGACACTCATATGATATATAAAGGTACAACAAGATACGACACGACCGTATAATCTCCCAATCACAATACTCGTTACATGCTTCAATTAACCCCGTCATGGTTAATTATGCATGCGGAAATCCTGTCCTTCGTTAGCCAATCAGAATTCACTATACACGACAGACTGATTCAGAGCGCAATCGAGTGTGAAAAAAAGACCAGTTTTACAGATCATTACCGCTTTGTGGACAAAAGTGAAAATACATGTTTAATCATGCTGATTTTCGTTGCTATTTTTATACAAATATATTTTTGATGATATTTTTATTACCATTTTGGTTGATATGATTCCCCCCCCCCCCCCCTTAATTTACGACATTAGTGAAAAATTATTGTAAGACAGTTAGTAATTGCATCAAAGATTGTTTTTGTTTATTGAGATATGATCTGGTGAATAAAACCAAGAGAAACATTTTCACCAAACACTGGTTTACATATATATTTTATATAACTGTAGGCTGAATGAGTTGCAGGCAGAGGATATCATTTCACTTACTCCTGAATAATTAACTTTTTGAACACGAAGAGGTCCTAAATTCTTTACTTTAAATCAACTTAAATCTATTTTTTAAATATTCAGAACATTATTTCTCAAATTTTGATTTCATTTAACCTTGTCATTCAAAGGGTGTTGTGAAATAAAACTTTAATTTTTTACATTTCATATTTAAAAATATACTAAAATCAACAGTTATAACACAAAACTGAGGGTTTTGGTCTCACGGAAACAACTTCTATTACAAAGGAAGGGACTAAAAAAGATAATCACCTATGATTAGGTGGTCTATGGCAAGACCAGAAATCGTTACAATTTTTATCTGAAAGTGGATGTCAGTATGCATTCTAATCAATCTTTCAACACCTACATCGTGACACGGACAATTGATGTGAAATCAGTGCCGATCCATGGTAGCATGACAATCCTTTGTCCCTTGAAATTTATGACCAGTCATTTTTCATGCTTAAATATTTGTGTGTTTTATCACATCCTCGTGAGAAGGACGTCGGAAATGAGGTTTATATATACAGGGTAGCCTCACAGTCAAGAATGTAAGTCTAATATAATCTAGTGTCAAGTGCGAGGTTTCCAAACGAGTTAGGTCCCTTTGTTGTTTTTTGATACAATATCCAACATGTCGAATTTCACGCATGGAGACAGTGTTTTATTCAAGCTGGGTTTCCCGAAAATCTTTAAGGAGGAAGGTAAAAGAGGGCTTCTATAATCGTAGCGAAGCGTGAATGACGTTTGACGGGTCTGCCTACCCCTATTATATCTGCTATCGAGAAATCTAACATATCATAGCGCTAGGTTAATGTTAAATTTCCTATCCGTCACAATACTGAATAAACCCCTTATCACTGTTTAGAGTGCGGAACGAAAATATACTCTTCAATATTTCAACCATTTATCGTAAAAAAACACACATTTAATGAATTAATTTGATTTAATCTTCAATCATGAAACAAAAAAATGATAAAACAATTATTTTGCTCATTGAAATTTAATTGAAGAATTTGAATTATAACATCTAAAAACGTTAAAAGTATATCTGCTTTTATTATACTATTAATCATGAGATGATATCAAGTTACATAGCAATCGAGTACACAATGAACAGTTCAAGCCAGAAGCGCCGAGAGAAATTGCTTATGGGTATTGTATGAGCGCTTCAGTCACTCGAGCCACCACGCTGTGCGCTAAAATGGCAGCTAGGATTGAAGCGTTGTTCCTTGTCAGAAGTGTGGGTGTTCTTACACAGTATTTGGGCTAAGTTATTTTAGTGCGAAAATTACTCGAAATTTCACCGTTTATCGAATTTGAAAAACGATAAGAGTGTCCATTATAGACGAGGAACGTCGCAATACGTCGTGTTACATAATGTTCTTCAGTTATTCGATGTAAATATTTTCAAATATTTTGATATTCAGTGAAATAATGGAAAACTCAATTCTATGCAAATAGTTCTCTAAGAAAAAAACGCCTCTTTATAATAAAAATGTAAAGCTTTGCTTTTTACAATATTCAGACAATATTTTGTTGACAGTTTTTAACCAAACAAAAGCAACAAAGCTTTAAAAATTAAAATGTTCGTTATCATCGCTAGGGCTTGAAGGAGTTGAGATCGGCGAATAAACGAGGAGAAAACCTGGCAATATCTTGTCACATCTCTTAGCAAAACCACGGAAAACATCGTTGACTTTGACAAATACCCTGCTGGCCCTAGCTGTCGAAAAGTTAGTTTGCTATCGACAGTGCAAGATTGACGAAACGCCTGTCATCGACGGCCGTGCTGTATGGGGCATAACGCCAGCATGTGAGTGGATGAAACGATTGGCAATAAGATAAAAGCGCCGCCAATATATAACCCGTTCTGGCGGGTCGCGTTGATCGATAAAATCGAATTAATAACGAAAACATAAAAGATGGAAATTTTCTTTTGCCGATAACTGGCAGTAATTCAAGAGAAGAGTGTTCTGCAAGGGCCTGTTTGCCGTAAATACCAGTCACTTGCCTGTCTAATCGAGTGATTACATACAATAATACAGGCCGGGTCGACTGGCTTGTTACTATCAGGGTTTGATCGGGAGATCTAGTGACGCCGACATAGGATTACCAGTGGCGGGCGGGCACATCGTCCGTGCGCACATCTTGGGACGGGCACTTTACTCTTCTCCTCAAATATTTATTTTCCATTGAGAGCAAAACAAGCCACAAAATTGGACGTGGTAGAAGTGAATTAGCACAGCGAAAAATGTTTTCTCAAACAATAATTTGGTGTTACTTTTCCAAATATCTTCCGATCGTGTTATTATGAAGGATTATTGCCAAGATTAGCGACTTCAGTGTTCTTTCCGGAGACAGAATACATGGTGTGTACATGTACAGAAAATTGTTAATAAAATATAATTCATCTTCTATATTTTGATAGTAGTAATATTATGGATACCATAAGTTGTCAAAGAACTTGGATCTAACTGCTTTCTATATTTCCTATTTGCGTCAGTTTGAATAGGTCAATGTGAATAGAAAAGATTGAAATGAGCGTTTTACAAATATCTTTGAAATTGCACATTGCACATAGTTAGGTATTCCTTTCCCGGCCTCATATATTTGAACTATTTTTCAATGCAATGTTATGATGTCGATCAGAAGACAAGATAAAATGGTATCAACTGTCGAGTCCAAATGGTAAAGTAGATAAGTTTCATAAAGGAACATGTCATTATTCCTGACATTTTACAATACCCAATAAACCACAACCTACACAGACAACGCAAAGTTGAACCCCAGAAGTATTTTCTCTATTTATGCAATTATGTGACAATTCAATTAAACATGAAATTACGAATAAACAAAAAAGCTCTTCACTACAACCAAAACATAACTCATTTAACGTACTGAGTTGAATCAAATAATGCTTCTAAACTGAACGAAAATATACTTATTGTTAAGGATCACTGATTCAGTGAACTATGCTGTTTTTTAACCTAATGCGCGAACAGAGAAAAAACTATGACTCTCAAATGTAAGTTCGTACCACACATGTTATAAGCGCCCACTGCAGGAAGGAGCAATAGGGCGTGGCTAGAGACACCTTGTCAATGAAAACCGTGTTAATTACACGAGAGGGCGGGGCGGGCACCTGTCAACTCGTCACTTGCAGACCATTATAGCGCAGTAGTAGTTGGACGTATACATGTCAGTGCGCTATAAACATCAAGCGCTAACTCTCTCTTTGCTGTGCCAATACTGCATTTACCCAACCAGAAATTAACCAAAAACACACAAACTTTGCAATATTTCACTGCACACAACTGAAAAGGCAGTTCGCTCGTCCGTTAAGCTTTTTGATTTATTGAACTTATGTCTAACCAGTCTCTCTGCAAACGAAAAGCTAACTTTTTTCAATTGCTCTTGACGTAACGAGCCCCATCACGACATTCCCTACTCCATTTCTTTGCTACGCTATTACGCTGCCGATTTTTCATCGCCATTGAAATGTTTGACAGATCTCGACGAAATACCATGATACCCGAGCCGCTGGGTTTATGGTCCGACTGTAATCATGTATTGGTCTATAGCCGGGGTAAAGCCAGATAAACATCTCAGCGATTGTCCTTCGTCATCTAGCGGTGTAATTTTTGTGAAAATTATTATCGCGATATACACATAAACGGTCCTGCCATTTTGAAGTTAATAAACCTCAATCGGTGCTTTTAGCTGCAGAACAGTACGGCCAGTTGCAACTGTTTGAAATATTACCAGCTTGCGGCCTCTGTGGAGAGCGAGACGTCGGGTCTTGTTGTAGGCTGTCAAGATATGGTAACCTCGTGCAATAACCATATCATATGATCTGCAACTGGACGCCTATTTATAGCCGCAATTTTGAAACACATAATTTGTGTTGACAGAGTCTATAATACCGAGACTACAGCCCAATAGAATTGACGCGTTAGAATTGTTCCGCCCACCGTTCATATAGTCCCGTACATGCGTGACTTCCAGCTTCAAAGAATCTTTATACTCTGCCATTTGGTATGTGAATTATATATAATCATTATCTATAATGAATCTTAATGTTGGAACATAATTTCGTTGATCACAAATATACTCTTAATGATAGAGACGAAAATTGTCGTCAATAAGGTCTTTATTCAGTTTGTTTTGATCATGAAATACGTTATAATAGACTTTGATAATCGAAGAATTAGAATTAAGTAACCGCGCTCATAAGATAAGATTTATTGAATTAAAAGTACCGGCAAATGTTTGAATATAAACTAGTCACAGTCCTAATTAGGTACTGGTTATCTTGAAGATAAAAGTGAAGAAAAGACGAAATTCGCCGAAATTGAAAGTCTGATAAAATTCTTTCAGTAATTGGATGTTTTGATCGATACCAACAATGTAACAATAGATGTTTAAGAAGTTTTTATTTATTTTCAATCAACGTTGCTCACAAATAAACATGTTTTATCGAAATGAAATCAAAACAAAAACATTCCTTAAAACGGGTCCCCGTCACCGCCATGTTATTTTAAAGATTCCAGATAACATTTTGAAGCCAATAAAAACTCAAATTGCTGTTAATTTATTTGGCCCTGACTTAACGAGCCAATGTAAACATTTAAAACTTTGAAGTTTAGGTACTATTTACGTAAGCTCAAATAGTAGTGAAAGGGGAATCAAGAAGAAATTGCGATGTTATCAACTGACACTGAAGCAACACGCGACTCCTCTCGGCATCTTTGATGTTGAGCTCCGCACAGCGTTCTTCTTACATCCCCCATTTCTCCCCCTTCGTCCCCTCGGTGTCCCATCACATAACGGTTTTGTTTGTTCGAAACTATCCAGCTTGAACTTAGAACATAATACTAGTATTTTATAACCCTGTCTGTATTTCTGTTAGTCCGACCATCACTACACTACGTCCATATCACCACAGACCGCGATTTCTGGTCACAAGTTAACTCAATTTTCTTGTATTTGGTTTCAAAGTTTTGAAAATCGACCCTTATCAAATCTTAACTTTTATGCATGTGAGCTTCTAGAATTAAAGTACAATGAAAATTTGTATCGGGGGGTTCGTCCCCCTTTAGCTTGAGATGGTCGCTGCAATTGCCGGCTTATTCAGGGAACACGCTACTATTTTCTCACTCAGTGAGGCGTCCTCGGTTAGTCACGCTGCCACAACGGCCACTTTGGAGAAAGGAGTGTGATTATTGTATCAACAAATTATATTCTATTTTTGGTTAACAATGCATTTAGTTTTCATTTGTGAATTAAGTTTCTATTTTGATAATTAAACAAATACCTTTTTTTGCAAAAGTTAACTAAGTTGATGTCAATTTTTTTTTTCGTTTTGGGTTTATTATTCTTGTTGGACTCATGATTAGCAATGAAATATTTCTATTTTATTTTGAATATTGTATATTTTTTTAATATTCTGATGGGGTTATACATTGCTTTATACATTCAAAATGACTTAGTGATCAATAGAAACTTTCACCAAATTTGAAACACACTTAAGATGTGGGATATGTGTCACCAAAATAATCAATTTAACGGTTTTAGATTCGACGAAAACACTTCATAAAATTATGAGATCTATTACTAAAAAGAAATAATAGTCAGGTAGATCACTTTAAATCATTATTATTATTCAACTATTACGAAACAAAAATACTAACAAGCTTTATACAGAGTTTTCTTAATTGTTGTCTGTATATTTGTAAATATTCATATTAAACATCTAGAGCTTAGCTAGGTATATTGTCATCTAATTGTATTCAAAGGTGCGTGTTTATACGATTGAATTGGATTCATGTACCATTATATTTACTTTTATCAATATAAGTGGATTAGAATATAAATAATAGTTTCTGATAATTATTCATAACTTTGTTTAGTGTTTCTCATTAATGTACAAATCATCTCATCTCATATTTCAGAATATGTTACAGACTGAAACTCGACTATTCCTCTAATTGTGAAATGTACACTGAAACATCAATCAAAAATGAAATGTACTACTCATGTCATTATAGAGATGCTGGTTCTATTGAAGAAGGTTTGAATATCATGGTGTATTAATGATGACAGGTGGACATATACCATATTCGTACTGTGTCTAGCTCAGTTTTATAGTAAATATGTGAGTAATGACTCAACGAATTACTGGCAAAATCAAACTCAAATTGACTCGTTCTTCAAAATAATAACATCTGAATTTGATCCCGATGATTTTAAATATACGGGTATTCGAGACTGGTATCTTTCATATGTTTGTGCATTAAGGCCTCTGTATACAAATTTAAAGCGTAAATATATGATTTTAAAAATGATATCGTTAAGTTCAAATGTTTGTCTGAGTCATGTGGGAAAATATTTTAATCTCTATGTAGATAGGTTAGTGTATTTGCGTTTGCTGTTTATTTCATCAGTTTTCAGTAATCCATTATGACTAACAACAATATATTAAAAGTTCCAAAACTTCTCAATAAGTCTTACAATATTACCAAATTTGACTTTAAATTGACATTCATTGAAACAAAATGTGAAGAATTTACACTTCTAACAGATACGTTTCATTAACGTAATCAACATCAGTTCTTATCTATAAACTTTTATTAAGATAAAGCATTATTTCTCTAGCATACGTTGATAAGTCGGATTGTAAGTAGAGATGTTTTGAGAAATATTTGGAATCATATTTTGGCCTCAATATCAAACTACAAAAACATTCGTGATAGCATTTAGCTATTAATTGTTCATAAATTATTTTGAAAAAATGCATTTGCTTCAAAGAATTTCCAATTAATCACCCATGTTTTTCTTAAACACTAACGACAATAAGTTTCAAAATATTTAATCTTTATCGTTTCCAAGTCGATTAAATGCAAACATAACCATTAAAATTAAGTGAAAAGATTCAAAATTAAGTTCAAAATGTTAAGTTGGAAAGAAAAACCGTTAGTGCCTTATGATGAGGCATTATAACGAGAATTCAATCTATGCCCCTTTGTCGTGCCCCTCTTTAATGTGTATCTAAAACAATTCTACCAAGTATCGCTTTCTCTACCTTACAAACTTAGGCAAACCTCACTAACAGAGAGTGATTGTGTTACAACACTAGATAAGCAAATCGTTTGACTGAGCATTTAAAGACGCCAGTTGAATAAAATATGCACAATCTTTGAGTTCAAATTACCTTTTTTAAGTTCAAAGACATGTGATATTACCTATATTAATCCCTAAAGATCTTCAACTATGAAGACAGTAGCGTATCTATGACATATAATGGGAAATGTCTCTCAGAAAACTGATAGATGTTATTTGCTCAACTGACAGATCGAACAAGCCGGTGCTACGGTTTCATGTTTGCCCGTGTGAATCGATCCGGATGGAACAATTACGCCTGTGAGATTTGGGCCTTTTGAATATTTTAACATAGTGGTGAGATTTCAACATGCTAAATATTTGAACACCTGTAATGTAATGGTCTATTTTACATCAACTCCTTAGCGTTGTTTTAAAGGACTCTTGACGCAGGTAATAATGCCAGTATCAAATATTCATAGCAACTGTATGTTTCTAGACATAAGCGTTGAAGCACGTGTAAAATGAAAGGTTTTTAACCTAGGATGGTGGCATTTATATACGAACACTAAAACGTCATGGTTTCCTTATAGGACAGTAAATTATCACGGATGTGTTTAGATGTATCAAAGGAATTTCTTACCAAAAAGTAGACATATATTTTGTCTCTATACAAAATATATTTTCATAAAATTTTAATAAAAAAGCAATATCAGAAATCTCCTCTGTAACTTGACCGTGTCTAGCTTTCAGAAATGAAGTATCGATGCCTTGTTAAGACGAAACCAACACAAAGCACGTTATGAGACTAAAATAGTTGTGAACTCAAATAAATCGAAAGAAATATTTCCTATTTCATCTTAACTTTGATGTCAATCGGCATATTGTGAGGTTTGATAGGGAATACAGCATAAATTTTTCTATAGTTTTTCTTTAATCTTATGTTACGTTTTGCATTTCTCATATAAAAGATATAAGATGATTTTGTTTGTCTATTTTGAGGAAAATGATGTTCACTCACCTTCTGCGAATTTGTGCATATTCCGCCAAGTTTCCAGCGTATCTGCTGATAGAAAGAAAGATTTTATAATGTAAGTTTAAGAGATATTTCAATAGTGATGATATGGAAAATTTAATTTTTGACTACATATATTAAAAACATGTTAGTCATATTGATATAACAAAACTGCTAACAATTGTTAATAAAAAAAATTAAACAATGGATATATCTGAAAACAAAACAAATACTAAATTTACATCAATAAGTAATTAAAGATTTTTCAAATGCCATTAGATGTTTCATAACCATATTTTGTATGAAACCTGGAATAACTTTAACTGAATAGATATTCATTAATTTCAGGCAACCATTTTAATCCCAATATATTTACAAAAATAGAATAATCAGTTGATCATTGTGTTTATTCGACATATATTTTTAGAGGAAATCATTTGATAATTGTTTTTGTCTTTATGACCTCAGTCCCATCTTCACCCTCCTCATTTTCTTTAATTCTCTCACAATGATTCTCTTCTTTGTTTTAAATTCAAGCTACATAAGCTACAACGGCATCAGCGGTAGGTCTCACTCTGATAAGCCGGGCCGATTGTCTTAACACATATCGACGTCAGCAAGCGACGTCGGGCGTCAACGTAACGACATGGAACCTCCTCAGACGTAGTCACAATACGAGAAACTGACACCACGTTTACATTAGGGAAGACTTAATGAAAAGGATGGCAGTTTATAATTAAAACTGTGGCCGTGTCTATCTCAACCAAGTTCGTGCGAGGTGTAAGTGATACGTTAGATTAAAACGTCCACGTTCCGCTATCCCCAATGGCGGCGTTCCTACGTATGTTATCGTTGCAACTGATACGCTGTAGCGATTTCGAAAGAAGTCAAATTCATTTCCCAAATGAAGGGATGAGTTGCTGATTCTAATTGATCGCGGACCCAGAGGAGCAGACCTTGAAGCGGTAACGCTATCGCCATTGGTCTGGCTTCCGAAACTCTGACGCTCTTACGTCTACTAAATACACGAAGGATATTTCTTTACGGGGAACAATCTAGGGTTACACCGGTCTGCGCGTCTCACTTGCTGTGGTGCCACTGACACCCGAAACTGGCTCGGCACTGGTCAAATTTGAATTTCCAATTACCAATGACCGGCGTAAGAGAGGGTGACAGGGCTTTAAATAAACAGGCGAGGTGTCGGTTACAACTTCACTAGTTTCGAGTTAGATAGGATGCGTCTGAGAGAGAACGGGGAGGTGAAGAGAGCGGTATCAATAGTGTTATCCGTAGATCCAACACTTTCACTGCAGCGCTTAAACTGTCAGTTAAGGTTTCAAACATTTCACAAATAAAAAAAATGGTAGTGATGTTTAATCACCGCCATTGAATAATGGCCTCCCTAGAATAATCATGTAGCCTACCTTGAGTAAACGCCGAGTTACTAATACTTAACAAAAGCCAACTAGTGAATTAAATATTTTTTTACACTTCCCGCACATACCTATTCCACTTTAGTCATAAAAAGAGACTTTTTATATTTTGCAATGAGTTCGTCTTTTTTTCAACCAATATTCTATAACAATCGAGTGGTTTAAAATCTTTTTAACTACAGTAAGGTATTTTGATAATATAACCTCTCTTTATTCTGTGTGCACATTTGCCTGTTAAATTGCACAGCAATACCAATTTGAAGTAGTTGAAAATCACAATGTAACAATGTAAAGAGTCTTTGGTATGGAAATCCTTCGGGAAAGGTCCTTTGACAAAAAAAAGTCCTATTACAATATGTCAGCGAAGAAAACAATCTCTGTATTTAGCAAGATTGAAGCACGTCTGGAGAGATTGTACAATGGCATCGCTTCAGGGAAGAGTCCCAGAATTCCTATATGGCGTGTCTAGGAACAGTCGATTTAATAAAATCAAGTTAATGTATGCTGATGACATCGAATAATTGTATAATAATCAGTCAAGAAGCACATTAACTGTTTGAAAAAAACATTATATGATAAATGTTAATGTGCACTACAACATGCACTAACAAGATACTATATACATTGTTGTTATCACCACAAGATGCCAATGTGCGTTGTTGTTTATAAATATACTTAATAACTGCCAGATCAATGCATTTTCTAAGATATGTTTCCTTATATTTCAAAGAAAGACGTTTTTGGCGGGGGTCTTTTTCATAGGACAATTTGGGATTTTTCTCTAGTAACGTTTAAAAGCATTTATTTCAACAATACTTAATCGACTTGCTTTTAACGAATAAGGTTTGTTAAAGTTGCCCACACAACACCAATTATTCCATCATCATTTTCAACCGTATCACATTTTTATGAGTAATAGGCCATATTCTCAAAATTCACACCCTTTCTTTCAAAAATCATGTGATAAATAGTCATTATAATAGTTAATTATCGTTTTCAGAAAGGAAACATAAATCATTCCAGTAGTTTGAAAGGCGACATGTTGTTGAGTTTTTCCGGGTGTATATTGTGCGCATGAGCAGTGGTGAGATGGATGGGGCGATGATGGGCCCACCACACCCATCACGTCCACAATACCATCATCGCACCCAGAGTTTTTAGCGTGTTGATGTGTTAATGGTAACAGCAGAGCCTCAGCAAGGATGACACCGCCTTGTAAATAGATTATTTCTCTTAGAAAATAGTCTATGTACTCCGTAGACACAGCTTGTGTACATTTCTCGAAATTCGACCCACTAATTGAAAATGAAGCTTCACGGTTAATTGATGTTGTCAATTTCGACATGAAATCGACATGTGCCCTCGGCTATCAAGGAATTTGAAACTGCTCATCCTTCAAGTAATTTGTTGAGTCAAGAAATGCTAATTTCGCTTGTTTATATTGCTCCGATGTGTTACAGATGTGACGCTTATTAACTAATTAACATCACTGCCAGATAAGCAGTTCATTTCCAGTGTCCGGTGATTTCTATCTTATCATATCAGCAAATCAAACATGTTAAAAAGGATGAATTGTCACAGACAGGAGAACATGAAGATTTTGCTAACTCTAGACTCGTGATAATTAGAATGAATATATTGCGCATGGATAACAACTTCTTTATTCTTAGAGCACTGATTGATTCAGGGGTCACCGGTTACAGACTGGCTTCAAATGTAATATCCCTCATCTTGATATATAAATCTCATTCTCTGTACCAATATGCTTTAAAAAGATGCAAAATGTTAGAGCCCTTTCGAATATAAAAAGTTGTTACCAATAAATAGTCATTCATTTATCACTTTCAACTTCTAATTGCGTTCAGAAAAACTGTTGACACAAATTTATTAGGATTTGTCATTTTTAATGTTTATGATTAAGTAATGCATTCTGCTTACTCTATGGAATAATTTTTAAAACTTTCAACAACTCAAATGGCTCGAAATACCTACTTAACGCTTAACCTGACACATTATTACTGCCGCTTTGATTTAAATATATTGAATTAATTTGTCATACCTTAGATAAGTTCCCCGCAGGTAGATATATTGGCACCGAGATACTGATTACAGGTATGTCTGAGGACACCATAGATTCATCGCTTCATATTTCACATACACTTGCAATCTCTCAATCCTCTCCAGAATGTCGTGCTTATCAATTGCATGTATATATCTGAGCTAGCAAATGGTTCTCGAGCTTGCTGTTTTACTGTCTGTGACCCCAGAAAGAACGATTTGCAGATGCTGGAAATAGGTCTTCATCTCCCCAAAGTAATTAAAACTCTCATTAGCCACCCCGTAACTCAATTTACCTTTGTCAATAAGAAAACTGTAAAACAAGTCGGGTTAATCTCAATAAAATCAACTTAACGTTGATGTCAGATCTACGAGATTAGCCCACTTGTAGTTAAGAAGTTCATCAGCAAAAAGTTAATGTTAAGAATAAATGTGTCAACTATGTCAAAAGATGTGGTAAATCATGTCGTAAAGCTTCGCATTCCTTCCATAATTATGGTCATAATTAGGTGAGGTCACGTGGTATGTTTGATAATGATGTATGTGATGCACAGACCAAGTCTCGTGCTTTAGATTGAAGACGAGAGTGTTAATTACGTGTTGCGAGACTCTGAACGCTGATGTCATGTGAGAGAAGGTAAAACTGTTTTAATCTTGCACGAGAATCCCGTGCACCTCCTCGTGGGATTATCCGTGGCACGCACGACGCGTCTGCATGTTCTTTATGTGGCTTTATCACTAATTATGAGTTGATGTACCGCAAAATACGATACCTGGAATTAAAATATTCTCTGGCGTTAATTGGCGTGATGGCGCAGATGCAAACTACTAATAAGGGAAAGGGAATGCTGAGCTCAGACTCATAATCGATCTTGTCATTCATAAACGGTCATTCCACACAATCGTGATTATAACACATTCAACGTGTCACTGAGTAAAATATGAATTCTGACTATCTTTCACCGCTATTCTATCATCTATATTACCGAAAACATATTTTTTCCGCCAGTGAAAACATACATGTTTATACAAAACTTTCTTTTTTGTGCAAAACGACTCGACTCAGTCAATTGAGAAAACAGATTTCGTTAATCAAAACCCGCGGTCCGCAACAGTCTCAAACAGTAAAGCAGACATTTGTGAATAGCACGTCAAAAAAGACATATCCCCGCGCTGACACCTCTAGTGTTTTCAAATGAAGCTTAAAACAGGCGATTTATTACATGGAAGAAATTCTGGTGAAGGGCGAGTGAAAGAGCCCACCATCAATTAAGCATAAATCCTCCTAGAGAACTAGGTAACGATGAGGAGGGGAGATGGTGCAGCGCCCTGCCACTCGATCCCCCCTGAACGCTTCCCCGGCTGTCCATCCCTCCCTCCCGTCCCCCCTCACAATACTTTCTCAACAGATGCAGGCGAAGAGCCTTTTGTCTTGTCTTAACGTGTGGGAGGGTGTTAATGTTTCACTCATTAGTGAAATATATTTTATTGAAAGATTTGATTTTTTTTTTTAAAGGGACAGTAGCACGTTCTTAGGGGGTTATGTCAGAAAATGTTAACGTTCATGTTAAGGTGATGTCAGGAAAATGAAAATAAATGGTTCCAATTCAAAGACAACGATTTAAACTTAATAAAGCAGTAATACATAATGTAAACTTCAGTCACAAAATGAATGAAAGATGTTCACACACACATGGTCGCAAATGGACTTTATGTGAATATTTATATTTTGTTCTCTGACTATGGGTGATTGGTTTGTGTATATCAAATTAATACATTTAGCATTAACGTACAATTATTAGTGAGAAATATAATGTATTTACTACTGCCACTTTAAAGGGTGAAATACGGTAGTTGGACAAAAGTTAAAGAAAGAGAATAAATAGGGTTTTTTTAAATTCTGCATGCAGCGGTATATATTGAAATATCATTTAAGGTATACCATTTGTTGATTCATTAAGATCAATCATATTAAAAGCATAACCTAACATAAAATGTGTGTCCTAAATATTTGAGTTTGGAAATATTAGTTTATTGAAATATATTTGTCATGCAGTTATCGTATGTGAGAAGGTGTTGATTATCCCAAAGTTTTAGATTAATAAAGCATAGTTTGTCCAAGTCACATTTGAATTCTAAATGGGTTAATTACAGCTTAATTAAGATGTCGTAATAAATGTTTAGGTGAAGAATCTTGAGTATCTTTAACTATGATTTCAAAAGACAAATTAAGATATTTTATAGATCAGCTTTGTTGAAGCGAGTTGTTATTGTCTTATCTATCAAATTATGATAAAAATACGTTATTTTTTTAATTAGGCGTAATTATAATGTTCTAAGTGAAAGTGCAACATGATGAATATAACAGTTAAATATTACTTCGTGCATACAGAATAACAAACGAATCTCTGCGCATGTCAGCTCAGTCGAATGAATGATCGCACACCATCCAGGGGTCAACTTCATCAAATATGCAGGGTTTGGATGTCAAAGTGTTGTTACTCATGTCAATTTCTCCTTTATGCGATATCTGCATACACGGCAACTTTCAGCATAAGTCATTTCACGAATGTAAATTTTGAAAATTGCAAGAAACGTGTAACGTTTGAAGGTTACTATTATCTGGAGTGTATTAGCGTATACTGAATAACAACAGCAATAAAAATCGAATTCAGGTTTCCATGTTACACCAACTTTTAGCATTGACTGCTAGATCATATTAAGAATTGACTGTGAAATCAGGTGTAGCTTAGTATGCATAACTCTGACCTCGTAAATCAGATGGTGCCTCAATACAAAAGGTTTCTTCAGACAGTAGAACATGAAGACTGAAGACAATGTCGATTCCAGTGACTTACATTATGTATGTTTTCAGATATTCACACTTCAATTTGTATGCATGCGACAATTTTTAAAAAAACAGATTTGATTAGAGTTCAAATAGATTTCGGTTGTTTGTGCCCCAGTTTTAACGATATAAACAATCGAAGGCTAGATTTTAGTGATAGAAGGCTTGTCGCTGTCGGCGAAGCACATCGGGTATAGTTACTTCTGTTGTAAAACGAGTTGAAGTCACCACGTCGTTGGTAGCATAAAGCAGGGAGATGACAATGCTGATTCTTGTCACAAGGGGCTATTTAGAAAATAATGCGATAGAAATCAAGTTGAATATGACGGCTATGAAGCCTCTCCCTCTCGCCACGAGACGAAGCTTGGAACCGCGATCAAGATTAACAGCTTATGCAGGAATCCCATTTCGAAATTGAAAATGATAAAAGCGAAACAATAGGCTAAATTGCCCCATACGCAGGTCAGGTTACGGATGAAAAAAGTCCCCTGATAACCTATCCTTGTTCCGTGACACCGGATACGATGAACGCGATTAAACTGCCATACGATAGTGCCAACATGGCGGACAGTCCTAGTTATCCCTCTCCACATCGGTGTGTCATGAAACTGATACCGCCGACAGATTATCCGATTATCGTATTAGCGACCGGGTAAGACTGGTCTACATTCAAACAAGATACCATTGTCATACCATTGTCAGGCTTCGCTTTGTCGTGCAACAAGGAAGTTGAAAGATTTCTCAAACATGGCGGCCCCGAGTTAACGCCTAAAATCAAAATGGCGCTGGTGACGTTCTCTCGTCCGTGAACAAAAAGTGTAAAATAAATAGATGTTCTTTTTCCTTGACACTGATTGACAAATAATAACACATTATCTTCAATTTAGACGGTGGTTCGTGGAATGTAGTATATTAACATCTGTATGTACTGTAGGACCGGGAGAGCTTGCTACAAACTCACCAAGCGTTTGTCTATTTTCACATTCTGGGGAAGCTTGGCAGATTACTTTAACATCCATTGGTGATGCTTTATTAACCAGCTCATTAATAGCCTCTTCCTGTACCAGTCAAACGTCACGCTTAAGTAATGGAATGATATGGCTCGAATACTAATCGTTATTGTTGTCAATCTTACAAAAATATCAATTCTGTCAACCGTCAGCCTCGTTTTCGACAGAAGCCTCGGTTTCAGGTAAAAATATGTTAAAAATACCCGGATAATGAAAACACCGCTGTATTTATGAATAATTTGACGATTCCAACACCTTTGTAAGGTCCATTAGAATACACAGATATTATCAGTTAAGGAAATATAGCAACAAATATAGCAAAATTCTGGTGTTCTTAGGTAAAAGTAGGAGAGAAATGAAAAGAACACGTTTTCTCACAGGTAATGTAAAGCAATCAGTTATAGACATGTTGTTAAGCACGTGTGTCCCTCAATAAGCAAGATTGATGTCCCTCTTGCGTTGCAACTAAAAAGCCCAGCCTACAACGTTAGGTCTTGGTTTGCCTAATAATATACCCATACGTTACCGGAAAACCATCGACCAAAACGTCGAGTTGTTCGCGTATGTGTGAATGGTAAAACGTCTTGCTGTAAAAATGTTCAAAATTAGCATTCTTCTTTGACAGTTGATTGACACGATTGAAAGAAAGACTAAACGATAAGTTTTCCATCGCATTATCGGGGAAAAGAAAAACATAGCACAACATTCACACCCAAAGAAATAGCTCTCCTGGAAAAACCATTAGCGGCACCTTGGGCGCTGTAATAATATTGGTTAAGATAAACGGTTTCGATGACTGGGAGGGAGACTGACCGTTAGCTTGCAAATACCTCCAGCAGTTATCTCCCTTCGACAAAGATGGGCGTATTCGTGCTATTTGCGTTTTCATTTTCACCATTCAATCTCAAATTAATTCATTATAAATGTTGTCGTGTAACCAATCGATACCTTAATGATCTCCATAATATGAAATATGATTTAGCATGTATATAATTGAAAAGTATATCCACTTTCTACACATATTCTCTTATCAGACATCGTGGTGGCCTAAAGGGCGTTGCCCTCACCATGGTGGCCTAACAGGGGTCGGGTTCAGTTCCCTGGGGTGGTGGTTAAGGGATGATAGAAGTATCAAGACGTCTTTTGTGGCGATGCAATGTGTGAGACACGTGTTCCTGTCTTGCATGTAAACTTTCAACATAAATATTGCGTGTGTTTGCTTGTCGCTCGGAGAGATACAACAGCGTGCTGTACCATGAGTTGGAGGCCTTCAATAACAAACTGGGTGACGACGGCTTTGTGACCATATGCCAGGATCAGATCACTTTCATCCCGCACAAATCTTACACTTGAAATCTTCCACGCTAACCCTACTCTCACTTCCTCCCACTAGATGCAGTCTTATGTACTACATAGGATATTGGTCTAAAAACTCAAATATATAAGATAATAGTCTGTTATCCAGAAAATTTAATTAAAGGAGCCTTCTTAAGTCTAGAAAATATTGGCAAGTCTAGATGCCTCAGCTTTAGGAAATTAAGTATTGTTCTGGACTCCTTTGTATAAAAATCAAAATAATATAATTAGTAAAGAACTCTTTTTTTCAGGGACTAAAAGTTGATAACTAGCAGCAATATTTATTAGTTGTTCGTGTCAACAAGAACAATTTATTTTAGAAATGGATAGTTTACGTCATAATAACGTACTTAACAAATTTAGAAGTTAATGTCGTAGATGGCAGTTTTTTAAATGTGCATTTGATAATTTTAATCAGAATAACGACGAGAACTTGCACCAATTTTTATTAGTTTTTCTTGTCAACAAGAAGTATTTTTTTATAAAAATAATAGATTAAATCAGAAAAACTTATAATAAATTCATAAGTTAATGTCGTAGATGGCAGTTTTTTTCGCATTTTATAATTGTATCAGTTGACAATGTTTAAAGTGCATAAATATGTTCATTTGCAAACAATAAGCTCTTAATGTCCACTTCCTCAGCAGAACTATTACAAGCCTGGCCATAAAGAAAATGACACTCGGTTAAAGAGCCAATGAGGGAACTATAATCAGAGCCGCGGCCATTAGTCCGCCATTGTTGCAGATTAAACTGCCAATAGACATGCGCACAAAGCACTTCCGCCAACAACCTGTCGTTAAGTAAAGACCTTTATGCAGCTGTTTAAAGTGGACAATGCATTTACTGCTGTGGGTATTTGAAGTTAAGACTTTCTAATGATGACCCCACAATGATTACAATCACCCGTTCGATTGGATGCGTTTAATGAAGTTTATCAGAAACCGATATCGTGCGAAAAACTCGTTTCCTTTTAATGGGATGGTTTTATTAACATTTACATTTTATGTACAAATAGAGACTAGCTGGTAATTGCGGCGTAACATTTGATAGACTTTTATTACATATCATTTTGCAAATTATTTGTTCAAACATATCTATGTAATTTATCGAAATAAATGTCACTTCCCTATTCCCTTTGAAAAATAAACTCTCATGCATGAATCATAAAGACTGTCATTCCAATATCTCCACAACGCGTTACACTATGTATACATTGCCAGACAAAGGATTCCTCTTATATGAACGAAAATATGAAAAATCATATTTCAAATCAAACATTGAGCATCGATCAGTGGCGAATCTTGGCATTGTATTCCAGTGGGAACGCCAGGTCTTCGCGCACCTGCCAGTGAAGGGGTGCGGTGTTTCCTCCCGCCTCAACCTTGGCCCACCATCATGCAGGAAACTGATCATCCTAGTCTCCACTAGATTTATAACCAACTCCTCAGAGACGCCTCGTGGAGTTATTTCCAGGATATGAAAATAATTATTTCTATAATATCGATCGTCGTTTCCTTGCTAGTGTATGCGGTTATTGTGACAATTAGTTTTATACTTGTGTCAAAATGCCATCAATCGTGTCGTTTTGTTCACGAAAAACCTTAATTGATCTAATTTTATACTATCAACTAAGTGGTTTTGATAGAGGTTGTTTTTATATCTATTTTACGAATTCACTAAAAAGATACTCGGTTTAATCAAAGTTTTAAAAAATGTTAAAAAAAACTTTTGACTTTGGCTGAAATGACATTGCTTATTTCAATTTCGCTGCTTTAATAGGGGTTTAAAACTATGTATATATCTGCTTGCCGTCAATGTTTTGTTTCAATTTTGTACATGAATCATGTTTCATTGAAATATATATAACTATTATGCAAGATAATATAAATATTAACGCTTTAGTCGCGTGAATTTATAAAATGAATAAACTGCCTTAAAATACAGTTGGATAACAACACTCTTCACAATCAGGGTATATTTTTGCCTAGTATATTTATTTATATCTTTTATCCACGTTTCGGTTTTATCTTTAAGTGCATGTGAATAAAATGTGGTACATTCGTGTCTCATATGCCTAAATGGCCGGATATTTTAGTTTTGCCTTGTATAAACAAGTACACTATGTAAAGAAACATTGTGAAACGTGAATACAAAAGTTTTTCCTATTCTTCTTCGTATTGTTTAAATACTTTCTTGCGCTTCATCTGAGCAATGCATTGATGGCGAAAAGAACACGAATTATTTTTAGTTGGCGTTAAGCAAACGCTACCAAGCGTCCATAAAACACGCCAGTATGTTGTGTACCTGCACAAGACAAGACAAGACTCACTACAGATAACTCGCAACTACAAACTGCTAGTCTTACAGGCAGGGAAACTGAATACGTCTGCTGGAACTTCTGATGCCCTGATCTGACGATACTTTTGAAATCATCTCAGATGTCCCAAATTCTCTTTTTCTATAAGCAGCTTAACTTTAGAAGCTTGGTGATCGCACCTTTAAAGAGATTTTCTACTGTTTTAAACCTAAAAGACCACAAATGCTTTAAATTGTCACTGCAGTCATGAACAGACGACAGTTTTATTGGAGCAGTGGCCCTTGGAATGTTGTCGTCTGCTTGAAGGACAATTACGTCTGCTGGGTAGAAATCGCGGGAAGAAGCAGCCATTGTTCGTGAGTTCTGCTGGATCGAGAATTGTAACCCTTCATTTACCTCTCCGCCCTCCTCCCATTTCTTCGCGCCCTGGCCACAAAAAATTGAAACTCGAACCTATAGGTAAAGATGAAGAACCTGCCATTTATGTCGGTGTCAGTGGAGGATGGGTGACATCCAAGACGGGCCAGGCCTCCGTCTAATGAACATGCTGACTGTTGGACCATTGTTCTACTCGTAATTGAAATGGTTTAAAAACTGTGTGGTCTTTAAATGGCTGGTGTGCTTGTCCTGATACGTGTCACAGTCATCCAACACTATAATTAAGACCCATCATTCCACCCAGGCGAGATCCCCCGTCTATAGCCATGATCACCCTAAACCCTCCACCCGGAATGTGTGGTCCGGGGTTAAAGGTAGATTGTGATTTATGGACAGGTAGATCCATCCTTCAGGACGGCGATTTTATAAAATTGGCTCATTTCGCGGGCGTCTCTCCCATAAAGAGAGTGCCGTAACGTGGCTAGGAGAAGGGCAGGTTACAACGACAGTTTAAGCCCTGATAATTGCTTGTTCTCAACATGCCAAGATAGGTATCCGATTGGCTTATGCTTCTCGGAGTATAATTAACCCTCAACTTTAACCTCTAACCTCCGCCCATTCAGATGCCCCTACCCCGAGGGTAAACAAAACAGTTACTCCAATACGAGAGCGAATGTTGCTCTTTGCTTGATTCAGTGTCATATAAAGATAATGAGAGGTGTTCTTCGCATGAAAATAACACATTTCACATGTCCCCCGGCTTGCAGTTGACCCGTGGTCACTCAAAGAATGACCATCACTCATCTGTCTATTAAAAGTACAAAAGACTTATTTGTACGACCGTTATCAGCACGTTCTTCTTGTACTTGTGTTGACTCGCTCGGAACCAATATCCCCCGGCCGTTTACACTGTGACGTACATTTAGACGTTACTTAAGACGCCAGAACGCCATATATTGTCATATAATTCCTACCCTCTCTTCACTACCCGGCCATTTTGTCTACAATGCTTGATTTTTAACTTTAGCTTACACCTAAGTTAGGGGTTGACTCATTCTGGTATTAAAGCAAGTCCATTAATTACTGGTACTGAAGAGGCGACCAAATGGCCCATTGTTGAATACTGGTTTAAACATACGGTTCACACTGCAGCAGTACAACTTCTCATACGACTTTACTGCAGGGTGTTTATCTTGCAATTATTCTATCCTTGAATTAAATTTGTAATAAACAACGACTAGGGACGCGGGGATGAATGTCGTAAAATATAACCTTTGCGATCGGATTTCAGGCCCGGGCAATTGGCAACTCGATACATTCTAATGAAATAAAACGTTTATTAGGGCAAGATTTATAATGACACTTATTTCGTCTGGTTTTCCGCAGTGAAGGCTTAATGTTGCATTTCACGATAGAATTTCAGCTTTTCTTTCTTTTGGGTAATGTATATATCATTCTAAAAGAATTCCGGGAAGTTATTTATTGTTTAGATAAATCAGTTATAGAAGAATAATTGGATACATTAGATTATTTCAATATCAGTGGAAGGGCTGGCTGGATAGAAGACGTGCAGAGACCTGCACAGATGGTTAACGTTTAGTGTTAGACTTTACCTTCACAGGGCAAGGTCATGTCAACAAAACAGCAATGACCTACGATTTAATCAAAACGTAAAAGTACAAGTCAATGTTAATATTGATAGTGAAATGTATGTTGCCATCATACGTTCTCCTGTGTGAAAATTGCCAGAAAATAAAAATTACATACAGCCATTGATTGCGAACATATTTATAACGCCAACTTAGTTTCAAGCAAATTATAACAACTTTATCAAATTTGATATATTATGATATAATAACAACTTTATCAAATTTGATATATTATGATATTATGCTAGTTTAATTTCACTTCGGATTAAATCAAAATTGTATTATAATGTCATTCTGTGGCATATTTTTACGGAAAAACTCAATGAAAACTATTTAAACAATAAAGGAAAATTAAATTGATTTCATGTCTTTCAGATATCCCAGTCGTTCGTTCAGACAATCGGAAGTCCCTACTCGCTTCCAAGCCGACGAACGGAAGAAACAATTAGATCTCGAATCGGTTTCCAAGTCTCGCGGGATTGAAGAAAGCCTCAAACCTAACCAGGACGATTCGTCATCAACGCGACTCGTCCGTCGGGCGAGGTCTTCGAATCAGATCGGCGAGTCCTTACCAATCTCAGAGAGGATGCTCATTTTCAAGCTCTTTGTAGAGACAAATACACTGTCTTTTCTTAATTAAATCTTGGCCAAACACTCGTTCCAATTACTCGAGTTAGGTAAACGGGCTGAGCCTATCCTCGCCCGGGGCTCTATCGTCAATTATTGCATGTGACGAGAAATACTGTAGCCTAACGAGGCATTGTTAAAAGACGACGGGGGCTGTCAAAAACGAAATATGATTGATAAATTCGTCTGCCAATTCCCGCCTCGGGGACTATCGTCTGTTGTCAAAGGGAAACATCATTAAAACTGAATCTGATAGCTGAGGTTGTCCGATTTACCTGTGTGTTTAATTAGAGGGACCCAGTTCTGATCAAGCAGGGCAGACGGATGGTTGAAACAAGATACTATGTTGCTGATGATGGTTAGCTTTGGAATACTTGGGAAGAGCGTCGTCTAGAACTGAAGGCTGCTCATCAAGACTCGACCAGAACCAAGGCTTGTCGTGATGAAGACGAGCGCCTCTGCATGTGGTTCTAACTCCTCGTCCGCTTCCGCTTAGTTCCAAGTTTTATATCACTCAGACACGACAGAGCGATTGTCACCAAAGCAAATGTATTATTTGTTAACATTATAGGCGTTATATTGATTAGATATCATTGATCGTCACTTGACACCCGGTACCATCTGATTTTTCAGTGCAATAAAAGGTTCCCTCGATGTCAAAAGGGCTTGGAATCAATTTGCATTCCGTCAATAAAGCTTTTTGTTTATTAGAATAACTCCATCAATGCACTCTTCACGTTAATCCAGTGTAAATGAAATAGGCATAAATCATAGGGGAACGCTCTTACTCCATACAGTTGAGTTTTTGTCTAGTGAGTCAAATAACAAATCCTATTTTAAAAGAAGTGTATGGATTTCCGGTTTGCATCGATTCTTTAAATCACCATTGAAATTCTATTTAGGTGCCATACCAGTTGGTGCTTACAGTCATTAGCGGATGTAATGACAATTGTAAGGCTCCCGATCATTGAAATGTAAACCCATTCTTCCAATAATATCCCCCTGAAACTTACAACAGCCTTACCAAATGCTTTAAAGCTAGATTAATCCTTTGAAATTAGAAAAACTGCCAGCTTGGATCACTCCCCGCAACCGTGACACCCGCCTTTCTGAAACCAGCCACGTTAATCTGGACTGTCCACTCCCTTCTTGACCAATAATACCAAGTGTCCAGACCTATTGTCCAGCGACCACCCCTTCCATCTTCTGACACCTAGGGCTAATCTAAACAGACACCTTTCCCCATATTGCAGGTGTATTACGGGTACATATCCACCCCGCTCCGCCCTATGCCCAGTGTCCATATACGTTATTCGGGGTATCTGATTCCATGTACTAGTGTCTAGTCATACCTGACCCCCTCACTCCCTCCCTCATCCCCTCCCTCAAGCTAACGCTGTCCACCCTTAAACGTGCCAAAACGTACTCTTGTTTAATTTGCTCGTTATTTCTTTCTCCTTCGTTCAATGATGTTTAGTCTTCATTCAAACAATGGTCCTGCAGGAAAAGGCCCAAATTTGATACTTTTAACTACCTGCATGCAGATCTGACACGTCCCGATCAAATTCGCATATCCGTATCTTCTAAATTTAAAGGAGTGTTTAATCAAAGACCTAAAAACTCTCTTTTCTAACTTCATATTTTCTTATTTCAACCAATTTTAACTCTATCATTGCTACATTATATATATGTTTTTCCCGAAGATTGTTCTTTACTTAATTTCTATGCCTGTTGTTTTCTGTCAATGTTAATTTCACTTGTCCAATGTCGTTTACAAAATAAAATAGAGAAATGTTTGTTATCATTTGGTTAGACTTGAACTGTATTATTATATCAACTAACAAATCATTCGGGCATTCATGTCGTCAATCTATAAAAGTTGAAAAGATGAAGTATAACGCTAGGGGTCACATGTTATAAAATAAAAACAACTAAGGTTCAATTTATAATGTCTTATATTAACAATCATTGATAAACAAAATTATATACTCTGTTTATATCACGGTATATTGATTTATTCTTCCAACATTACTATTTACTTATCACCATTTTTCAACTTTTTGTGAAGACAAAAACCCATTCATATAAGAATGATAACTACCGTACGTGATTAAAATAAATGAGTCTTTGCAAGCTACACATATTTTTTTTGCATAAATAACAGTAATGTATTTTTTAAATTAACATTCAGAAGATCAGATTATAAGATTGATGGTTGATACAGTAAAACCAATAAGTGTTTTATCAGAAAACGACGTCTTTGAAAAATGAAACTCGATAAAAGACAGGGTTAATTTATTTCAAAACAGCAATAGTAAATTAAATAAATGAAAACAAAAAATAGCATTTTCAACAAATCATTTCAATTGGTATCATTGATTGAGAGTAAAAATTCTTTAAATTACATAACAAAAATTAGTTAAACTTGATATATTTATTTGTCGGACAATGCTGTAAATACTTTTTGCGAAAGCAAAAATACGAATTTACGAACGGTAATTTCATTGAAAAAATCTAAATACATTGTGGCAGTCCTTATAAGAGAAAATTAACAGAATTCAAGGGAGTTTATAATAACTATATATCTGGTCCGTTTGCTGTATGATAATGATTACATTTTATCTGTTCTTAAATTCGGAAAGGAAAGGTTATACCATTTCATTTTCTGGTATGCAGAAAACTTTTCATTATGTAGTTTTTAAAATATCAAAACTCAAAATAATTCTCAAAAAAATGTTTATTAAGGTCTAAATTCGAATATTTTAATTTTAATTTTTAATTTTTAATTTAAAAACGACTACAATTTGTTTTTAAAATTTAGTTCTATATTTTGATCATCCTATCTTCTTTACCTCTATAAGTCCTTGTTATTTTTCCTCGTGGGCAGTGAAGATTTCTCCGATAGATCCTTCATCCCATCCCGACCCCCAATGTTGAATTATCTCTACCCCACAGGCCGTCAATTTGCACCTTCGTCAGTGAGTGAAATATAACTTCCTGTTTCCTTATATCTTTATCTAATCAGTTATATTTTGCTAATTAAACTACGCAGATGTCTTGTGGCTGATTACGCGGATGTGTGTGTGTTCTCCAATTAGGTTTTCAATCAAACGTTAATTTCAAAATTAGTTTTTTTTAAATCTTAAATCTTTCATGAAAACGAATTAGGGATATAAGGGATAAACGATAGTTGAAATGGAAATTCTTGAGTTTGTATTTAGATGAAGTATAAATACTAATTGAAGTGCACTTCACAGATAAGGAACTGAATTGATTTTATTGATATACAAAAATAACCATTCTAAAGCAAAATAATTAAAAACGTGTTAAGACATGTAGTACTGTTGAGTTTTACAATTATAGAGATGATTTACGCGCTTCGGATAGACACGATATGAATATTTAATCTAAATTGCAGTGTTAAACGATTTGAAAGAAATACTTGAAGCTAAATAGATTTAAATATTTAAGTAATATTCTTTTCACTTAAACTAATATTTTTTATATTCATAATAGGAGTATGTTCTGCATGAAAGTTTAACAAGGTTTCACGTGTCTATTTGAAGACTCTAAATAGTTTCAAGTCTCGCGGGATCTCGTCGCGATATTCGTCTCTTTATGGACAGATTACAAATGTTTTAGGTTAGAAAACCAAACCTTTTAAAGATACTTAGAATTTGAAAGGTGATAATAATTCTTTTGCTTTAAAAATTAAAAACAATTCTCTTCTCATATCCAATATCAGTTATAATATGTCATAAAATGTTTCTAAAAGGGAAGACATTTTCGCTGCATGATATACACTCATCTTTTGTTTTTCATCAAGGGTATTTTTTTTAATTCTCAAGTTAGTTAACATTTTGATTCTTTTGTAAAATTCATCCCACAACAATTGCATTATACATGAAAACATGATTTTCGTTTTTATTTCAATTAAATTCTCAAAAGTGCATCAAATTACGTAATTTTTATTTAACTTCTTACAAGACACTGCGATCGATTGAGTGGTAAAAATAAAACCTGTGGACAGCGTTGAAAACAGATTAAACATTTTGCGTTTACAGTAATTAAAAAATGACGTCAACAAGGGGTATCTACATGTATAAATCTAAGGTATATTTCTTCAATGAGAATACCTATATGAGTGACTTATGATTATCTCTCACTGAACTGTCTACCACCAGGTATGTGTACATCGGTTGGTCTGACCTGAATATAGCTCCGGCTTTCTACGGCAAGACTGTCAAATCCAAAAAGCTAATATTTGTAGAATATTTAATCGAGGTCTAAGCGCTACTGTACATTTCGGACCGACAAAGCCTGCTAAGCAGAAAGGCCTTATGCAAATGTGAAACGAAATACAAAGGTATTGGTCGTGTTTGAAATTGAAATGCAAACAAAGTGGTAGTAATGTGATGAAGGACGGAGTTACAAGGCTTCACAGAGCTACCCTGGTCAATATACAGGTCAATAACACCATCTTGTCTATTGCATCTTGCAATATACAAGCCATGTAGGTGATGAGCCCCTTCATAGTCAGTGATTGCTGTGAGTCAACTAGAGTTCCGTAATGAAATATGTTTGCTAACGACTTTGCTTTCTGGCATCAATTACAGGCTGAAATAGACATATTGTGTGAGAAAAGTGCTGCATGTGTGTCTTTTGGAAATGAACAAGTATTTGATGAGAGAAGTGATGGCAAATTGACACGGGAAACAGACATAACTCGGCGGTGAGGACTCGATGGTAACGCGTCTTGTAAAAGCATGCATTTGAACACGAAGAGGAGCGAATTGAACTTAAACTTTACAACAGTAAATTACAAGATAAAAACGTTATTTGTGAAGATCAATTTAAAAGTCAGAATCTTCAATACAGAGAATAAATCAATGTATCTGGTATCGAATATAGTCATAAGATCAGAATATGTTTAAGAATTTAATGAATTTTGATTACGGATGAATTCAAATGTAATATCATAATCGTCATCATAATCATCATCTTAGTACATATCTTAATTTTAAAAATTCTAATATTTCATAAGGTCTATTATAATAACACAACAATTTATTGCAAGTTTGCATGTTAAGCATATGTTTAAATAATATTAATATAATGTAGTTAAATAATCATTGATATATTAGAATCTAAATACTTGTATTAGAAATCAATATGCAACTTACCGAGTCAATTCAATAAAACAAGAAATATTATTAAGTTGATCTATTTATGGAAATGATGTGTGGTTTTAAAAAGATTTAACTCCTAAATTAACCGATAGAATAAACTCAATTTGTTTTGTAACTGAAATGTTTAAGAAATTATATGACTTTCAATTTTTGAAAAAAATTGTTTAATATACAATGAAACATGTAAGAGTATATACATATTAAAAAATCATTTTAGATCTTTTAAATAAATCAAACTTTATAAATCACATATCTAAATCGTATACTCAATTAAATGTTTTTTAAATAGTATTTATTAATAATGAAAGATAAGGCCTCCAAATAAATGCAAAAGTAGAAAAAGACAAACTATCTATTGTATGTATGTGCCGTGATATAGATGCGTTACGTCCGTTTAATAAATTCGTTCGATTTCTTCCGAATTGCCCATGAAGAAGACAATTGTACTAATATAACCCCGCTACCTGCTCTTCTAAGTTGATTGATTACTGAATTTCAGATCGAGACAAACCTAATTTACAGAGAGATATCTTTTCATGCAAACCGTCTATTTGTTACAAAGAAATCACCAATAGGGCAATTATAAGGCTGACAGTGTACTAAATTGGTTACTATCATACACTAAACCGGGCATCTATAGACGCTATAAGTATTGATTAGTTAATGCGATATAAGTATATATGTGTTAATAGAACTAGTACATTTCAATAATACCAATCGTTAAGTTGGTTTCTATTTAGTATTGATGCATTCGGATTGATTTGTGGTTTATTTTATATATTGTACCACAGTTTCTGCAATACAATGTCTACTTTTGAAATCAAGCTGTAACAATTGTTGTTAAAATGGCATGTTTTTCTGTTGTATGATTTTAAAAAGACAAAGATCGAATTTTTTTCATTGATATTCTAATAAAATAATTTATAAGGTTCAATAATATTTTTTTACATTTCAAAATATTTGTATTTCTCAGTCACGTGATGTCTGTAACTTCCATACTTTCTCCAGATGCACATTGCAATTCTCTTCGCCGCAATTATGAGTGTTGATATGGAATTGAAGCCTTGTCAGAAATGTTTGATAACTATATATAGGGTATGATATCAATCAATCTATGACACCGTGCATATCATTCATACGTGTGTAGAAATCACAATTTCCTCTGACAGTGGGGAAGGCAAAGTTTAGTTAGGTGTCATCCAATTCCACGGGGGTTTGCAGAGGGAAAGAGTGAGAGCCTATTGGCAGAAAGCTGTCGCCTTTGTTCACAATAGATACATCATTGTCACAAGCTCGCATCGCGAATATCACAAAAAATATCTTCAGTCTACGAAATCGTCTACGTACGGGAGAAATATCAAGCAATTGTCAATGAGCGGAATCTGAAGGGATCAGGACGTGTAAGGAGTATTGGAATAATTAATAATGTTGACCCGCCTAATGAAACACATATGTCAAGATTTAAACACTGGAGCTAACCTTTCGTACAAGACCCATGTCGGGCAGCTCACTTTACTAAGACGGTCGGCTGCAGGGCGAACAGTCGACACCCCACATCCCATGCACGTGCTTTTTTCATCATGAGGCCCAAGCCCTTTTCTTGTCCTGTGAGCTCCAAGATGTGTTTTGTACTTTGTAACCATACACGAAAGGGTAAGACCCGATTTGATGCATTTTAGTTAGACTCTAAACACGAATTTTGGAAAACAAATCCCATAATGCATCTATTAGGAAGATTGAAGCTCCGCACCAAATTTAAACAGTTCCGCAGAGAATGCTTAGACTGCGTCTGCTTGGTCTAGCCGTGCCGGGTCTTTCCCTCCATGGATCAACCAGGCGGATTTTTGGATAAAGCGAAATAAATTTAGAATTTAGGTTTCATGTGGGATAAAGGAGAGTCTGATTGAGGGAAATATAAGCTGGGCTATCTCCTGTATCCCGTGCGAGAAAGCGAAGCCTGTGTTTGGTTGGCAAATTGATATGTATTCAGTGAATTAGGTGGCCGTAATGAAAATATGGGAGATGAATTCTTCCTCTGATCTTGTAAAACACTTCGTGATGGGGAGAAGGGGAGGAAGAAGCGGGTAGGCATATCTCGATACTTACACCCTGTATAAACAAATGAACCACAGCTTTATATTGACGCTGCTGAAAGCTTCAACAAATATCGTATTCGATACGAAAATATTGAAATTATTAAACATAATTTAGGACGGGTAAAGGTCATGCTTCCGATAACAAGCGCGACGGGACATTGTAAGGATTGGGGGAGTGTGGAGAAGGGGTACTGAATGTGTGAATGAAACTGTACGGCAACTGTACAGTAAACAGCAGTTGTGTACACTGGACGTTCAAGGACATCAAACTTTCTTCATCTCCTATACCTTTCTTCACAAGATAGCGTTACTTTCTTACCGGTGATATACATACATATACATCAACACCAGATTGAGAACTTTACTTTTTCAGAGGTTACACAATGTTCAAGGGATTTCATTAAGTAATTTAAAAAATGAAGTCATTAGAAATAGCAATTGCTTACGATTATATTTTCACAATATGGTATTTTTTATTTTAAAAATTCTAATTTTATTTCAAATTAATCTCTACGAAAGCGGATAGTTCAACGAGTCTCATCATTCAAAAACCATAGAAACTGATCTTCGTAATAAAACATAATTGACTTCTTTTATAAGTTTAACCAATCAAGCGCCAGTGCATCCCATCAGGACAGAGATGGGCCGATGTGACCCTCGTACCACAGATCGGTCTGAGAAACGAGGGGACCCTTCCAAAGCAATAACCTCAACGAGGCATTAACACGGCTCCCGATGTGAGCTGGGGCTATCAAACGTAATAATCGACTCGATCCGATAAAGTGAATAGCCCTCGAAATATTGGAGACAAGTTGGGGGTTAGTCGAGGTCGGGGAACAAATGGGTAGTCCATTGGACGGCGACTGCAGACCGTGGTTTGGTGAGCACTCGGTGTCTCACTTGACATGAGGGATGAAGAATGCTGCCACCGGCACCGCAAATCATCGCTGATCGGAAAATTGGATAATTTGTCATAGCTTAAGATGAACTTGATTAGCAAAAGATGTGCAAGAAGCTTCAAGTCTAAGTCACTAGTGCTCATAGAGAGCGCTAAGACGCTGTGAAATTGATGTTGCTTATTACTGTATCACAGGCTAGGCGTGTCAGTTTCACGTGTATATTTCATGAGAGCTCGATTCAGCGCGTTATTGACGAGATTTCGAAGGGCCTTATTCCTGACTTGTCCATTTCATCGATGAGTATTGGTTGCCCTTCCTACCAATCTGGACGGGTCATCTGTCTTGTTCAGGATGGATCGTTGCTGACCAGTCTCCGGCCAATTCGGACTTTGATCATGTTGAAACTGATTTAAGCAGGCAAGGTTAACTAGAAATTGATTGGCAATGTTTTAGCCACTAAGCAACTGTCACTGTGTATATCGCTTCAGCCACTCCAGCAGTATTTCAACGCCATATAGCAATACATCAGGCAAGCTTAGATCTGCACCGAACATCACTCGGCTAGACGAATTAATGCTTTCAGGGATAAAGAAACGGGTCATAAATATCGTTTTGGTTTCTGTAATAATTCATATTTTAGCATAACTCCGAGTAATAACATTTTGCAAATTTTACAATAACAGGAATTTCAAAGCGACCCCTTGTGTCAATATATGAGGCGTCGGTTTACATGTTAATACATCAAACAATATTTTTCTTTTTGGATATTTGGGCGATCCCTTTCATTGGCAACCGAAATCTACAAATCAGTAAATAACGACATGAAGTTTATCGGAAACGTGGCGTCTAAATACCCGAGCAAATATTTTCTGCTGTTAAGTAGATGGAAGCCTGCAAGCTCCCGTGGCCCGGGCCACACAAAGACTCACGTGTTTAGATTTCTTTAGCTTCGGTGGTTAAACAGGACTGTTCACTACTAATTGGATAGGTGTTCCGTGATCTGGCGGAATTAACCGACAAAATCCGAAGTTATGTGTTTGGGTGTGCAGAGAAAACGCTACGACGACCCAGATTTACAGAGAGTCAGAACAACATTGAAAACAACATCGGCTGAAACTGGAAACAACATCTGCTGACAGTGGAATAACAATTGTCACTGCTACCAAAGCCAACGACCCTATCCATCTTGAAGATATACAGACTTTACCTTGTTCAAAGCAAACATACAGTGAGATTAACAAACCACCTAGCTGCGCTGGTTAGAGTCGCTAGATTTGCGTCAGAGCTAACCTATAATTACAGAGGTTGCCTCGACAGCACCGGCTCTATAGGGCGAGAAGTAATGGGCAGAGTTATATTTAAATATCATTATTTGATAAATACCATAGTTCACACATTTACACATGTTATAATGTCTCTATTGTGGCATTTTTAATGAAGCTCTTTTAATCTGAAAAGTGCATTCTACTCAAAGCACAGTGAAAATATCAAATATTTTTTCTTTATTTTCAATGCCATTTACTAACGAATTGTATACCTTCGTGATGATTGACCATAATTGAGTTCTGATATGCCTAATCAATATTTTAAAGACTCGAAAATGCGACTCGAACATGTAACATAAATTCTTGCTTTGTAACAAGTAAAAAATTGCGTTTAAGACTTCAATCTTCAATAGGTGTAAATAGCTCATAAATGGCTTACCATAATGCACGTTATAAAATCAAAAATACTTATTGTATTATTACGAATATTCACATTTCTCAAACAATGTGACGTCCTGGCGCTGAATACACGAGATATATTTCAGTTAAATAACAAGTGTTCTAAAGCTTGATGTGATTATGACTATACGTCATTGTTTCTTGATTTAATTGATACGTTGCTGTTACTTTTTCGTCTATAAACTCAAAACAATTTTTCAATATTATCATCTAAAGCATGAGCTACAGTTTCTGTTGTGAACAATATTTCCATAGAAATTCGTTCTGTGTCTATTGTTATTTTTGCTATCGCAAATAGCTTCATGCCAATCACATGTCAATACTGAAATAAACATGAAGTGAAAAAGACACAATCAGTGGTAGCTGGCGTGTGTGCGGGTTTATACTTCTTGATTCCACTACCGATAAAACTCTTTGCCAGTCGCTAACAGTGCTTGAATGCAACTAGCTAATCGTGCTTCACGAGGTAATGAACATAACAAATTTATTTAACAACTTTACTGCTATATTCTTTGTCGTAAGCTGTTGCCATGTATTTATTGTTGAGTTCATCGAGTATTATTTGTCAAACAAAATTTTGATTCTTAGTTTATTAGTTTAAAATAGACCTAAATTCTAACTTTGACATACTGATGATGATTAATATTTAAGGGTTTCTTATCAACAATATTCTACATTTGGATTGTTTATGTATATGGGTACAATTAATCCTAGCGTGTTGTGGTTACTATAAACTTAATTTCGTGTGTTGTATTTTGAAATGTCTGAGCTAGGCAATCGCGTTTTCATCAACATTTAAATCTTAATTTCAGTAAATAAAATCATTACGGTTAAAACGGCTCTTTAAGAAAAACATCATTCACAATATGAGCCTATAGAGCTGTCAGTGATAGATATATCTAATACCATTGTGACATTGAATTAATTTTAGAATGCTGTACTTAGCAATAGTAATATATACAAATACATCATGAATTATTATTTAGTATTCGAAATCATAAATAATGATAGGATGCTGTTTTAATTGTTTGCGTAAATACACCGCAATATTTCCTATTAAATATGCCTAGTTTTACCAATAAATTCTGTTCTAAATGAAAATCAAGTTGAGAACTGGATAAAATAAATGTATTGAAACCATGTATCAAACAGTTGCATTAAAAATACGTCAACCGTACAATATTTTATCTTTCAAAAATTATATGTATATTGAACAAGAGGTTTAAATGGTAAAATTTATCAAATAATGATGTATAGCACAATAGATTTGAATTAAAATTCCTTCGAAGAAACCTAGTCTAACGACATATGATCCAATAATCTGAATATTCTGATTGAGTGTCGCGAAAGTTTAAAAATATCAGAACTTCGCAATTGATAATAACAACAAAAAAGCCCCAAATATTGAATGAATGCGTGTATGAATGAAGAAAAGAATACACCTATATAATTCAGTAGCGTGTCCACAGAATCTGTGTTGTTGTTAATAATTGATACGTCTGCTTCTCTGCACAGTAATACATCTCCGCATACATCTATGTCCACACAGCTGTCTGTTATGACTACTTCGTTAATTTTTAACCGTGATTTCTGAGAATGTCGATTTTATGATAAAATCTTTAAATAAATAGTGTAAGTGTTATGTTTGAATCGCTGTTTGATTATCATCTCTTGTTTTTAGTTTATTTGTAAAAAGAAATATTGTTATGAAATAATTGAAATTATTTATATCTAATGTTCAAAATTTATTATCGGAAATGAAGAAAAAGTTTGTATTTAATAGATATTTGTTTCTTATCATGTTTTTTAACAAAACAAAATATAAATCATACATACCTGAACGGTATATAAGATATCTTACATACTTTAAAAAAAAGTATTTGTTTTTCTATATGAAAACATATATTTTTTAACTTGGAGTTTTTAGACATGGTTATGAAATCTACATATTCGAGCGTGAAGCCGAAGATGATATATTCATTATTTAAAAGTAGATGTTTGTTTCAATGATTTGGCATTAATCACATTTAAATTCGCATTGTTAATGTATGAAAATATTTTATTATAGTGTATGATTATATATTCGATAAAATTCACAGAATAGGTTATGAGAATTTACACGAATAGCAATATTAATAAAAAAAAATCTCCAATAAAAGACATTAGAATCAAATATGACATTGACAATTATGTGCCATACGGGTCTACGATAATAAGATATTACCTATTGTCAATGCTTTGCGAGTAAATTTTGATAACAGTATATTAATTGTTTTGTAAATATGCAGAAAAATGTTTTATGGTTTCACAAATTATGTTCATGAATATTCGACAATTACGAATCTATCAATTATATGTTTATCATATATGTTTAACTTCTCCCCCCCTAACTAATGAATTATTTACGATAGTTTTGACACTATAACCATACTATAACCAATGTAGTCAAAGTTACTGACATACGAAGCAAAGCCATCATTCAACCGGCTGTATTATTCATTCCATTAAATTATCCACTTGATAACAATTGATAGTCATGTACATAATTTCTAACCTATAAATTGTTTGCAATGAAATAGAAGTGCTATTTATTCGTGTTAATTTCACACTCTATCCATCAATTGAGCTCTTATGCACATTTCTGTCGCATATGGCGTTCTGTTATTGACGACCGAAGAGAAAAACTCATTGATAGATAATTAACTTGTCGAGGGAAAATGACAACATAAAAACAATATTTATTTAACTAGATGTCTATTTCAACGAGGAAATGGGATATCGTGTCAATGAAATATGATATTTCATATTGTCAATTGTCATTTTCAAATTTGGCCTGTCCTGATGTGGTATCTATCATATGCGGAATTGTTATCTCGAACTGAGTCAAACTCGCCTTGTCCAATACGGAGATAAACAGACATATGGAAGGATTGGGTTACACGTCTCTTGTTTCAACATTCGGCCCAACTTCATCCCTATAGATACATATTAGAACATGTGTCGATTAGAATGTATCCACGTAACTCGAGAATTATTTAAAATCGTCATTACAAAATATTTTAATAAGTCTAAGAAATTTATGTTTTTTTCTTTCAGATTGTATGTATGTTATCTGTTTATAAAACTTATATATAAATGTGATACTTTGGATTATTTATTATTAATTCCGTTTCCACCATTTGCTGAACTGAATGTGGTTACATTATGACAACATAAATTGTATTATGATTTTGAGAACTATATCCAGTTTCATTTGTACAAAAATACCACTCACTATTTCAAGTACTTAGTTATGATGATATTTTATCATGTTTAATATATTGTATTTTAAAAATTATGCCGAAAGATTATTTATTTCTGCTTCGACGATTTAATTTGAGAGAAAAGGGGTATGATGTGTGTTAATAATTTTAAATATATTATTTGTATATATTCCAAAATTGTGACAGATTATGAATCAAATACTAAAACTTGTGATTCACAAATCAACGTGAAACACTCTCATGAATTTTCCAATTCACTCTGACACATGCGATTGTTATCATCTCGGTTCCGATACAATCTCTATCCACGTGCATTTCGCAAACAGCGTCTTCGCGCCTACACAAACAGCTGTCCGACAAACTGTTAATATGTAGGCTGGGACGACGTTAATATAAAAACTAATTTAATATTGCAAATATGGTTATAGCGGCGCGTTGCAATAATGACGTGTCCTTCAAGATGTCGATGGCTTCTCGTGGCGATGCGACCAAATCATCTGCTATCAGGGAAGCTGTCACTCGTCTGTCCGGGCATATATCATTACCAGGGTTCCACCAGCGATGAGGTTTTCACAGGCATATTTCACCAAGACGCTGTATTTTCGCCCTGAGAGTTGAGAATTGGTTTCCGTGTGAATCAAGACGTGATCGAATTACGCAAGTCTCTTAATAAAACGCATTAATAAGTCGATTAGAGGCCGTGTTGTAATGAAGGCCATGTCGGGTGCTAGAAGATACCAAGATGTTCCAATGATTAAGGTTTATTAGCGTTCTTAATGACTGTCATTCGCGGAATAACATCACTCTATCCCGTCTTAATGGGTTGCAAGCTAGGATATATCTCACTTAATCACGACACTGCTCCTAGTCGAGAAATGTTTATGTAAATTAAGCCTTTCGTAACTTAATCACGGGTTGAAATAGACTCTGTTATGCAGCACCCAAATTGACAGATGTCGATACACATGTAAACCATGTAAACATACGCACTCTAAACCTTGCAGCTAATCCTCGCTCCTAAGTCCCAGAACATGATATTTCTTAAACTATTTGCCTAATAAAACTAATACCCCATCTGGCATCAATTAGAAAAGTTCCAAAATACAAATTTGCCTGAATAAAAAACGATGAGCACAAAACGTAAGATGGCACAAGTAAAGGAATCAAAGCGTACCTGTATAAGAGTTAATATAGGGATCCATCATTGGGTCGCTTCTCGTTCACACTGTACTGCCGGCTTTTACTGCCCGATCTCTCTCTTCTCTCGATTGCGATATCGGATAGTCCTTACACTATGCGGTCGGCAAGATACCAGTTCACTTTTCCAAGCGATGGATCCTAGGCAAGCGCGACCTGTGTAGAGCGAAATACGAAGACAAACGTTTCAGTATAATGCCCAACACAGAGTCAGTTTCCTCTGCGATAATCAAACCCCGCCCCTCGACTTAAAAGCTTTGTTTAGCAATGTCTCTCACGGCAGGCACGGCCTCGCCACAGCGCGTCTGGTCTCTGTGCTGCTAGCGGCGCTCTCATTGGCTGGCGATGTTGCGATAGTTTCAACTTTCGATTGACCGAGCTGGCAATATCGCCTCCCCCTGTCACGGGGGTGGAGATTCGACGACGACCCCAGGGGTGCTTGTGAGGCACCGGTCAGCGATGACACTCGCCTATCGTGAGATAAAATAATATTCAATGGCGATGATAGCGTATGATGCAGGGAATCTGGAGTCGCCATGCCGGGGGATGGACGTACATGTAAGGGGGCGTGGTCTCATGCTCATGTCCGTCGTGACAGTTTCACTTTGCTGCCAGCTTTACGGAGACTTTTACTTCCATTATATCTCCAGCTCTTATACCCTGGAATTTTAATAGAAGCATTTTCTTCTCAAATAGGCTTAGAAGGTCCTTAATATGAGGAATCTCGATATGATATCATTCAAAGGATATGGCTACTGTTCTTTGTATCGGTCGACTCAAATGCGAGTATATCCGACGATGTTTCTATTATTTTATAATTTTATAATATCCTATAATTGAGTCTACAATAAAAGTATACATATTATATGTGGAACTATGATAATTTCAATATCTAATAGAAGTTAAAATGAATAAATGACAAAGTCCTATCGATTACTATAATATTCATAACCAATAAGACAAGTTAAACTTTGAATTGCAATAAATGGTAAAATACGCTCAAACAAACAATATAATATATAATATGTTAATAATGACACATTGCTATTTAATAATGTTTACAAAGTTTATAGCCTTGTTGCACATAGTCTACTAAGTATGTTATGTAATTTCGTTATCAATATAACATTTAGACTTGAACTAATTATACGTCCATCTTAAACTAATACGGAAGTTAATGAATACCTTCATTCAGCATATTGACCATTTGACTTTTGGACGAAGGTATCTGGTTACATTGTGACAGTCACTGACATTGACAATGCGGGCGCTTTTGATGTGACACGGCGTGCGGGTATGTTGATTTCACTGGCTATTGACATGTTTCTACATATTCAATATTAATACAGTGGCTATCAACAGTTTGTTGTCAGTCCTAAACTCTGCTGGCATAGCTTATCTTTTATATTTATCAAAGGTACTTATATTATTTAGTGTAAAATGAATTGTATAATCAAAGATGCATGTATGTGTGAAATACAACAAATGTTGTTTGCTTGTTGTTCACTGCAAGTTTATCATTACCATGTTATAAAGTGAGACACATATATGTAACACTTGTCTGTGGCGGGATGTTGATAGCATTATACATACAACATACTAGATTGATTGACGTACCTACAGAGTGGAGGGATGAATGATAGATAGAGAGATTGGAGAAAAGATGAATGACGGAATATTTGATATAGCGATGGTTTGCGATAACAAATGATCAACAACTTATCTTAAACTCTTGTTGTCTTATGTACACAAATTATACTTGATCATAAACTATTTACTTCATGGAAATTTGAAGTTTTAGTCATTTGTTGCGCTATACCCTTCCTGAATAGTTATTAGAAACAATATTTGTTTGTTTATTATTATGACTTTGATTATTCCAAAAGGTTCAAATAAGGTTATAGGTTTATGTACTAAAATCAATTTACACCATTTTTTCAGATACTTGTAAACTACATATTGGATTGTTTTGGAAGTGTTTGTATATAGATAGGATAGAGTTTTGTCAGTACATCTTCTTATTGGGGTCAGGATATAGCTCTCATATTTACAGTGTGTGATATATAGCATAACAACACGCTTTATCCGGCAAAATATCCTTAAATAGAGAAATATTTCTGCCATTATTTTGCTTTTTCATTATATGTAGATACAATATACGCTTTTATATAGGGTAAAGGAAAACATATTATGCTATATGCACACACATGAAATGTGTATATATAGTAAATGCTTTTTATTTGTTAAGCCTAGAAGTTTTAATATGAGTTTTTTGAAAGTTCAAATTACCTTGCAGGTGTCAGGAAAGGTATATCATAAAAAACTATCCTCTTTATCTTTTCATTTCACCAAAAATTCGACAACCAGTGCACCGAGTATCGTTTCAGTACATTTGAATAAAATGATGATTCATTAATTTTAATTCATTCTTAACATAGATAAGGAGATTAAAATAGACAAACATGAAATATAGATGGGAAGTAAACAAAACATATTAACTTCATTTAACGTCAAAATAGGCTTCAATGTCGAAAACGGCGTTGGTTGATATACTTCATTAAATATATATTTGAATACAGATAAATAACGAAAGTATCTATGCATCCAAAGAATACATGAATATTGTATCGACTGTTTGCACATCAATGGGAATAATTTATTCTCTCTGTTTGAAATCACATTAAAAGCACGTGCCAGAGACAACACGCGTCGCGCCAGTGAATGATGTGTATAACTAACATTGGCGTTTGATTACTAGAACGGCACCTGATAATTGGGTAGTACCCCAAAACCCCCGATAATTGTCTTTCAGTTGGACGTTTAATATTTTCCCCTCAACGATATTACTGTAGCTATAAATTGAGTCATTGTAAAATCTTTAGTTTGGGATTCCATTACGTATGTTCGTAATACATATGCATCTATTTACTGCATCGTATGCATTCAATATGGCGTCTTCAGTGTCTCAAGTGTCTGTGATAAATATATCTAATTTTCCAGAACGTTATCAATGTTGTGGTTTTGAAGCTTATGCAACTGAAAGTTATAATGTCAATCACTGAAAACATACAGTTGAAAAATGTTTTATGTTTTGTTTATATATCTCCCTTGAAGTAGATATACATATGTTTTTGCATCAGTCGTTGAATATTTTTGTTTGAACGATTCCTTTACTTTAAGGCATTCCTCTGTTAGTTGTATTCAGTGATACTATGTTTGTTTCATCGAATATTTATAAATTCAACTGGACGCTATAAAACTAAATGTGCTCCTAGTATATAACACTTCATATTTCGTGTTGATATGGCTCTTGTGTTGTTATCAAAATGTTCGTCTCGACAATATGTCTCCTTTAAATGAGTATCAACATATTTTTGTATCAGTTGTTATATCTATATAGTATTGAATGATTCGTTCGCCAGTCTTTCTCAGATGTAAATGGTTCAGATGTATCATTTGTTCAGATGTATCATTTGTACCAGTATATATGTACATACAGTGTTTTCATCAAGGTTGTCAATTTGATGCTTATGCAGCTAACATTCAAGATGTGACAACAACATACATATCGAGACGTTTGACATATAGCGTGTAGTAATGCCTCTTACATGTTAATAGAAATGTGTGTCTAGACAAAGCATGTGTTTTGATATATTTGTGTAACATTTGTTATATCTATTTTCTTTATGGTAGTTCATCTATACCCTAAGATGATGAGATTATATCTCTACAGTTTTGTGTTATTTTAAGTCTTATAATACTTTAATCGTTTAGGTTGATATATTTAAAGGGACCATTCGAGCGGGGTATTTTTTGTGGAAACGAAATTCAGGAGGACTTACCTGTTTACAATCATATATGATTTTTACATGATAATTTCACAGTATTTCAGTTGTTCAAGATTTAACAATTTGACAAAGAATAAAGTGTATCGCTCAAAAATTAAAACTTAGTGAAATGAAGCCAATCATCGAAGCTACGATCGTGGAATGCATTACTACGACAAAATGCTGTCGTAACTGATACCTTTTATTGTGAATAATTTGTACATATTCTCATCTTCTATCAATCAAGTAGTCATTTCTTAATTTTGTTAATGAAAAAGCATATTACAGCACATTTGTTTTCTCGCAATGCTAACTTTCAAAATGGCGGGTGAAAACCGCTCGAGTGGTGCCTTTAAGTGTAATATTAACGCAGTATCGTTGTACTAGTGGTAGGCCATTAGGTTCACATTTGTTTTGTCACAATGGTATGAAGTCTATCTCGACAAGGGTCGAGCATCATCACACTAAAGCAATGTATGCTCATTGATTGTAACTGGCGCGAGAATTTAGTATCCATCACGCTTCTCTTGTGAATCAGGCTTAGTAAACGGAATGTTCATTGAAGCAGGGCCCCGAAAGAGTTGTAAATGCTCGGTAGGGACGAAATCGTTTGGTTACGAACCGCTTACAGCTAACAACCAGTACCAAGTTTGTGTCATGGATTTCGTCCCTACCGAGCATTTACGAGCCCTGCTAATAAAACTCTGGAAGTTAAAAATTCGGGTTGCAGACCCCCTTTAACCTGTTAATATTGTGGAAATAACATGTGGAGAAGCACAAGATAGTGGTCAGAATGAATATGTTGAAGTCACCTGTTTCTACATCGTCATCGCATTTAGTTTTTAAGACGCTTAATACTTTTTTATTTTAATTTGCATTTTAGATAAAATAAGTTTTGGTTTGATTTTTTTGAAATACTTGATATATAATAATGCTTGATTGGTCGGGGCAAGGGGAAAGTTCTGAATGGAGTGTTACTAAGTATATGATTTTCTCAGTCTCAGTGGTCTAATTGTTTGAATTTCTCAAAAAAAAGCGTAAACTTCTATCCCAATTATGACTTTGGTAAATATATTTTTATAATCTGCTTTGATTATGTTTACTTTAGGTATATCAATAAATGCTGTCATAGAAAATGTCTTCACAATAATCAAAACAGTTGTAAATGATATGTCTCTATTTCGATATGTACATTGTCATGCTGCAGTAAGTGTATCACTTAGTTGTTATGCCGTTGGTGAATAGATTATTCACTCAAAGTTATCATATTATCTAAACTATTGTATGGCTATAGCACAATCGACACTAAATATAACACATGATAGTGCGGGAATACTTATAATAAAATAAATAAAAGCAAAAGAGTATCAAATTTGAATTCCAAAATATAGCACAAATACATATACTTAAAGAGTATGATGAATTTGAACTAAAGTGCTGTGTTTCAGACTCGGGGATAACGATGCTCTATATTACAACTATACAAGCAAAACTGTAAGATAATATGTGATTGTTCATATCCAAAAATAAGCTCGTTTTTTATTCTTTTATCATAAAAGAAATATCACCTGAAAAATGTCATCATTGAAATAAATTGAAATAAATGTGTTTAGTTTTATTTCAAAATATCATTTTGCATGTATATTTATTCATTTCCACAGACTCTTTCTTCTATACGGCTATGGTATACGATCCGACATTATGCAGATGAGTCTACAGCCCGGCTACTGTGTACCTACTATACCTAGAGCTTGTCGCTGGTCTTTCCGCATCTAATTTGTATTTCATAATGACATATATGTTAAACGATCTGTTTGTAGTTCCTAGTGCTATACATGTGAAACACGACACGTATTGTATGTCTCTTAAACACGTGCATATCAAAAGAAATTATCTATCAGATTTCAATATTTCATATTCTATGCATAAAAGTTACAAAACGAATATGAAACTAATTGTTAGGGTAATTATTTTCCTGACAACAGAGCTCTGTGCAGTGTATCCAGTGTACATTGTTACATATTGGTAACACAAAGTGTTACATGAACGCCGTCCTGTATATATGAAGGCACGTGCATTGCATGTTTAAAAATCAGCACACCGCGTTAATGACAACCTGTGATATATTCCATACAATGACATAGTGGGCCAAGTAACGAGTTCCAAACGAGACATTAGCATTTCAATCTATATGTCTATTGAGTATATTTCTACACATTGTAGAGTTTGATGGAGTAACTTAGTGTGTCATTGCGTCTGGTCGGTGTGGACGGTACAAATGTTAGGTATTGTTTTCACACACGTGTTCTCATCTTTAACAAAAGTAAACGTCGATATTTTAAAGCCCCATCGTCATACTTGCATGCGGTTCGTGATGAAATTTATAATTAGCTATTGAGAGATGAAATACATCACAAGGTAGAAAAATCTTTCATTGATTAACAATAAATACTTAATTTGACCTCCAAAGAGCAGTACCCTCTGCAAAAGTGCCATAGAATTTACCGAACAAACTTTCGGTGACGTCATCATTTTGTGTGTAGGATTTACACCGACACCTAGTTACCGCAATTGCGTTCGACTTGTGCGGCAACGAGTACATGATTCGGAGAAAATAAATAAAATTGCCGTTTCGGTAATTTAGGTAAATTGTCTCCTATTTAATTAATTTCGGTCCGACTTTCTCTAGGTTGGTCGACATTTTTTGCAAAATAATACAACGAATACAGTAAAATACTTTTTAATATGGATTGTTAACATGAGAACATGCAATTTACATAGAAACGATAACAAATATATGTGTGTCGCAGGTATGAATATTTGTCATTAAAACCACTTATCTTATATTTCGTATGTTATTACTTCATGCCGGTGTCAATTACCTAATGACGTATCAGTTGATGCTTAACAATTCGCTTTCGTTTTTGATATGCCTTCATGTACAGTTCAAACATTTAACGTTGTGAATATATACATCTGTAACTATCATCTGTCATTTACATAACGTAATCATGTATACAAACGATGTGAAGTATTAGTATGAAATGAATATTGTCTATTGTGAAATACGTGTTACCAATCACACATCAATATGTTCAATTTTAATGATTAAATGCATCTTGTATATAATACGTATCGCTGCGGTTGGAAGATGATCGTTCTGAGTACATACAGTTCACATCAAAATGATTAGTGACAGGCTGAGACATACAAGTGTTTAATTTCGTGATACAATACGACACCGTGAACACAATGACTCATAACTGTTGATCACGTTTCGCTGATTAATTACATATGGGATAATGGATGTTTATGCATCACTTACACTTTACAAATATGATTGTGCTCCACTTTATAAGTGCAACGTTTCCGCTTCAGTGAACCTAGTAAGCCACGCCTTAGTTATACTAGCGCCGTGCACGTGTATCCATCATTAATAAACATTAATTTCTTTTCAAAAATATCTAACAGCATATAAAGTAAATTAAGTTCATGCAACGAATAAGTGAATATAACATTAGAGAAAATAGCATTGTGAAGAATCGTTGATAGTTGTGCATTTTCCAGGACAAATGTGATATTTGCTAATCAAATTGTCATCAATATGTTCTCAGAGATCATATTCAAATCAGTGCACTTACATTTGTTAAAATACACCGAATATATATGGAAGCTGCCTTCTCTGAAATCCACAACAATCCGGAATATTTACATGCTTCCGAAAATACGACATAAGCTTGCGTTAGCTGCCTATAGATTTAAACCAACAAGCAATTTCTTTTCGCTCAACAGAAGAATGCTTCAAAAGAAAAATATTATATACAATGATAGTAATAATGCCAATATTTAAACTTGACATCCAGCGCGAGCACTGCCAATTGGCTGTACATTATTACCCTGAAAGAATTGTAATTTAAAGCAGGTGCAAAGCTAAGGCAACCCGTTTACAGCTGGGCGGACTGAGTGCAATGTGCATGAAGTGCCTTGTCCGAGGATACAACACAGTGTAAAATCCAGGTACACAATGATTGGTGTCCGGACCTGTATTAAAACCCGAGTGTTTTTAATGACAGACCATCACGCACCGTACTCGCAGAAACAGTAGTAACTGCCTACATTAAACACTCAAGAAATATTTGATTACCTTTTGTTCATACTTCACAACATATTTTAATCATTAGTCATAAATCGCTTGGCACTTGTGTTTTAATGTATTTTTTATGTAATCTGTAAACTGTTTCAATAGAGTAGATTTAAATAAATTCTCTGTATGTCTGTCTCACTGTCTGTCTGTCTGCCTGTCTTCTTTCGAATATAGAATGCCAAAATGTGTTAAATGCTCACTTTGACTTCGTCAGTAATCTGCAATCAACTTTGGCCAGTGTTGACAGTGGCAGTGAGTAGATTGGCGTCAAGTGAACACTCTACACATCAACACACTGAATACACACTTGTAGTGGTAGCGACTCCTATCTGAGAGGTTGATCACATGTGGTAATGAATACATGATCACTTCATGACACAGATCAACCAGAGATATATGGTAGGCAGAGATCCTTGTCATAACTGCCCCTGGTGTCAACTTAGACTATACATGGGAAATAGATGCTCTTAGACCAAATATTATTTTTTATATGCACAGCAAGCAGTTGAAACTCAAGGAAGACATAGGAACCAATGTCTTTATTCATTCAGTATGCATATGAAACAATTGTCAATGATGAATGTAAAATGATTAAAACAATAATTTTGTCAAACTGAATTGAATGAATTATTATATAGAACTGCATAAGAAATAGATATTGAACATTTTTAAATATTCAAGAAGAAAATATCATTGTCAAAACTGAAGGCTAAATGCATATTACCAATAACGAATTAGAAATACATGTACATGTGAAACGTTTGTCAATAGTTCATAACATATACATATAACACAATCATATTCCAAACAAACATGGTATCGGAACAAAAGTTGATAAAAATATCGGTGAAACCATATCTCCAATGAAAAATAAATGGATTGAAACAATTGTCGATATGAGAAAGATAGCAATATGAACAATTGTCAATATTGTAAAGAAAGACATAAGATCTATTGACCAAATGCATTACATATATGGATATGGAATAAAAAGTGCAAATAAGAAATACACCTAAAACAAATGTCACAATCTCATATTACATGTATATGATATGATTGTTAATAATAAATAAGAAACAACATTTGAAGGCTTCTAAATGTTCAATATAGATACGTGAGAAACTACTGTCAATTTGAAATACAAAAGCTTATGAAACAAATGTTTATTTGAATACAAAATGTACACTTGCAACTAGTGACATTACCGAATAAAAAGTGTATTTGAAACATTTTAAATACTGCATTAGAAATGCACAGGCCTAAATAGAAATGTGAATACTGAATACAAGTAATAGAATCATAAGAAACGATTCTCAGAACAGATAAGAAAAAACAAAGACATTGATAATAGCCAATGCTTTCTGAAATACATTGATTAAAAATCAATATTCGAATCTAAACAAGAAATATTTATGGAACGATTTTCAATTGTGAATATAACTACGCATCATCAGTGAACAGTTGTCATTGATGAATAAAAAATGATTTCGATGCTATTGCCAATATCTTACAACAAATGCATGAACAATACCAATACTGGATTGGGAATAGATAACCGTAGTTTGTAAATAACCATACCAAAAAAATAACAAATATGTTTATTTTATCACAATGGAAAATAAAGAATTAAAAAAATTAAGTTGCATATCGATTGTCAATATCTGAAATACAATAGGAATATATCAATTTAGAGTGAAAGCGCTGTGCAGGTAGCGGAGAGCGCAGAAATACACAGATAGTCACACAATCGCAATTGATTACGGCATGTAGGGCCAAAGCACCTGCGAAATCATACACGTGTAAATGTTGTGAGCGGGGTGAGCAAACATAGAGCTATTGAGTGACATGTATCACCAGCCACCATGCTATATCAATACCGATACAGACGCACACAAGCAATATACACTCTCGTCTTGTATACACAATGGTGAAATATACATGACTAATGACGTTTGTGGTATTCAACTTGTGTAAAACTTTAAAGTAGTGTCTTATGCTCCCACTCATGCGTGTTATATATCTCCTTCGTTTCTCACTGATACCTTGGAATCCTCTCTTATCGTCTCTTGAGTGAATTACCTTTGTGTCTAAAGATGAAATCTACATCTACTAACGCACAATGTTGTAGAATTTATTTCAAATGTTCATAATCATGATTTTATAATATTACTAAATACACTTACTACTTCTTATGCATGGTCAGAGCTGTAAGAGACTTCATTGCAATTGAGTGATTGATAGTTGAAACCTTCGGTTTGTTATGGTATTTAAAATTGCTCTCTTGGTCCCCTAAGATGACACTTACTTGAGCATTTAAATTTGTTAATTTATATAAATTATTGTAATTTACTAAGGTAACACTTTGAATAAGGATTTCACTGAAGAATCAACAATACACTTTATTGCAAAGCCACCGTAAGGAACGATCCGGGACTCACATAACTACAACATCTTCTTTTGTAAAGCGGAGGCAATCAAAGCTATTCGACAAGATTTTTTACATACAAATCAGATATCTGACATGTTTAAACGACTTTTCTGAAGTTGAATCAGATTATGAGCCGCTTTACGTGTCAGATAAGAATAAACAAACACATTATTCTAAAATATTTTCTGAGTGTTTTTCTCTGACAGAAGCTTAGACTAGAAGCCGAGCCGAGGAGCGACTAGAGCACGTAAATCAGCGCCAACAAGCACTGTAGTTAGTCCTGCAAATGTAGCAGCACCGTCAAATGGCTGTTTTATGTCCTCCCCTGCAGTTTTGTTGAAAAAATCTCTTTAAAAACACAACCATCTGATGTGGAATATTTAGATTGCAGCTTTTATGGAGTTGTGAGTTGTCAAACAAACAGAGAGCAGGCAGAGCGAGAGAGAGAGAGAGGGTGTTCAGCGAGATCTGACTCTCCACCAGCGAGGGGGGACGGCTGGAGGGGGAGGGGGAAACTCGAGATGTTTCCATTTGAAACAAGTATTTAGTAAATTTCCAGCAATTACTTGAGCTCAGCAATCTTTTAGCCCACCGTAGAAGACGGTTTTTCATTTCTCTATTCGCCATAACCCGGCGGGAGGTAATTTTAAAAATGAACACTATCTATCCAAGGAAAGCAAGACGAGGATTATTGCGTAAATGCACAGCCAGCGTCTTTTGAACTGCCTCGCAATGCTAATCTACATTTAGGCTTCCGAGACAGTCGTAATTTCTCTTAATTCGGATGTCTCTTTACAGATCGGGTTTATCCAAATAGAGCGTCCTGGCACTTGTCAGACATCCCCGCGTTATTGAGAAGTGACAAACCTTTATTAGACCCTATTTCTGTCAAACGCGGCACTCGTATCGATAACTTGGGCTCCGATTACGCTCTGTCCGACTCACAGTGCACATTCAGCCTCTCGTCCCTCCATTCGCTCGATTCCCCTCCCCCCTCCTCAGTTCCCCAATTCGACGTTTGCAATCAGTATTTTTTCGTCTTACCCGTGGTTATGTATCACTTTCTGTGTCTCTTTCTCAGTTTCTTTGTCTATCTGTGTCTCTCTGTTTCTCTCTCTCTTATTCCTTCCAGGTTCCTCTGTCCATCTTTATTTCTCTCTCCGTTGCTCATCGAATTAGTTCTGTCCCTTACTCCCTCTCTCTTTCCCCTCTCTCTCTCTCTTTTTCTCCCTCCCCCTTCCTATCTCTCTTATCTCCCCCCCTCTCTCTCTCTCTTTCTAACCCAACTGTCCCTGTTTCCCTCTCTACCCCTATTACTATACTCTCTCACACAATTTCTCTATCTATATCCACTCTCTCTCTCTTCCTCTCTCAATCTCTACCTCAATATTATATTTCATTCCTCCCTGTACCCTCTCTCTAAATCTCTCTCTCTACACTCGTCTGTTGTTTATTCCTCTGCACCGTGAACACTTAACAAAGTGTTTCTCATCGACTTGGCTCTCTCTGCCCCGAACCCGTGTGGATCTAATTGAATGTAGAAAACATAATCGCTTCTGTCTGTATCGGATCTCAATCCCTTAATAATAAAGCCGATCTTCTAAACAAACCAGCGAGTTATTTATGTAGCCCAGAGTGTAAAGCCCGATCGTATTTTCTCTTTTGGGTCTTTGTTCTAGATGCGATATCAAGTACACTAGGCTGGCCTAATACGAAATGGAAATAATCAAAGTAAGTCAGTTACATTAAGTCCTTCACAGAGAATGGCGTCCGCTTGAGGAAACACAAGGATAAGACAAGACAGTTCACAGTGAATAGGAATACTCTCATGTCGAACAGGTAAATATTAAATGCTGTATAATTGTAGAGGAGACGATCGTTCTATCAGAGCTTATACAGTGACAAATATGAAGGACAAGACGTGTCAAAGACAAGTTTATCATTGTTCAATTGACTTCAACTCTCTCAAGCAGCGACACAAGTATAGGTGTTCCTGGCATGTCGTGTGAAGGGAGGGAAGAGGAAACTCGACTTTAGAAGAAAGGGGAGAGGAATCAAGCAGATAGAAAGCCTCAATAGCAAGGTGTGGATGTCCTCTTTGACAATGCCGATTGTCAGTCGTCTCTGCATATCTCGCTCTGTGCGTACTGTCGTATTGTGCAGTACATGATCAGGACGATGCTCGAGTTTACTTTGAAATCTCAACCTATTGTCAATTTCGTTGTATGAGGCGTTATGTGAACAGGTGAGGAGCGTGTACAGGTGAAAGTCATCATTGTAATTGCTCACTTACCTTATTTTCTTCTAGTCTTTCTTCTTTACGTTTGTGTGTAACTGTTTTTTCTAACATGTGAAAGATCCTAAAAGTCATCCAGTCAAGGACACCGATATGTTAAACTTACGCGGGAACTGAAATGGGAAGTAGTATTTTTTTTATATATAACATATTTATTTTTATTTCATGTTTTAAAATTTAAGAAATTAGAGTTAAAATTAACAAAATGTTTACTGTAAATGTTGAATCCAACAAATGCTGATGTTAAGGACTTTTATAATTATATATTTCTAAAAATCCGCAGTTTTATTACCTTGGAGTTCTGTGTTTCACGATAAACTGCTTTAGAATAATTCATCAAATGTTTTCAATTGAAAAGATTGTACACATACCCCTGCTATACATCCAAATATGAAGAGAATTGTATGAAATATTCAATAACGCACAAAATAGATGAAAAGAATTGTCTCTGTCAGAAGTTTCATTTTTCAAAAAAATTATTTAAATGGTACTTGACATCATATGCATGTAGTTCTTGTTCAATATGCAGCCTTTGTTTCAAGTATATACGTAATGATCTATCTCAAAACTCTTTTTGTGATTTGTGAATCGTGATTTCTGAAATGAATATATGAAGTTTGCACTTTGGCTTCAACAATAATTCATATACCTATAAGAATACTTTCCAAATTATTGTCTTTAAATCTAAAAAGATATATACATTGAAAATATATAAGGAATATATTTAATGATGTAGTTTACTTTTCTTTGAAAAATACATTAGTTTATTACTTTCTCAAATAAATAAAACAATTACCGACAAGTTTGAAATCAGTGTTAATCATTATATGACAATAACAAGTAATGTTAAATGTTTAATAAATGAATGAATAAATGGTAAATATCTTATATGGATTGTACGTCGCAAACTTTGTAATTCAGCCTTTCATTGCATTAACAATGCACTCATATATATATACTCAGCTGAAATTTCAGGACCGACAAAATATCTAATATGTAGTCATTTAGCAGGTTATTATATGAATTATCACATACTTTATTATTAAACATATTGATAATATGTCAGCTTCTTGAAATGTTTTACGTAAATGCCATTTCAACATTGTTTTCATTATTTAAAAATATTTGTGAAAGCTCACTTTTTTAAATACATTTTATGATTAGATATTACAAAATTGAAACTGAAAGTTAATTGATCAATCAATACCTTATTCCAATAAACCACCATTGGTGGTACAGGAACGATACAAACAATACTTTATCATAAGTGAATAAGATATATTGATCACTTGGTAACATCAAATATTGTATTATGTTATGTATTCATCTGTTCATGGTGGTATTGATAACAGCGAATCGCAGATGATAATGTTTCTGATGATACGGCACCCTCAGAGTCGATATATGTAAGTAATTAAATCAGGTTAAACTCAAATGAAATAAACACAATTTGGCTTTTTTTTCTAAGTCAATATAACCTGTATATCATGACAGACTGTATGTTCCCTGTATCATTCCATTTCATTAGTAGAAGTAGTGTATTTTTTATTAAAGTGTCATACGCATCATTACATTTATATACAAAACATGATACACATTATAAAACAATGCGTCGAGCCACAAATGGTTTATGAGACACTAAAAGAACACATTTTACTGTTAATAAATACAATGTTTGAATATAAAATATCATTAATTAGAAAAGCAAACTTTTCATTATCATTTAAATCGTAAAAAGCACGTTTAAAAGCAGCTTCATAAGAAAGAAAGTATCTTCTTGTTCTGATTAGATCACTCGCTGGGACGGACATGCAGTCACGTGACCACTGTCCGAACTTGTGTAAATTAACACGAAACTAAGTGTCACGTGTAATTTACATCCGACCATATTGGCACTGTCCAGATAAGATCTTATCAAACTTGTTAACTAAACATTCTTGGACGTTGAAATCTGTGATTATCCAGTGGTGGATTACATAATTTTCTAATTGCATCATTACATTGATGCTATTCTGTCAAAATGAATTTGGAGTATTCATATATATGTTCGCATTGTGTATTCTTTGTGTACGCATATGAGTTTATGAGAAGTTTAAATTCACGATATTTATATCAATCGAAATGACTGTAAAAAAAATCAATAATATTTATCTGTATAGTAGCTGTAAAAGCATCGTTACAACTTAATAGATATATATATGTCAATTATTTTAACATATTTAATATGATTTATATGATAAGTGACTTATAATGTTGTATTACGTTTTAATCATGAAAAATAGATAGGCATTCTGAAATCCTGATTAAAAATGAAGTACATTTAAACTTGAATTATTTTTGTTATTTGAAATTAACATAAAGGATGTACCAAAATATTCAAAATCAGATTTCGTATTTTTATAAATCTAAATTTAAGTAGAATTTAAGAATATGATATCTAACTACATAATCTTTATTCTTAATCTAAAGTGAATACGTGAAACAAAATCAATGTTAAATGTTGAAATTTTATACAATTCCTTACGAACTATCAATCAAAATGCTTTTATGTATTTGATTTAAAACAGCAGTAATATAAAATATTTTCAAATCTATTTCATAAATAAAGAATTCTACTTATTCATTGTCGATTATCTCTTTTTATACAAGACCTGTAATCGGCACGATGCCAATTAATAATGTTGAAGTATCTACAACTTAATATTTCATTCCTCCATCCATCGCCATGGTAACCATCAATTCTTGGAGTAACAGAACGAGAAATACGAGAATGAAGAAAAGTAATTAATGTATGTTTATCAAAGCCCTGCCCTGATGTATAGTGCATGCATATACAGTGGGTCCCGCTAGAATAAGTGTCACATTCCTGCCCCGGGCCCTACACTAGTAATGATTCCTGATTGCTCTGTTAATGACTCTTTTGTCTTTTCATTAGAAAATAATGGAGGTAATTTTTATAGTTAACCTAATTTGTATTTACCCTGGCCTTGATATTGGAACTCATAATCAATGATTTAAGACATTTAGACTGTTCCTCTTTCGAGACTACCTATACTAGAGTTTGATTTAAAGCAAATAATTACTGGATATGGGCGTGGGTAAAAACCTTCCTTACCACTAATCGTTGTTCCATGGAAGTGGGATTGTGAAGTGGAAGTCAGTAGCTGACGATGTGGATACTACAAATCAAATAATTACTGTATCATTACCTTGTTAAGTTGAATATTTGGATAACATTTTGCATTCTAAACAAATATTGTATTGCTTTTATATAATCTTCATAATTTATTTTGAAATAATGTTAATATTTTCAAAATGATACAATCGAAAAAATTGTAAAAAAGTAAAAATTGATTTCTACGGACCCCAAATACTGTGTATACTTCTACTTCTGAATGTTTGATTATTTGGTGTATTTGTCTTTTGACTCTTCACCAATAAATTTTCAACTAATTATTAAAAAACATTTTTGCCTTACACATATGCAATATTTCATACACATATTTATCGACGTGTTTTGCACTTATTACATGCAAAGTGAGTAAGATTTAGTGTACTATTACAACCAGCGAATGTTAATTGTGTTTTCATAATGAATATCAGAGATGCACATCAATGTCTGACAAACATATTCTGTTTGCCTTGTAATTTCAAATAATATTTTTAAGCAACATGGTTGATTATTTGAACAAATATTTATTTGTTCACTTCCGAACAGCAATAAATATTATTAAGCTGGGATAATCACAGTTGAATTTTGATAGAAAGTCGGAAATAATTGTTTGATTTTTTTTTTATCAAACTTGACGTTAGGAAAATTCAATGTCAAAATAAGGTTGGAATTTGTTAGTTAAAGTCAGAATTTCGCGTTTCCAGAAATTAAATAGATCAAAAGTAAACGAATAAAATTCAAACCTTGACTCACACTCTATGGCTAAGTGTTAGAAGGGATTTTTGTGTTTGATGCGATTCTTTGAAATCGATTAATTCGATTTGGATCTATGAAATTTAATGGTATAAAGGTCCGTAAATTGTATCTCGCGTGTCAGCCTTTCGGGCACATATACTTATCAGAGATTCACACATGCACGTGTGTCTCGTGTGGGTCGCGCTATGTACCCGGGGTGAATACAAACTCAAACTGAAAGATGAACATATGAACGTATATCTCGTGAAACCCGCACTCCTGTATACGAGTGAATACGAGGTACTGACACTTCAACCACACATGCACGTGTTTCTCGCTTTTACCAGGGTACGTATATATACTTCGGCGATTTACATTACATTACATATCCACGTGCATCAGGGAAATTCGCCGCCCTCTACCCGGGGTACAGATTTACACAGCGAGGATTGACACCTCCAACATACATGCACGTGCATCACGTGAAATTCGCCGCCCTCTACCCGGGAAACAGATATACACAGCGAGGATTAACACCTCCAACATACATGGACGTGCATCACGTGAAATTCGCCGCCCTCTACCCGGGGTACAGATATACACAGCGAGGATTGACACCTCCAACATACATGCACCACATCACGTGAAATTCGCCGCCCTCTACCCGGGTAACAGATATACATAGCGAGGATTGACACCTCCAACATACATGCACGTGCATCTCGTGAAATTCGCCGCCCTCTACCCGGGGTACAGATATACACAGCGAGGATTGACCCCTCCAACCCACATGCACGTGCATCTCGTGTAGCCCGCGTCCCTTGATCCCGTCTGCAGGTATACTTACATCGGACTGTAGATAAGACAGACCTGATGGTATCGTACCCAGATGGTTCCGATCTTGTTTTCTTTATCTCAGAAAAATACTGCACGAACTGCGGCGAATTGTTTACCTTATCGTTCCCTTATAACTACACGCATTGCAGGCATATAGATAAGAGAACCCTCCTTTCTGGTTTAAGTGTTTCCAATTTGATGCTTACATGTGTATTTAAAACACAAGTTGATCGTTACACGTGCAATTGCCTCTACTAATTGGCACAATCACCGTAACTCTATATGTCTGTATGTAATACTTATATGATAAATCCTAACAATGTTGTTACATCAATAGACTTGGATTTCACCTTCTCGTTTCGTACTTCATAAATACATTAGATGCATAAATCCTTTGTTGAGATTGACATGTAAATTGCCTTTATCATTATTATTGTATTGTAATTTTCAGATATTTTGTTCCTGTTAGTTTATTACATTTTTCATGAATCAATCTTCATTCTCTCAAGCACTGACATCAGCGTTTTTCAACATTTGTATAACTTAAATAAGTGAATTTGTCACACACAAAATTTTAGAATAACCGAAGATTTAAGTAAAAATGCCTGTTTTAATAAATACAAATATTTTCACAACTTGACCGAGACCCATCTTATGAAAGAGAAATTGGGCTTTTTATTACGACTGGTTGTTTATCATAAAATGATGAACATGAATCATAACTGAAAATCTATTTAAGTTTTTTGTTTTACAGTAGCATACTATATGTTCTACATTGACACTATACATACAGTTTTATACATACAGTTTTATATACGTCCCATTTGAAAAATCATGACAAAAAAATATGATATTCTATCTCACAGCTTGCACTTGAGGAAACAAAATACACCCAGCAAACAGTATGACATAGCAAACCGGATGGACGACAAGAGATAAAAGGATCAGAAGCACGTTTTTTGAAAATTTTATTATTTTTTATTTTATTATTGTTTTCAAATTTTCACTGATAGTTGTACCTTATAGCTACATGTATTATTTTGATAGTGTAAAAAATCTCATTACACAAACCAATCATTCACAGTCAGAGAACAAATTATAAAGATTCACATTAAGTCCATTGGCGGCCAGTTTTGTGTGAACACATTAATTCATTTTGTTTAAGAAAAAGGAATCGCATGGCTGAACTTTACGTTATATATTTGAATTATTACTGCTTCATTTAGTTGAAATACATTGTCTTTCAATTAGAACCATTTATTTTCAGTTTCCTGACATCACCTTTTATTCCCCCTTAAAACGTGCTACTGCTCCTTTAATTGAGAGGTATTGACTGTTAGTGAAAGTAGGATTTTAACGCCTCAGTAGAATTATAATATAGGGTATGTAGTCTTAATGCATTGTCTCTCAATTGGAACTATTTATTTTGCATTTTCCTGATATCAGCTAATTCTTCCTAAAAACGTGCTACTGCCCCTTTGAGACTTATGCTCTCGTAACATTTAAACATGGATTCATTTAACACTTTTGAATCAGTTTGACATCATATCGTACAATTCCAAATGTTCACAAAGTGAATTGAATAAATTTAAAGTTAAAATGTAAAATAATAGTTAACAAATGCTGTGATAGTTCTTCACTGCTGATTAAACAGGTTGCATATGTGTTTGAATTCACAAATCTATTACAATCATATATTCCTATCTCGCAACAATACAAAGCGAAGATTGCTGGCGTTTGACGGGTTTGATAAACATGTGCTCTTTCATCTGACAAAGCTATGTTTTATTGGTATATAGATTGTTTTTCAATTGTATTCATGCTCCTTATCTGCGCTTAAAATGTTTATTTTATAATATATCTCATAAATGTACCTGATGTTTCCTTCCGGATATGTGACCGATACATTAAATTAATCACCATCAATATAATAAGATCAAGCTTCCGAGAATAAACGTCAAAGCTAATGAAGATTACGACATATACCTGAATGTATTTTAAACCAAAACGTCGAAATATACCATTTTTATAACTTTTTATTGTCATCCATTCTATCGGTACTTTAAAGGGGCAGTAGCACGTTTTTTGATAATTTTATATTTTTTAAATCATTCACTGATAATTGTAAGTTAATGTTAATTGTATTATTTTGACAGTGTCAAAAATCTCATTACACAAGTCAATCAGAGGACAAAGTATGAAGATTCACATAAAATCCATTGGCGGCCATTTTTTTTTAACACCTTTAATTCATTTTGTGTAAGAAAAGGGAATCGCATGGTTAAACTTTACGTTATATATTTGAATTACCGGTATTACTGCTCAACTTAGTTTAAATACATTATCTTTCAATTGGAACCATTAATTCTCATTTTCCTGACATCACTTTATATTCCCCATAAAAACGTGCTACTGCCCCTTTAAAAATGATTGTTGTATAAACATACAATCAGTATTTTCATAACACAATGTAATGATAGCGGCAATAGTATAGTTAAGATGATTTATTGATGTTATAATGTTTGTTTTACGTTTAGAAATAGCTGATTGGCCTTGAATTCTGTCGTATTAAGTTAAAATATTCTCTTCAAAGAATAAAGCTATTGTTTACTCTGGGGTTGTCCAGAGTTGGTGAAGAACGAAGAGAATCCTATTGGAGGTATCTCACATTACAAGCAGTCCATTGAAACAGCTGTAGCTAGGAGCTTCATTCCGAGGATCAACCAAGCATAGATTGGTTTTGAAGGGGAGAAACACGATTTCAGATGTTGATTGCTTGGTGTAATTAGCGCGTATTGGGAGAGCCGTATCAGAACATCTTCACTCGATTGAGGAATTCCCCGTAGTGATATACGTGTCCGTCTTAACACGTATATGTTACACTCAGTAGGGGTCAAGTGGTCACCCCTTGGGTCATGGTAGGAGGTATGGAGGGAGGGGGTTAGACAATAATGTTCTGGTTGCGGGAGGGGTTCCTTTAATTTGAGAGGGCATGGGGTTTAACTGTTGGAGTGCCCATTTGAAACAATAACATCAATGATACGTTCTGTTGAGGGCAGGTTTTCTTTGAATTGGAGATGGCATTAATGTTTTACAATTGTGCTCGTCAAAAATGACGAATAAATGGATACCTTGTAAGTGTCTTCATTTCGATCTCGTTTAACTATCTGTCTTCCCATGAATGTTTACGTCTTGTAGCTGTGTCAATACCAAATAAACGATATTGAACTTCGTGTGAGCAATTCCTTACAAGATTCATCAGGCGCAATGCTGTTTACATACGGGTACTTTGGAAAATGTCGTAAGCGACCGAGACAAATGCAGTAAGAATGTGTTTTTGCACGAAAGATCACTTTTCTTGATTTCAAATTGGTAATAGCAAGCATAACATTAACCAATACAATGTTAATATTCCGTGTGAATCTTGCTTTCTGCATTGAAAGGAAGCTCATCTTTCAGCTTCTGATTCTAACGAGATTTGACTGGCCTGTTTTACTGACTTCTTGTTCTGTTATTGTCACACCAAATTCAAAACTTAGATATAGAAATTATGATAGGTTATCATTACTATTCCGATGATGTCATTTCCAATCCACAGATACAATCCAGACATACAATGAGATCTTCAGCCAAATGAAACCATAAAGATATGGATGTATATTTTATGAGAAAATTATCCCTTCATATCTGTAATGTTCACGAGTGAAGCAAGAACTGTAATTAATTCACTCCCCAAACGAACATATTGCGCATACTTGAAATAGCCAAGACTGTGTCGGACATGATTCCAATTCCTGCAGACAACATCCGATCCTGCGTGGCCGTTCCCGCAGGATCCCGCGTTTCTCTGTCAAACATATTGGGTCTCATCCTTAAGATACAGGATTCCAGACTACCCCACCTGGGAGACAAGCCTTCACAATTTAGTGTGGTGATACTGACATAATTAAGGACATGGTATATCCCTTCTGGGGAGTCGTCAGACTCTGCCTACTATCAGGGGTCGAGGAATTCCCAGCCCGGAATAAAGACAGTACGTCACGTGGTCTTCTTCTAATAAGTCTTGTAGTCAAGGTGACAGTTGAATTCCTACTACGGTTATTTCTTTGCCTGCTCCATCGTCAAGTCATATCTGGTATCGAGAAATAATATGTCTGTCTGGCAAAATCGCATTTTCATTTATCTTTAATCTCGGCTATTTATGCCCACATCAGTCGTATTCGATTAATGCAAAACTTGGAATTGTTTTTGTCATTGTCAAATATATGCGTTATTCTATCTTAGGTTACCAAGTGCGTGCTTTCATGTCCGCTCATTTTTTTCTTTTTGAGGAGATTTTCATTACCAGTTATCACCACAATTTGCTTTTTGGAATCTGCGACGAAATAATTAGTTTGTTAGTGTGGATGCAATTAAATATAGATTAAAAAAGAGTTCTTAAGCTATAAAACCATGTTCTTTTTAAATAGTTAACATACTGTGAAATTATTCCTTCATTCACAGAAAGAGACATTTTAATGAATAACTGCAGTTTTAAACTGTATACTTTAAAAAAATTACTTTAATGGAAGCTATCACCGTCACTACATTTCCAACCTTTAACCCTTCCCGTATTGTCAGTACGCATGCGCACTGTAGGTTTACCTGAAAGAAGACAATGGTTGATCTTGTATTGCAGCTGGAGATAAGCGACACCTCACATGGAGGGCTAGTTAAACATTTACTCTCTGTATTAGCATATCAACTATAAATACTGTCGCCTTAGCCCATATCTCATTACGTCTTAAAAAGAAGATTAGCTTTAAAATCTCTAAAAGTTTTGACTGGTCAGATTTTTCGAATTTTCAAGGTCAGAGTTTGCGAATACAATAAGAAACGGATATGTAGATATTCACTAGATAGCGTAATAGGAATAGTAATGAGGTGTTAGCGCTGAATTCATTATGATAGCGTGAAATAAAGTGTGTCACATTCGATCGAGTTGTAAAAATATTTAAACAACACTTTTAAAAATCTCAATGTAAAGTTTTCTTTATATTATTATTGAAAGAAAATTTTATTGACACGGTATGTCATATATAAATATACATTGTCTTGCAAAATACATAAAATCGATATGATTATTATCTTTTTAGTATTTGTCGTACTCAAACGTCTTTATATGGTCCGATTTAAAAAAAATTAAAATAGGTTTTCATCTACATTCGATGGCACTCAACATCATAATGATCACTTATGACAGGCGTTTAAGCCACTAAAGAGTGACTTATTTTACCACTACATTCTGTTATTTTTAATTACATTTCCCTATTTTCATTTAAAGATTAAACAAAATATTAACTTTAATGTCGGCTTGAAAAAAATGTTAGAATCAATGTCATCACTTCGCCGAAACAGAATTAAAAAGTTGTAAGCCATACAAATAATATACATTATTACCAACTTATTTTTAAACTATCTGGAAATACATACATCTAAAAGTATTTTTAAAGGATTAAAACTTCTTTCTACACACGAAGAGTGATATTGTACAGATTGGAACATTAATCCATGAGCCTTTGCTTTGGATTATTCTTACATCAAGTCCCGTAGAGACAAAGGCACAAAATTTCTCTGAAAACGGAGCAAGGACATGTTACATGTTCGCATGCGAATATCGCCGATGGACGTTTTATTTTTGTTATTTCCTGGAACGGTTTTGGATAAAACATTAACAGAGTAAATAATCAAGATAAAAACATTGATGGTGGTCTATAAGAGCAAGTATCATTTTTTTATTTATTCGTCGACCAACTTTGACACCAATCTCGAAATGTCCGCCTTGGGACCCGTTACGCCATTTTGTTTCTGTGGGTGTCCCGGATGTTGTGATGTCAGTTACCCGGATGTAAGAATAAAGTATAATTGTTTATATCCAAGTGGGTGGTGTTTGTTACAAGGGGTGCCTCTCCCTGTATCTATACTCTATATACTTTCAACCAGACAGATGGTCACACCTGCCTTATAGTTGGAGGCAACATGCGGGCTCGTCACGAAAATAATGCTGAAGAATATTTATTTATATGTCATGGTCTTTAAGAGCTCATTAAACCGAATTTAAATGCGATTGAATTTGCATTCTCATTTATATCAATAAACACATACGAATACGTCACATTTCGAAGTCATTAATGATATATATTTGAAAGAGATATTCATTGTTAATGACAGTAATGTCATTCTAGCAAGTTTGCGCTTGATTCATCGTCGATGACAGGTTGGTGTATGCCACTCTTCAGATTGTTACTTTTGTTATAACATTTGGGGAGTGTTGTATATGTATATATGCATATAGGTTCATAGATATACGTAAGTAGATATAAACTGACGTTCAAGGAAATGTTCTTTCCCCGATTCTGTAGCCGTTTGCGTAACAATAAATCATTTGATTTGATTTCCTTAAAACATATTAGTATCTTATTGCAACTGTCGCATCGAGGTTGATCTCAATTTTGAAGAAAACGTTGAGAAATAAGCTCAATAATTCGAACTGTTTTTGAACTGTTTTTGTTATTGACTATTGATCTTTAACCATTACTAATTGTAAGGAATACAGTATACCGTGACTAGGTATATTTAGTGATGGAATTTTTCTAACAACCAGAGTTAACGGGGATGACAAAGTCTCTGAACTGACACGGTCTGTGGATGATATTAATTGCGTATCGAATGAAACATACCACGTTAACTAGGGATATATTTCAATGATCTGTCATGTCTTCATATCAACTTAGAATACCTCTTTTAACCTTTGTAATTGAATCATTCAAATGCTGGATGAACAGAGATTTAGGCAAATGAAATATATCTATCCACGATGAAAAGCCAATGACTAAACTTCACTGCCGGAACATGTATAAAGACGAGAACGATGTTATAGCATTTCAAGAGGTGTATTTCAGAAGAGCTTTTCTGGCAAAGCAGGTCAATTTCTGTCAGTTTCACGGCCCGATGTGGAATCTACCCCTTGAGTTGAGTCATGCCACTTACTACGCGCTCCGACTCTCATTCAGCACCATTATATCCATGTCAGCCCCAACTGACAAGTCGGTGTACATTGCACCTAGAGCAAATACATCCCCGGATTATTTACAACCCTGGGTTTATCATGGACAGGCAAGAATTGACATCATAATGCGGCGATTTGCATGCATGAACACCCGAACGTCGCCAGTGCCCGTGCGAACCAGTCACTGGCCTTCAAACCCGGACCAAGATGTCATGTGGAATCCATGCTCATCGCCTGTTGTTAGGAGAATGCTATATTATAATAATAATAATTCAGTAATATGCTGGTGTCGTGTTGCTGTGGATCTGTAGCCACTCCGGACAATTTCCGTTTCTGAAATGAAGTCTGGACGAGCTGTCCGCTCGCTTGTCGTGTTTACATACATCACAGTTGCTCAGCTTATTTATTTCCGCTGAATTGTTTTCTTATTTAGAAGGGAATTACAGTATGGCCTCTATTTATATGCGTTATCGACAAGGATTTGTTTTGCAAATCAATGGTTTTATAGGATGACTTGTATTTCTAGCCTTATCGTTGAATTTAGAATCTCGGAACATTCTATACTGCTTCTTCGCGTGATCAGATTGAAAGAGTTAGAGTCAAAAAATGATTATGTGTTGAAAACACAAAACAAATACGAACGGAACATATTTCATAAACGGAATTCTCAAATTTGCCTGTGATGTCCTAATACGCATACATTAAATCACTCTTGACAGAAAACATCTAATTGAAAGCAATATCTTTGACTTCATAATTCGTTTTGTTTGATTGACATTCTCATTGACATGATTAGTACTAAACTAAACTTGTCATATTGAGATAAATTGTTCGAGTTTGTTCATAACATTCAGTCCATAGACTACCAATAATGTTACTTACATCATTCCTCAGCCTTTGGGTATTATTGTTTGAATGTATACGATTATACTGACGACGAACGTATTCTGTCAGGACAATCCAATTCCGTTATAGATCTGTTGAAAATTTATTACGTAAATTCGTCGCATCATCTCATATCTTATGTTTTATCAAAAGTGGTATTTCATTTCAAGATTACATTGTAGGATTATGCGCACATCATCGTTTCATTCATTGTCTTACATATTCATAAATAGAAATTGCAAGATGATCAACTAAACTACCGATTTGTTTGAGATATTTGGAGGATGTTTAGTATGTTTAATCGACGATTAAACTTTGTACTTTTACTATTAGCTTGTGTTTTACATAACGAGGGCATACATCGAGGGAATCCCGTACCTTCTAACACGTCACGAGGCAGTCACGCTTTAGCGTGTTTTATTCTGTTCGCTGGCCCAATTAAGTGGTGAATTTTTAAAGTCGTAATTAAGCCGTTACTAGGTCGATTTCAGAAATTTTAAGTTGAGTCAATGTCAAATCGCTAACCCTTTTTCTTGAATCCCGAATGTTGCCATGTAGCATTTCAGTCCATCTTAAACAAGAGTTGTATCAGCAGGAAGGACCGTTAAACACCATTTACATCCATTCATCCATATACCCCAAGTCTCCATGTACCATAGTTCCTACCCTTAGTCTTGCTTTATAACACGTCTCAAAACACACTGATCCTAATCTGAATAAAGTTAGACCAACAGTTTCTTATAATAGGCCACATCTTCCGTCCTCATTTAGCACATATCTTTTCTCAATTGGTGCAATGATATAGTTGTCGCATTGATCCCAATGTTGATCTTTTGAATGTATGCGAAATTTGAATATTTTTATATCGTAGTTAATGCTCAATGAATGTAATCAATTCCTTCCGGTAGTTTTAAATCAACTTCATATATAAAACCTAGATACGTACAAACTTTCCATATAACTTACATGATCGTTTTCTATATCGAGATATATGCATTATTTGTTATGATTTCTATTTATTCTGACTTTATTGTATTTTCGAAATATTGTTTAGCGTCCGTGGCTTGCGTTTTTGCCCCTTCATTCAAATTTCAATCAAGTTTTCTAACGCACCCTTCTTAAAGAGGCTGCAGCACGTCTTTCTAGGAGGAAATAGTGATCTTACGAAAACGAAATAATAAATGTGTTTCCAATTTCAAGGCCATGTTTTTATATCAAAAGTGGCAATTCTATAACGAACGTACCATTTAGGCTTCGTGGATCAATTACCCTATATCATAAATTAATGTGTTGAATTTGTCCTAAAAAAAATTGCGCAACTAGTTTTTCTTTTTCTATATATTTAAACTAAAGTAACTAACTAATGAGAAGTTCTACCATCTAAAGATAATAAATTTGTCATTAACTTATATTAATTGTTGAAATTTTGAAGAAACAAATTTTTTTAAGTCCTACCTTTAAACTCCCCCAATATATACCCCCATTTAAGAATCCCCACCCAGGGTCACCCCCGCTGAGTCGGAGCAAATATCAATATTGATAATTCTCTCCACACAGCATCAAGTTGCCGCGTTGTGTTGACTGTCCATTTATTTGGACTATCTCCATTAGTGAGTGTCACCCGGCCAATTTGCACGGACACTCAGACCTGAAGGTCCACTACAGTGACCACTGGCCGTACCTGGACAGAAGGCCGGTCATGTATAATATCAAAAGCAACTTGTTTATCCAGGGGGATCAATTTTCCCATATCTCTCTACCTCTCCCGTGCAGGGCAAGTATAGCGTGATGCCCATGTTCTCGCTTCAATCTATCTCCTATCAGGTGTCTATTCAATATTGACAAATGTAAGACGACAGCGTCCAGTGAATGGTAGTCGCTGCCTCTGTACCCCCTTATTGGTCCAACATACCGTGATGTTTACATGTAAACTCCTTGGTCACTCGTATTGATCCCAAAGTAGATGATTATAGAATAACAAATAACTACCTTTATTCGCGTTAGATGAAAGAGATTGTTGTTGTTTTTATAAAACATTCCGATGGACCATATGGACTGTAAAGTTATGTTGAGCCATTTCGCTAACTTGCATGTTTCCTTTCAAAGTTGCTTTTGGGATTTTATTCTGCCAAGATTAATCTGTCTTCAATTTAGTAAATATTTTATATGCATAATTTATATTCACAATTATATTGTCTAGTAGGGGTCCTCACATAAATCTTAATCTGTCATACTCAACATTTTGATCTGTCATAACAGGATACAATGCTTGCCGTATACTGTTGCATCATCATGTCGCTACTATGACAATGGCAACACTTTATTACCCACAAGAGGTTTTCATACACATATACACACACCTAAATAGTGTCGTGCCATTTTAGTCATGGCGCAACAATTATACAAACTCAAACAATTACAAAAATAAGTTGAAATTGGAAATAAAAACAAAGGCCAAACGGTTCACCAAGAATATTTTTTAAATAATTTTTAAATTTCATTTTCATTTATATCTTCCTAATATATATTTGAAGAGTAAGAACTGTAAAACGAGGTAAGTGCCAAGTGTTGAACGAAGATTATAATAGTATGGATAAATTCTATAATTTTATACAAGGCCCCGGATCGGGTTTTGTCTGACAAAAAATGGTTTCGATAATCCGTTTAATGGATTTTCTTGATTTTTATTGCGGTTTTTTTCTTACTTTTTATTTTTACTACTCAGAAGAAGTAAGGGGTCAAATCTTTTTTCTGCCTGACATGTATCTAGGCATAGAGAAGATATGAATTTAAATTTCTAAGCAGGAATCTTGTTGAAATGAGTTCAGTATCTCCTGGCGACAAAACTTGTTCACAAAGCAAATGCAATGTGCAATAACGAGCCAGGGTCAACCTAAACGTGTTCAGATCTTTATGAGTTGGTTATGTTTTAAGTGCTTTAAATGAAAGATTTTAGCAAAAACGACCACTACCATGATGAGAATGTTTTGAATTGAAATGTCGTCATGGTCGGACGGAAGCTTAACGATCGTGACAAAACAAGAGAAGTTTTACTACCGGGTATCTTTGGCTACAGCTGGTATTAGTCTCTGTGCAGTATCTCTATGTGGGGAACCACTCTGTCACATAAAAGTTTTACCCTTAACTTCTTTTAATCATTTCAAAAAATTAGTTTAACATCGTCGCATGTCATCAAACACCCTATAAGTTTTCGAACTGAAATGTATTTTTTCTGAACTGTTGCTCTTCAGCTCTGCAGTTCTATTGGTTGATATTTATATTGAGAACATCTTTGATTTCAGGTAAGTAAACATAACACCTACTTAGCTCCCCGGACTTGAAATATGTGTAGGATTAACACGCTAATAAACATATTTACAACATAACCACGACCCATGAATGCCCCACCCCCCATATCGAGGTCACGTGATCCCGAGGGGGAGGGAGAGGTGGAGCGGGTCCCCGACACCCCGTACAATGGGGGTCGGAGCGGAGGTCCTTATCTCTCCAGCAAACTTCCCCTCCCATTTAACATCGCATCCTACCCTCAACGTTTTGTTTAACACACAATACCCCCTTTCTCTCTCTCCATACCGAGCCTAAAAACGACCAATTTTGTCATCCCCTGTATTTGTTTACGAGTGTGCGACTTTTCAACTACACAACGTCTAGTGTTTGGAGTTTGTTAGGTCTACACGGAGAACGTGATCTCCACAAAGACGGGTGGGACGAAATTAATTTCAAGTCCATCCCCGGCAAAAGCCTTCCTCCGTCTGAGATTTGTATTCTGGAGTCCAGAGAAAACTAGCTGTGTATTGTTGGGGCAGGCGCCAAAGCGTCAGTTGTGTGTATATAGGAGAGAAAGGGGTGCGATGCTGGTTATGACGATATACGGAGAGTAAACAGGGGCTAATGAAGGCGTGTATGTCCCTCTATCTCCCTACCATTATACCACACGCAGCCATGGCTTATAGTGTTTGCTGGATCGCCTCTGTAATGTTGGACAGTCCACTCCAACTATTGTCTAATCTGACCTTCAGGAATGCCTTATCTGTTGGCGAATCTGGATTAACGTCCCAAACATTTTAAACACCTCTTAAACGGGAAGAGCTTGGCGTCTCACTGCATTTCTCCTTGATCTTTATCAAAATTGAATCAATTTTCATCACCTTGGTAGGCTGAAATGAAGTGATTTATTTATTTCTGATATAGCTTGCTAAACATACGTCATAAAGCACACAACAAAGAAAGCTCATTTCCAAAATATTTAATAATTTTTTTAAAAACTCTCCAGCTTTTTCTCGTACATAGCAGATATTTTGTCCAAGTTTTTTTTCAAAAAAGGATAAATAAGTGTCCTTTGATAAAGACGATAATCGGATATTACCATAGATTCCTTTATCTAAGCTACTGTTACTTCATGATTTGAAATAATGCAGTGGAAATGTTGTTCAGCGCGTTGATACGGTCGATGGAACAAGAATATATTTCTCAACCGTGGAAAACGCTGCACTGTTATATATATGGCGATGTATAACTACTGCAATTGCGATTCTCCGATGGCATTATACTTAGTATTTGTGACGTCATCATGTAGGTACCGACGTGGCAATGAAATTGACACGCGGTAAATTGATAATAAATCATTACACTGTTGACTTGATTGAAGTGACCGACTTGTAAGTTTGTATAATATATATGAAGATCTAAAACTAAATTAGCATTAGATTATTCAAAACCCGTTGATTATCTTCAAATTAAAAACGTATTACAATGAAGTTCTTTTATAACCTCCATATGTATTACTTAGTGAATTTATTTCATAGCATGAACATAATAGTAAAACAAATTAGCACAATGTCAATATTAATCATAAGTATCTAATAACGTATAAAACCCTGAATGTCAATGGGCTTCATTGGAATAGTTAATCAAGTCGACCATTTCTAATTTAGATGACTTTATCACAAAACATTAATACGTCGTTAACATGTAAATATATGCTGTATCATTTATCTCTCATGTTTGTATGGAGTATAACAAGGGAGAAGATCGATAAGATATGTCCTTCAGTGAATTGAAAATCAGTTATTTGTTCACTTTGAGTTACCGGATTATCCATAAACTTCATTTATTTCACTAATTATCATTTTTGATAATAGTCAGTGCGGAAGGTAATATCGCGCAGCAAATTACTACAATTCACTACATTTCACACCAAACAATTGTCCTTTCATACATGCCGAGATACTAAATGAATTCTCACTTTTTATCAATGAGCTATGAATTTCCATAATTTACTTTTAACATAACCAGTTTACTTTGTCTGGGGACATATGATGTCAATTTACATAATTTTCAACCAATTGAACTTGCAATTGATTGCTCACAATCATGCGAAAGGTGATGGCTGATTTCACACAAATAATCACAAATTTATGCAGAAGTTAGTGAATACGTTTACATTGTCTGTACATCATTCCAATTTTCAAATGGTATTGGGAATTGGTATGCAGTTTGATTCTATTATAGCTTTTTGCCAATTCAACGGTTGATTATTGAAATAATTGAACAACCAATGTTGCGTATCTGTAAGATAATATATACATAAGTGTGTACTGCATTACATTGTAGGTTGTTGATGAGCGAGTCAGTTAAACGTTGCATGATAAAATGTTTATGATCACTCCGATTATAAAACGTTTCATTAATCGATGTCCCACTGAAAGATTATGCAAGATGGAAAGTTGATAATGACCCAAACAGTGAAATAATACTTGTAGATGGTACAGACAGCAAATATTGCATTATAGAATATGTAAATGTAACGGAAGTAAAACATTGCATCGGGATTATAATGACCCCGACAGTAACACATTGCATGTAGTTTTCCCCGACAGTAAAACATTGCATGTAGTTTTCCCCGACAGTAAAACATTGCATGAACATGTCCTCGACAGTAAAATATTGCATGAACATGTCCTCGACAGTAAAACATTGCATAAACATGTTCCCGACAGTAAAACATTGCATAACATGTTCCCGACAGTAAAACATTGCATGAAAATGTCCCCGACAGTAAAACTTTGCATGAACATGTCTCCGACAGTAAACCATTGCATGTAGATGTCCTCGACAGTAAAACATTGCATGTAGTTTTCCCTGACAGTAAAACATTTCATGAACATGTCCTCGACAGTAAAACATTTCATGAACATGTCCTCGACAGTAAAACATTGCGTGAACATGTGTCCGACAGTAAAACATTGCATGAACATGTCCCCGACAGTAAAATATTGCGTGAAAATGTCCCCGACTGTTAAACATTGCATGAACATGTCCCCGACAGTAAAACATTGCATGGACATGTCCCCGACAGTAAAACATTGCGTGAACATGTCTCCGACAGTAAAACATTGCATGAACATGTCCCCGACAGTAAAACATTGCGTGAACATGTCTCCGACAGTAAAACATTGCATGAACATGTCCCCGTCAGTAAAACATTGCATGAACATCATAGTGTCCCCGACAGTAAAACATTGCATGAACATGTCCCCGACAGTAAAACAGTGCATGTTGTTTATCCTGACAATTGAACATTGTATGATTTAACGATATGACCCACAGCAAACATTGCCAGATGGAGTGATGTGATGACTCCGACAGTATAGCTTTGCAAACGTTAGCCAAATGGAATGTTGATAATGACAATGAATATGAACTCCATATAATAGTTGATCTTCGCATGATGGTCACGACGCCGGTAACATTTCAGTGAAATAATGAGGATGACCCCGACAGTAAAACCTTACATGTAATGACCCCGACAGTAAAACCTTACATGTAATGACCTCGACAGTAAAACACTGCTAGTTGAAATACAGAAGACCGCCCCGACACTGGCCCCTACTACCAGTGAGCGGGCAGTCTTGTGCAATGTGACCTGATCTGAGATATTGACCCCGTGAAGTGACACATCACATGATTGCATCTTCAGAGAGTTTACTGTCATTTGAATGAATTGTTATAACCGGAGACCCCCGTTAAGTTCAGCTTTGTTTTGATGTACCAGCATCCCGATATGTTGTGAAAATACCTAAAATACACCAAATTCTGGTAATAAAAAAAACACTTATTAACTCATGGGGAGGAATCTAAGTAACATATAAGAACTCTCGACCCGATTTCCTCGGCAGTCTGACCTGACTTCAGCAACCCTCGAGTCCTTGTATTCCATAAATTGCTTTATCATGGACTAGTAAGTGTATGATAATCATCTCGACAGTAAAACACTTCATGGTGATGAACCCAACAGTTTAACAGTTCATGATGATGAACCCGACAGTTTAACAGTTCATGATGCTTAACCCGACAGTTTAACAGTTCATATTGATGAACCCAACAGGAAAATATTTCAGGATGAGAAACCCAACAGTTTAACATTTCATGATGATGAACCCAACAGTTTAACAGTTCATGATGATGAACCCGACAGTTTAACAGTTCATGATGATGAACCCGACAGTTTAACAGTTGATGATGATGAACCCAACAGTTTAACATTTCATGATGATGAACCCAACAGTGTAACAGTTCATGACGATGAAACCAACAGGAAAATATTTCAGGATGAGGAACCCAACAGTTTAACATTTCATGATGATGAACCCAACAGTTTAACATTTCATGATGATGAACCCGACAGTTTAACAGTTGATGATGATGAACCCAACAGTTTAACATTTCATGATGATGAACCCAACAGTGTAACAGTTCATGATGATGAAACCAACAGGAAAATATTTCAGGATGAGGAACCCAACAGTTTAACATTTCATGATGATGAACCCAACAGTTTAACATTTCATGATGATGAACCCGACAGTTAAACAGTTGATGATGATGAACCCAACAGTTTAACATTTCATGATGATGAACCCAACAGTGTAACAGTTCATGATGATGAAACCAACAGGAAAATATTTCAGGATGAGGAACCCAACAGTTTAACATTTCATGATGATGAACCCGACAGTTTAACAGTTCATGATGATGAACCCAACAGTGTAACAGTTCATGATGATGAAACCAACAGGAAAATAGTTCATGATGATGAAACTAACAATAAAACCTAGCATGTTTCTATGAGAATGCATTGAATTTGACATTAAAACGCTGCGTGCCATGACCAAGACACTGAATTATTGCATTAGATAACCCAATGTCTTGATGTTGAAGAACCGTAGAGAAATCTATTGCTTGATGAAATGATAAAGACTTTAAAAGTGAAACATTGCATACTTATATTTTGATGACTCCAAAGTGAAACATTTTATGGTTTGAAGATGGTGTCTCCGAAGAACATCATGCTTTTTAGTTTAAGCAAGGGTAAATCGGTATATAAGATCAAAGGAAGTTTAGGAATTTTCTTAGATGCTGTAAACTTTCATATTGATATTCCTTAGATAAATTCGTGATATTGGTTATAGTGACTTTTCAAGCCCTTCATTATGATTGATATGTCACTTTAAATAGGAGTAATGAATTCAAGATAACGTCAACAGTCCAACACCCTGTAGCCTGTCATTGTTTTACTTTGAATGTTATCAAATAAGTTTCAGGGTGATCCTTTCTGTAGATCAATTAAGTTTGGGGTTAGTTTTAAATCCAGTAAGAATCAAAGAACCAAAATATTGTTCAATCATATCACACTTAAATAGACTTAAGCTTGAACAATACAACCTGAACCTATAATGTTTCCTAAAGGGGCAGTAGCACGTTTTTAGGGGGAATATAAGGTGATGTCAGGAAAATGAAAATTAGTGGTTTCAATTGAAAGACAATGTATTCAAACCAAATAGAGCAGTAATAATTCAAATATATAATGTAAAGTTTAACCATGCGATTCCTTTTTCTCACACAAAATGAATTAAAGGTGTTCACAAAAATGGCCGCCAATGGATTTTATGTGAATCTTCATACTTTGTCCTCTGACTATGGATGATTGGCTTGTGTAATGAATTTTTTGACACTGTCATTATAATACATTTAGCATTAACATACAATTATCAGTGAAAATTTTGAAATATATATAAAATTCTCAAAAAACGTGCTACTACCCCTTTAAAGACTTTAGTTTTAAAACGAAAAAAACATGTTGTTTTAAAAATTCTGATATTGATATCATTAGCAACAACCATTAGAACAAACATCATTGATACGGATTGGTTTCAGTTAAACATATATGGTTGATTCCAGTCAAAGTGATACTAATGAATATTGCTGCATTTTTGCCAGCAGCTGTAGTAGTTTATGCTAATGTGACATCAAAGCGAAATCATACACCTCACAGAAGGGAAGTTCAGGTTTGTAATACTCAGTTGAAATGTACATACATCATTTACATTATTTCCTTGATCATCATTTGAAACTGACATGCTTCGATTGCGGAGAGCAGGTCAACCAAGCAAGTAATATAAGTAGTGTATGTTTCCTGATCGATGTTCCGGTTGAGCGAACCCTTGATTGGACACAACCATTAGAGGTACTGTGGCACGTTTTCTCAGGGAGAAATTTAGGAAATTTAGAAACGAACGTTACCCATCAAAACAATATCTTATAATCAATTAAAGGAGACCAAAATTGAACTACGTAAATTTGTTCGTATATCATGATTTCCCTTTAAAACAAATCCTTAAAGGTGTTCACACTAAAATGACATGCATGCAGTAAACACTTGGTGCGTGAAACATTTTTACGACTTTAGGTAATTCGGTTGAGTGAAAATATTTGAAGATAGTTTAGCCTCTTAAGTTTAATAATTAATGATATTTAATGATAGCAATTGTAAGTGCACTTTTTTAACTAACAATCGACGGGGAAAGTTTAAATTTATTATTTCAAAAACATACTAAACTGCCTTTAATGGTTTATTTTTGCGACTATACTGCAATGCTACAATATAAATATATATTGTTATATACATTTAGGATCACACTGATAGGCGATTGACGCTAACTCAGACCTCAGTGTTAGGCCAAATACAAGCACGTACCCATACAGCCAAAGCCAATGAATCTTCGAAGAGGATACAGCAATTCTACAATTACACATTTTATCTGCGATGTATTGATTCAAAACCTTACATATGAAAACAAACGACGTCAAAGAATTATTTGCCTGAACAAACCGCGGACATATGCTACTATTATAGTAACCGTTGATGTTATATATAATATCATATCATTTTAACCCTGGGATTTGTGTCAAATGAGTTCAAAACACAAATTTTGTAAAATTTTGTACAAATCTGGTAATGGTTTCCTTACACCTGTAAGACAGCCGTTTCAGTGACGTTTTAATAAGTACATGTGATAGTGTTAAGACGTCACCGATGACGAACATTCAACTCGTACAATTGTTTCTTGATAAAAAAAAATCATTTGAAAACATGTTCACATTAAATCTATAAATATGACACCACTTCTTTGTAATGGTAATATAAAATTCTTAAAAACAACTCGTTTCATAATCATAGTTTACGGTGCTATAGTAAAGAAAATGATATTGTTACTCAATCTGAATAGTTTCATTATCAAAATAGACATTTTTTAAGGAATTCATTTTCATAGTCATAGTTTAAGGTGGTAAAAAAAAGTTTAAAATGTCATTGTTACTCAATCGGAATAGTTCTATTAACAAAATTAATAATTTATTAATTTTTTAACGAATACATTTTCATATTCATACTTAACATGCATTATACATTTTCACAATTAATCAGTTGTAATCAGTCACAAAATCCGATTAATCTGCAGAAAAAGAACTTGAATATAAAATGCGTATTTGCCTCTACAGTACATAAACCATAGCGTATGGATATGACATCTGTATCAAGTTATATCCGGTTTAGCTACCTTATCACTGCCTAATTACATATATAATAAGACCGCAAGGCAGCTGGTCATAACATGTACGTATGTTCCAGATACATCCATAAAAGAATTACTTCTGTAATTAATGAGATACAATATCAAAGCGTTATTTACAATTTCCATGCATTATACGAAATAATTTGTACAGAATTAAGATTAAAAGAAAGATACAATTTCGTCGATGGCATAATCTAATAGAGTATCAATGCGGAGTTAATTACGCCCATTGTGTGATCCGTCGAGCTTCTTAATATCTTTCATCATCGATGCTAATTTCTATGCATGCAGGTGAATGAATCAATGTTTAAATACATGGAAAGACACGGTAACCGACATTCAGAACAATGCCAAACGAATATGGCATTTCTGAATAACAAATTTTCATTATTTTGTGTAGTTTTGATGAGTCTTGATTTTTACACTTTTTTTCAAAACAAAAACAAAAGAAAAATAAGAAAAAAGGAAAATAAATGATGACATCTGTTCACACATAAATGTTAAAACATTATTATCTAAATTTGCGGTATGATAATCCTTTTTTACGTCATAATTATATTTTGGAAATGTTATCCTTATATTCGATAAACCATGATTATAAAGGTATGAAATATCAGCAAGTGAGTATATTTTCCAACAATGACAGAGTAGCCTACTGAAGTACTTATTTCTCATAAACGGAGATGCTTCATTGGTCAATATAAAATACAAGACGTTTCGTTTAAAGGGAATGATTTATTTCATCCAAAAGTAATTTAAGTTTTAAGAAAATGTTTATATTTATTTCAAGATGTAAATACATGTTGTTCTCTTTTTACCTGAAGTAAAAAATAAATAAAAATCAAATCAAATAAAAAAGAAAACCGAGATCTTTAGCTCAATTACATCATAAAAGACGTCACCGATTATGTAAATTTCAATCCTTTAGATTAGATTATTTGAATTAGTGTTATCACAAATAATTATAAAGCTAGTTTCAGTCACGACTTATTAACAACGAACTAAAACATTTAAAATTATATTTCTAAAACCTCTTCGTCGATCAATGAAGATACAAATTATTGTCATAAGGCTAATATTTCCGTCCTTTTAATATTTTCTTTAAATCTCCAATATTTTTTTTCTTATTGTTAGTACAAGATGTGTCATTCAATATGGTTTGAATAAATAATTCTTATTCAATCTCTCCTTCATTCTGTAGATATTATTCTTTATATTCATACAATTCCATATTGTCAAAATAAAATTCTTCAAATACCACATTAGTATCGCCATTAGTTCCCAACCCTGTATCTACGAATAATCTCGTCAAATCATCGACGATATTGACATAGGTCATCGATGATATGGACATGTCATGAATGTATATCAGTGTAGACTAAAGCTTCTTTATGCTTCCGAGGTGTTGAAACCCCTTTTATAATAAGGTAAAGCTCCGTATAAATTCAGGTAATGTAGACATGAGATAAGAAATAAGGAATGATCTACCTGTACAATATAGACCACCTGCTTTGCAAAATGTACTTATAAGTGTTCAGTACATACAGCAAGAGCATAATTAACCATTAAGGAATGTTAGTATGAATAACAAGACGATTATTGTTCGTTGTTCTTTACGTTGCATGCAATAGGCATAATCATATATGGTGTCACATAAAACTAATCCGTAGCTATGGGACTTAGTATCCGCATTGTTTATTCAAATTGGAAAAAATATTGACATTATTTTATTTATCAAAGGGAATTAAAATAGAATTAAACAATCGATATACAGTAACTGTAATTCCAGCATTCTTTCATTTTTTTAAAAATGTATGTAAATGAGGTTACTATTTTCAAACCACACATGCTTTACGCGTTTTCAATCATTTTCATGCATCAATCTGGTTAAAACAATGATTTTATCATTACACCTTGTTGTATCTAGATTGATACATGCACGAGTTGTTGGTCTATAATCGTATACAACACTTTAGATTATTGTGCACATGATTTTAACAACAATAATTTTGCAACTAAGCATATTAATATGTTCATCCTTTGAATGTTGGAAAATATGTATACTATGTATGTTATATGTATATCATGTAAGATGTTTTACATGTTAAATTTTATGCGATTTCGGGAGCTCAAATATTAAGTAAACATTCATTAAAGTGATATGTATTCATCTGTGAAAAATCCATCTAAACATTGTTTTTAATACAATAGGATTTGATAAATGTAATAAATATGTACATTCATTTAAATATGTCAGAGTTGATAGCGTTTTGTGATCATTAAGGATAAGTGAATTAATTTCAAACGGTGTACACTTGCTTTGATGAATTGTAGTTTAATGTTTTTCTAAAAAGTAAAAATTGGAAATTACAACTGTTGTGTATGCATCTTTAACAAGTTTTGTAACTAGCATAGATACACAACATATCATCAACTAGGTTGTAACTTAACATAAAAGTTTTAAAAGTTATTCAAATTACCAATTTGGACATTTGTACGACTTCATCACATATAAAACTTCACTCAACTCAGGGTGTCAATGACTCGCTCTTGAAATCAACAACAGTGTGTCGGATTATCAAACTCATTTATTCCCTCGTGCAATCTGGCCAGTATTATCCAGCATATTCACTCAAATATTATGTTTCAATACGAAGCCATTAAGAGAAAACGTTAGTGTTTGCAGTGGTCTATATTTCATTGGTGATCCCGCTCGTATATACCACAGTCTCTCGGAGGAAATCTCGAATGTTGCACGCTCTTCTGAATGCTGCATATTTCACTCTCGCTGACAAACACTCTGTCACTTTCTAATGGTTGCATCCACTCGTTGACCAATCACGGGTCTGTCTATGGGCTTTAATTCAGTGAAACACCAGCCCATTATTCATAGAAGGTATTCCTTTACAACTTTGGTCATAATATTTCCATGGCGAGACGGTTTGGTTCTTAAGCGTGGGGCTCATATGGCCCGTTTCGTGAGTCAAGGCAATAAAAAGTGACACAAACATCATATTAGCTATGTTGTAATTTTCTAATCTATAACGCCAGTTTACAGGGGTAGCTCTTGATGAAATGCTTTGTTTATAGATACTGAGAGAGGCAAGCCAATGAGTCTCTGGGGAGGAAAAAGAGCTGTTATTTTGAAGAGAAACAAGTAATTTGTCATAGTTTGGCCACACAATTCCAAGTTTGGGATCGATCAGGGGAGATAATCCCATCCCCTGATATGATTAGCTACAAATCACTGGATGATTAGAGAACCCTGCATGTTCCGTGTTAGATTGATGGCGATTGATATCACCGTGTTCTGCCCATTCGGATAGCCTGTCATTTGCTTCATTATGTAGATTATACTACTCTCGCCAACTGCATGATATAATGGGGAAAGTGATCCGCTACCAGCCGCACAGTGTAATCAACATCAGAGTCGATTACACTAAATCTAAAACTACATTTGGAATAAGGACTTTAAATCACCATTATCCCGACAATCACCAAATATTGCTTGTCTTAATTGATAACCACAGATGGAGTAATTCAACTTTTAAAACTGAGATATCATGCTTCTAGGATCAATTCGAATTGGCCATGAAACTTGTGGTTAAGGACGGTTTATACATTATTTGACAAGAACATCGTAACGCTTAGAAATAATCATTTAAACGTTCTGATAACATACTTTATAAGCCGTCAATTTTAATTAGACTTCTCAATGTCACAATTCAAAGTAATTTATTGTCATTTTTAATAGAGCTAACACGTCTTTCTAAATTCAAGTTTTCGAAACATATATATAGTAGATGTAACAATTCAAAAGTAAGTTATTGTCATGTTCAATACCACTAACACTTCTTTCTTGGTTCAAGTTTTTGAAACTAGTGAATGCTTAAAGTAAATGTATATATGCTATTCAGGTTTTGACATCCCAGTCCGCAAGGCATTTTTGAATTTATAACAGGCGCATACACATAAACAACAACATGCAAGTTGTGATATCGCTTTCTATTGTTATGTGCCCTGTATTATTAAATTCTATCAATCAAAACGCTATCAATACCATCATAAATACACCAATAAGAATTCCTCTTTATAAAAACTATCACAAATTAAATTCTATCCCCATTCTTTGATACCTAATATAATATTAATTGTTATAATGTTTTTTGCACAATTAGGTAACAATTATGTGATTATTTACATATAGATACTGCGTTTTTTCCATTACTGAAAGACATTTGGTCGATCAAGAAGTCTATCACAGGTCACAGCGCATAACAGAAGATATGTAGAAGTCCCGGCCTGTGTTACACAATGACCATATCTTTTATCTATTCCTCCTACTCTTAACCCTCAGCATTTCATATACAACATACCAAACAATCCTATCTGTGAAGGGGATGTTGAAAGAGCATAGCTTTAACATTGTGTGAAGCTCTATTATCAGAACTCATTCGTTAGATGATTTATTGGAAATTACACCACTCACAATATCTATGGATTTCGGTATCTAAGTAAATACCTATATGTAATAAGTATACATGTATGTGTTGCAGCTGATACTCTGGCGACGGAGAGAGGAAGAAGAGGAATCTGGGGAACGCTACCCCCTCTCTGATCCCCCAAAATATCTCAGAAAGGGGGAGACTAGAAAGAACTTCTGTCAACGTGGAGAGGCATTGGGCGACACGGAACTATTTTTTGGATGGCACAATCAGCCTCTAGATCTCTCTTTCAGAAGATTACCGCCCCTTCACTCCCCAAAGATATCCTTCCGACGATGGACGAGCAGTGTTATCCTATTTGATACGAGAGCGGCACATCGTGCGGCGATAGATGTTGGAGGACTCATTGTTTTAGCGGGGTGGGATACACTGTTCTGGCGCCCTAGCCGGAGTCTCCGGTCCGATGATACAGATTACGGGTGGAGGGTCATGTTTGAAGCCATATATCAGGTTGTGGGTCTGATAGCGATTGCTAGATATATCCATGATATATGTGGTATGACGTGGGTGTCCCAGCCCCTCTAGTGAAATATGACATAACACACGTGGAAAGAGTAGCTCCTGCGAGTCGCACATAGTTGGCTTGAGCTTTGGAGGTAATTATTGCTGAGTTGTTGGTTCTTCTTGCTTCATTGTTTGAGAATGAATACATCATCTCACTTACAGAGACGCTGAAACAGCTGTACACAAAAATACTACGTAACTTCTTGTTAGCACGACTCTGCACTTACAGATGCTGTGGGAGACAAATGTGGTGTTGAAATTCGGGTAAAACAAGAACAAAACGCGGCAAGCTTAACTCGAAATTTTTCTTTGCTGGAAAATTTGTAAATTTTCGTATGTAAATGTCATTTATTTGATCAAAATTGGAGTTACAAATTATAAAGTGCCTTGAAATTTGTATATTGTCTAATTATCAAAAAGTGAAAGCACAAAATAAAAAAAACGAGCTTTATCAAATAATATCCACTCACATGTGGAAATGCATAAATATGGTTTAAGAAAAATTATGAATTTTATACATTATTATCAAAAACAATTCCAAAAGTGGAAATTTAAATCGTAACTTTGTCATTGTACTGTCTGTACTCACGAATCCGTTTTACCATTATGGGTATGTAGATATAGATAAAATGGAATTTTGATCGTTTTGATAGTATATAATATATGAAAATTATCATAAAACAATCTACCATTTCAATTCATCAACTATGTATTCGAGTTTTTTGCCATCTGTATAGTCCATATATGTTTGCTGAAAGATAATATTAAACAATGTTGAAGCTTTCAGCAAAATCAGTTTAAAGACAAGATGTTTTTTTAAAATTTAAATTGATCTATTCCAAAAGTTTAATGAATTAAACATTAATAGATCTTGTTTTGGAGCCTACAGCAAAGAATTTCAAAATTCTAATTAGATAAGAAAAGTTAGACAGATTGAAAATCTTAGTGAATATCTTATTATTGTGTCACTGAGTAGATCATTATAAATCATATCATAATTTACATTTTACCCAATAGATAGAAGCTAGATATTTAAAACTAGATATAACTTAACCAATAAGATATGAAGAAACATTTCTTTATTTGATTCTGACACAAAGGGCACAGTATTTTAACGTCACAATCAAATATACAGGATCTCCTTTCAATACTTAACCAACAAGAAATGAATGAAAACGGAACGAAAACAAGAGTAAATCGAGTAAATTTCCCTAGTGAATTTTACAATAATATGACGAATGACTGGCGCCGTGATCCGCCTATAAGTGCCCTCTTCTCTTGTAAGGCGAACCTGAATGTCAATATCACTTCTCCCTGTATCTATTTTTCTTCGTGTTCAGCCCGCCGTAATAAAATTTCTCGGTTTATGATTTCTATATATGCATGTCAGTTGCATACGGCTCCGTGTTATAAGCGCATTTTCTTAGTTTTCCACTTGTCACTGATTCTCTGCAGGAGATTAGCTTACGGCGAATCCTCCTTACAGTGAAACTCAATCAAAGCCAAATATTTAGATTATTAGCATAAATAGTTCTTTTTTCATGGAAATGTGTTGGAGGCAATCTTTGAAAAGTCGTTGTCGGCATGATCAAATATATGGACATGCGCAGTAGCTGACCTCTTGCTTTATCAAATAATACCAAATCCGGATGAGAAAACGATTGTGTATTGGGTATCAGAGGGAATTACCGATTGTGTTTAGAGTGTACAAAGACTGCGACAAGCGCCGGATGGGATTTGTTGTTTTGTCTTGGCTATTTAACTTCAGTCGTGAACAACATTGAGTTATATTTATCTTGCAAATTAAGGATATTAGAGAATTAAAATTTGATATCAAAGTAACATTATTGATATCAGTTCAATTTACTAAAATTTTAAATTTGTGACATGAATTCGACAATAAACTTTGAATGTAATATCATTTTAAACGGATTTTATTTGTTCTTTGGGATTGTCAGGATATTAAGAAATTTCAAGTTGACGTTAAAAATTAACATGTTAGAGGTTCTTAAATTTAAACTACATGCATGTATGAAGGATTCACGTCTGCAACTTTTACAAATATCTTTAGCGGCAATTGGCTTTATCAACTGTACCTTTGTTTTGTTGATTTAGTGAGATGATGAATGAAAAAAATATCATTTTTTAAAAGAAGACATTACTAGTACTCGTGTGTAATTTAGCGCATTCGAGTGTATAAAAGTTACATTTTCTCTTTTAAAAAATGATTTGTTATATCACTATTAATGCATTTAAAGATGACGTTTCGTTGATAAAGAGCTACTATAGAATACAGGTCAAATGTTTCCATAAATTGTAAGTCATTATCAACTTTCGTACAGTAAATCAGTTTTAAACTAATTTTTCAATCTTATCATCTAAATACAAAAATCTTTCTGTTTAATCTCAAACATTTTAAGAGTTTGTACTTACATAAATGTTATATGAATTTTAAATCAATACTAATATGAATTGTTTTAATTGACTTGCCTGGTAAATTCATTTGATAATAAACCTTTTATGTTAATGTACAAATTGAAAAATAACATTCTTTTTTTAAAATACTATCGTCATGTAGCCTCGAAAACCATATATTTTACGTGTGATGCAACCTCTTAACTCGTAATTCATAACATAAAAATCACATGTTTTGGTTATCTCTATATGTTTATCTATGTTAGATTTGATAACCTATTGTGTCAAGCCGGATCAATTCTAACGGCCGATACCGATGTTCCCACTCGGCCATCATGATATAGAACATATTCTTTTTCCAGGTTTCGTTCCGTTTAACATAATATTGCTTAACCGAACACATACTCATACAATGCATTTCATTGATTAAAATACTCGAAAATTTTTTCAGGAAATACTGTTTACAAATATTATTATTGGTAAATGCAATATAAAATACAATGCCAAGGCCTGGTGGGCGAATGGAGAGGTTGTTGTTATGGTCAGTGCTGGTGGTGTGGGTTTGAATTCAACAAAGGACACGATCCGAAAAAGTACAGAAATTTTGCCCGTTACTGAACTTTGGGCAAAAAATGTGCGTATTTTTGTAAATTTTGTAATAATTATTTATGGTATACTTATTCTTGATATATTGACAAAATGATAATTTATTCAAATTTCAACATACCAAATTTATTTTGTCCAGTGTGGATCAAAATTAAAAAGAATAGGACATCATGTGATTATTGTTGTAGTCATAACGTATTAATTCCTCAATCCAGAAACACATATATGATTGAATATCACCTTCGCGGTTTTAAGCAAATTCTGAATAAATTGTATTCTAGCTATACCATCGAACCTATAAGCGACACCTGGCGGATATTAATGCCAATTTTTTTACGGTTATCAGTTGACAGTGGTACTCGTTAGCGTGAGGCACGCACTTTGACGTGACCCGTCACTCCATATCAGTAAGCGGCACCGATGACTGTTGAATTTTCATCGCTTTCACCACTTGATTTTGCCGCCTGTCCTCAAGTCAGTGTGACTGTCTCACATATGATCGTGGTCAAACTGAGAGCTCCGTCTCTTGCATTATTTACAAGACAAAATAACTGTGAAAGCACTGCAGGGTGATAACTAAAATTTGCATCAATTATCAGAGATTTGCCGCACGGAATTTCACACTTATATTTCTGCACGATGTCTCGGCCACTGTGAAGACGTGTTATGTTTTGTTATAAAGGCTCCAGTGCTGTTCTCAACAGAAAAATCAGGCGTTGGATATAATTTTTTGTCATGATTAAAGGAATTGCCGAAAATGGCATGGTTTTTTATACGAATTCCAATCACACTCGTTTTCTTTATTTAACGTAGCTAGTATATGAAATTGAAAAAAAATATATAATAAAATATATTTATAACGTACATACATGTAAAAGAATGCTTTGGTGTACTGATACAAATGAACTTTCGGTGTCCCTTTTATTACGTTTTACATACACATTAACAATCATTTACACAACAAAGTAACTTTCAGTTTATATCTGTATAATTAAAACAATATAATATGAAACAAAAAGTATGATTCAACGTGAAAACCATTCATTGTACACATATTTTATAATTTATATTTATAATGATTAAACTATATAATGTTTCCAAAAAGAAATTCGTCATCTTTTTACCTAAGCTTGTTATAAAAGTAAAACAAGTAGTAAAAAAAGAAGTAAACAACCCTCTCCTTGTACCAATACTAAACTCTGAAATATGAATTTACGGTAGTTTACAAGTGATATATGTTATTGCTTTCGAAGGCTTTAAGATTTGATGAACAAAGCAAATTGTTTATGTTATTCTAGAAAACTTTATTAGCTTTACCTCACTTCAAACGTACCAAATCAAACATTTATATATATCAAACAATGTTTATGTAAAATTCCCCGTTCAGTGGTCACAGTACATTGTCAGGGATGACTAATCTGAAATTTTAAAAACATAACATTTAGAAGTGACATTCAAGAAAAAGAGACAAAAAAGTGGTCTGACTGTATTCCCAAACACTATATACATTCTTTTTCTCTCGTATACCACCAATCCACCGTGGCTCGTCATAGTGTTGATATATTAAATCATTAAAATCGTTAAAAACTTTAAAACGATTTCATTTTAAAAAGTTTAAAAATTTAATTGAGGGAGATATTTCAATGTCCAAAGCAAGTATTGTTCACAGATATACGAAGCAGATGAACGCTAATCACATTAATTTATTTATTGTCGCTTTATGGATGTTCCGGGGATTGGAATGAATGAAAGCTGTTGATTAATTGGCCAAGGGTCGTCTGTACGCTAACTCAAGACGGGGCTACCCATATCGGGTGGTAGTCGCAATTACCATGAGAAATTCAAGATGTCACAGAGAGTCATTGTAATAAAGGAGTGCGATTTTAGAGAAGTATTGTGTCGCGTTGGCAAACATTACAAAAAGACTTCTCTTGCTGAATGTGTATTGTTTGTTTGTTATCCACACACAGAGGATTAGCGTGTCACTGTCAGGGCTTACTGTAACAGAAATTTATTTATTTTGTCATGTTATTTATGTATTTTGTCATGTCCCCCAGCAAGGGGGAATGAGAGCGAGGGCGTGTACACTCTACATGTTGTGTAAGAGGGCGTGTAAGATTAAACTCTTCTGTATCCGTTGAAGCAAGCCTGCTCTTCTAGGACACTTGGCGAATCAATTGTTATGATAAAATGATGTTTCATTGTTCAGTGATCTTGGATGTTTTTTCTCTGAGTCTTTTTTTCAAAACCAAAATTCACATCAAACCTGTTTTTCTAGTATTAATTGTTATGATAAATTTATCTTTACTTTCCGATGGTCTGGGTTACCTTTTTTCCTAGTGTCATTATCATACCATTATTTTACTGACTAAACCTTCACTTCCAGTGCACTTTTCAGTTACATTGTTATAATACAAGATGTTTCTTGGTAAGTTTTATGTTGAAGTGTCTGAATTGTCAACAATAAATTAAACTTCCCCATAAACCTATGAATGAAGAATGCTATTTACAATTTGTAAAGTTAATTGATTAAAAAGGTTTTATTGTTTAAGCGTTTTTCTCAATGCCTTTGTTGGATCCCTTTTTCTTCAACGCCTTGACCTTTATGCATATTAGTACACTTAAGAAATTAAATGTTGTATAATAGATGGATCACTGTTAAATGGTCTTTGTTTGAAGTATTGCCGAAGTCTTTAAAGGGGCAGTAGCACGTTTTTAGGGGGAATATAAGGTGATGTCAGGAAAATGAACATAAATGGTTCCAATCTTTAGACAATGTATAAAAACTAAATGGAGCAGTAATAAATCAAATATACAATGTAAAGTTAAGCCATGCGATTCCTTTTCTTGCACAAAATGAATTAAAGGTGTTCACACAAAAATGGTTGCCAATGGATTTTATGTGAATCCTCATACTTTGTTCTCTGACTACGGATGATTGGTTTGTGTTATGAAATGTATGATACTATCAAAGTAATACATTTAGCATTAACTTATAGTTATCAGTGAAAAATTGAAAATATAAAATTGTCAAAAAACGTGCTACTGCCCCTTTAATGTTACCAATATTCAGTCCTAATCGGCTGGGATGTATACTTTGAAAACTAATTGTTGAAATAAAAGGTTATATCACTGTTATGCAGTCATTTGTTTATTTGCATTTCCCCTTTGATTGTACGAAATATGGAAAACAAATGTCCCCTAAACGAACAATATAGTCAATAATAAACTTTAGATACAAGGTAAACACTGTTCAGTCTTATCAATCAATCTTACCAATCAGAGTAGGTATATTAAACAGCGTTGAATAACTTCATGGACATCATCGTGGATATACGATTTTGAAAAATATATATTTATTTTTAATTTTTTATTGGGTTGAAATATGTTAGATCAAATACTCCAATATGGTTTTAGAAAATATTTGGACAAAGTCAATGTTCATGTGTGTAATTACTAACTGTACCTGATAATATCGTCACATGCAGATGTGAAAACCCATATCGACATTTACAGTCAGCTGAATATATATAAAACCACCTGTGGCATCAGAAATTACAAAATGGGTGTGGTTATTGTTCCATGTTCCGTGTCCAGAGCACATTTAGGGCCAGCTTGCTTTACATGCATGGTGTTACCTACCGACCCGATATGAATACAGGTGATTTGGGCACGATAAACTGCTTCTATGACTGAAATAATGTGGTTTAATATTCAGCTGGGATAATTTGAGAAACCGGAACCTTTCTTACCCGTTTGACAGAAAAAGTTATCAATTTACAAAACACAGGTGTGTAGGTCGAGATGCTATCTTTGACATGACCACTCTTGACATGCGCAGGACACGACTTCCGTTCAAGAGGCAGGAAACATGGAATAATGATTAAATATTTTAATTCATATATATTTTTATCATAAATAAATCGAAGATGTTACATGCACGGCACGACTATTTTTAGATAAAATAGATGTCATCGAACATACTTCGTTATAAGTTTGCAGGAAGTAGACAAGGTAGTCAACTATTACCATACCTCTTTCTTTTCTGTACTGAAATTATAAGTTGTTTGATAGGAAACAAATGAAATGATAAAGGTATTGCCGTCAATCGTTTTGAATATATTCTGAATAAGTATGCGTATTAGGCAAAAGTGTTCTTTAATGGAATTGATAGCTTTTACATATGTAATACTTTTTTTAAGCTTAAGATTAGAAAATAAAGTAGATTTAGAAATGACGGACAACCAGAAGTTGGTACGTAATATAACAGTTCAGTGTATTTACAAGCGACGTTTCAAGACAACCCGTGCCCTTTGATAAGGTAACTATGATGACAGTGGTATTTACAAGCACGTTGCGCTCAGTTTATGGGAATTATATTAATAAATTATATGAATATAGCTAACAATCTTACTTTTCATATGTAATATAATAATTTTACAACAAAATATAACATTTGCATTCCTTCCGAAACTTTCTCGCCAAAAAATAATGGTATGTTATTGATTCAAACGTGTACAGGTTTTAGAAATGGAATACGGTTTTAATTACAAAATATGAATATACACATAATCGATACTCAGTCAAAGCATAATCATATAAATATATAACTAATGTTAGAGAAAAGTGGATATATTACATTCCATTTTTCATACGGGAACAGTTTTACGATCTGTTAAAATCATCAATAACACATCATCCTAGGCTCATATTACTATAAAACAATTAAATATCGAAACTAGTATATCACATACCGGATATAAAACATACTCTTTCTCGTATTTCAGACAGGCATTTTATCAAGTTAAAAGCAACACACATCATTATAAAAGAGTGTTTTAGTTTTTCTAGCATAAAACAGGATGGGCGTGATATTTTTTTTTATGAATGATAATGTTGATGACATCGAACTTCATCTAAACGGCATTGATATCATATCGATATATATTGAATCTCGCAAAAATAATTTAGTTTTTGAGTTTTGTTTGTCATTTCACGATTAAGTTGGAAGTTGAATAAAATTAAAAGATTCATTCCCCGCATTACGTATCATATTTTCTCAATCAAATTTCAACAACTACAACAGGAATGCAAATTACGCCCTTCTCGCATTATCAATTTAGTCAAGTTGTCAACCTACAAGATGCTGAGGTGTGTGTTTCCACTGTTTGGGTAGCACAAGGTCCCTATTCAAGATGATTGGGTGTTTTTCTCGCCCCAGAATTCCGTTATAAGCTTTGTATCATCAATCATCTCGACACGATCATTTCTTTAACACTTCACCCCGATTGGAAGTTAATGAAAGAACGTAAAGCCAAAATTACAAGGCAGGACCATTTTTCACTTCAGCAGATATATTGGTGTTTCTCACAATGTTTTGACTTATTGTCGTCGAAATCTCGTTTACTATTAACCGTATTTCATAAATTCTTTATAAACGATTATCCAAGCACTATAATACTGAACAAAATAGTAATCAATGATATAAGGTTATCATGTATTATTATGATTATACATGATTGATTATTAAATACAATTTCCCTAAGTTACTTTGTCATTACTTCTACCATATATGTACGGGTTTTTTAAGCGAAGTTTAACTGTTTTTTTAAAACTCTGTCAAACTAGTTCATACAATAATTGCAATATTTAACGTAAGCACATCCAAAGTAAAATATTATTGTGCCGTCCTGTTGGCAAATTTGGGGTAAAACAAAAACCAACGATGCTGAGGGTTTACTCTGCGTCCTGCAGCGAGTGACTGTTATTAATCGTTGTAGCTTTTCAGATGCAGAAGTTGACTCTTTACACACAAATTCCCTCTTTGGACAATTCGTTATGTTTTCCTTCAATTTATCATCGCAAAGGACAAAATTTTCTGTTTTTCTCAGATCATCGTGCGCAGTTTATATAAACACGTCTTCTTTTTCTACCTACAAAATTTTCTACTCGTTTCCTGAACTCGGCGAAACTAAATATTTAACATCAAAGCAATGTCTGGTTATTCTGGTCCGTTTTTACAGGGCGCTGACTTTTTCCTAAATCTACTTATTTCTCTCGTTTGATCTCGCGAGATGTCGGCTGAAACGAGAGGTCTTAGCGGGACTAGAGCTGAGGTGTGCTGGAATTTGATTTGGTTGTGGGTCGATTCCACTGAGCGAAAACTTATCCTAAAAGCTGTTTTTATCGGAGATTTCCACTTAGTCGCAATCCCAATTACCGGACCCCAAATGAACAGCTGTCGGAACAACTCAGCCGCTAGTCCTACTTCCAACTCGATACGCTTTTCTTCTTTGGTGGTCCGCGATCCGGGCTCGAGTTACCTTTCCTTGCTTCTTTGATCTTGGGTTCAGTCTAAAGTTTTCCTGTAACTCTGCAATCTCGGCTGTCAGCAGGCCTCGGACCGCGGCACGACGGGTACCACCTTCTGTGATGGAGATTTCTGCAGATCCTTCCACGATTACAACCCCATAGTCAGAGACGACTCCTCACACGCGATGTTTCCTCGTCTTGTTGTCCCGTGCTGCATTGATGGTGTGTGTACTTCATTGTTGGTGTACGCTCTGTATTGATGGTGTACAAACTTCATTCTTGGTTTACGTGCTTTAGTTAAGGTGTACCACTGCACTGACGGTGTACGAACATTATTGTAAATGTGTACACCCTCATCGGCTTGCTCTCTAATAACGATGAAAGGACTGTTATTCGTGATGTACATACCTATTTGATGGTGTATGCACTGCATTTAAAATACGACCAAGGACGAAGTAAGGTTGTTGAGTGTTTTGTTGATCAAGTCCTTTTTACATGTAGAACAGCGACGTTAATATGAAAAATATTGACACATCCCGCCAGACGAAGCAGACATGCAGCGATAAGGCGCACCACGAGCCGTAGAAACACGCCGTGTTCACGTCGATCTTGAGGTGAAGAACCTACCACTACAAGCCATCCTTCCTATCATTTAAACTTAGAGAGTCTCGCTTGCCAAAACAAACTAATCGTTTGATGTAATGTCATTTTCTGCCGTGTTAAAATTTGGTGAGGTGAGACGGGTCGCGATAAATAAGCCGGTATACATAACCACGTGATTCTGCTGGCGGAGTTCAGTTCTCTGTGCGTGACTTCCTCCAATAAAGCTCGGTATACGAAGCTGGCCGCGTGTCAGACCTGTGATGAAACCAATGAACTAGAATAGACCCCTCGCCTCATTATCACTGCCCAAAACCCAAGTTAAAAAGACAATGAGCAAAATGTCAACAAATCCGAACAAAAATATCCGTTCCCTCCACACCCTTCAAAGAATATAAGTACTATCTGGTTACCAAAGTTGCGCACAATTCGGACGAACCCAGGCTGATTGGGCACAAACATGATTATAATATGCTTTCAAAGACGGGTTTGTCAACAAGAATCAAACTGGCTTTTTATTCATCGGTAACTTGTGAACTTAAGGTATTGAGGAATCACGTGGAGGGTTGGCCGTGCATGCTGCGCTATTCGCTTCTTAATCAAAGCCATTGCGTATTGAAAGTTCAATAAAGGTTGATACTGTAATATTCCTTGAAGTTCACCTTTTTGTGCAAACATCAAACCGAGGTGGATTCGTAACGTTAGATCAACAACTTGAATTTCTAAACGTCATTCAACACCGCGACATTTTACCTGTAAAGTCTATATGACTCGCACGTTCCAGTGAGTGATATATATTTCAATATTTACTCAAATCTTTCCAATTACAATGCAAAGAAATATTGCAACTGACAATATGTAACATGAAATATTCGAATTCGTGTTGCTAACAAAACCATTTCCGTCTTCGCCACATTTCACGATTGGCATGTATTACATCTCAATATTCAATGTTTCAACATGATTTTTTTATTCGTAAAATTATTACATATTTTAAGTTATATTTACTTTGACAAATAGCATGGTACCCAAGGGTACAAATCTTTTCATTTTGAATCAACATTTGATTTATTCAGGAAGACGGTCATAAGTTTATGTACACAACCGTTAACATATTAATTACAGTGTCAAACGGCACAGTTATTCCTCTTTTTCAAAAGAATAAATTATTCTAAGTTCATTATACTAAGATGCTCCCTCTTTATTAGAATAGAAGTTGTCCCAGCCAAACCTTGAATATGATATCTACATCCCTGCTGTTTTGATAAATTCAGATTCAGCAAACTGTACATACAGGATTTTCTATCAGGGGCATATTTTACTCATTCCGATAATGATAAAATAAATAATAATATTCAGGATTCAATTAACTCTTAACATTAAATCTGCACCTTAATCTCCTTCGAATCCTTTTTTTAATTTGAATACAGAAAACATAACAATCTAGTTAAAACTAGCTGTAATATTTACATGGAATAAGGCCTAATGTAGGATTTATGGAACTTAAATATTACAGATAGTTTTAGTGGCTTTTTTTTTCAACCTCAAAATGTCTCTATTGATAATGATTTATAATTCCTCGGGTTTTTTTCCAAAAAAAAGTTTATTTGATCTGCTAGGGTTCAACAACCTAATTGTTAGACAGACAATCCAATCTTCATTACACAACACCTTAGTTTTATTGTTCATGATACTTAATCATAAACAATTATTTTCAATTTTTATCTCTTTCAGGTGATAATATTTTATGTGCGCTTCATGACATTATAAACTTGTATTCAAACAGTGACCTAACAATTGCATTCACATTTGTCGAAACGCTAAGATTGCTATGTCTATTTAAGAAAGACGTTGAAGTAAGCGAAACATTAATGAAACAGACATGTAGGGTGAATAATAAGGTTAAACATAAGTGGAATTTAAACGTGGCTTTAAAGGTTTAATGAAATAGGAGTGAAACATTGAAAGGGCTAATAATAAAGTTAAATTTTGAAGGAGCGTTATCAATAAAGTAAAACAGAGATGAATGGTTGAAGTGGCTTTAATAAGAAATCCAATCATTAGTTATTCGTTGCTTCATTGCTAAAGGTAAACATAAATAATATATTTGAGGGGCTTAAATCATTGACTCAAAGCAATGAATTGATTAAGTAGCTCTGCAGTGTATTGTTACATGTCCATAGCAGTACATGCCTATAACTTTTCGTATTCAGTCTAATTCGTAGTTGATCTTTTCCATTGGCAAAGTCAAATTCATTTTCATTCAAAGGAAATGACTATAGAATTGATATACTTCGAAGTAATTAAACTTTCATCCATTGATTAATCCTAAGTCTAGTACATCCATACTGATTATGACCCTGATTTATAAATGTCCTTTATTGCGGTGATTAAGTGACTTCCAATTTAAGTACATGCCCAAAACGGAAAAATATAATTTAACATGATAACCAAATTGAAATAAATCTCTTAAATCGAAATGAAATCAACGATAAAGATTAATGTTAGACTCGCCACAAATCAAACTAGATCCGGCTAACTCGCTCAAGCATTTTTGTGTCCCCATTACCTACACAGGTTGCGCTTCTAACTATTTCGGAATTTGATCCTTTTTCGTGCATTATAGTCTCTTTATACAGCATATAGAGCAATAAAACAACAGTGGAGGGGACTCACGTTGCAGTTTAGAGCGGATATAGTAATAACCCTTTAGGTCGCTTATTGTGCCCATTTGATGACGTGGGGAGAACGAAGTATTGGCGCTTAGCACGGTATACGTTCATCCCCTCCCCACAAAATACGCGTTTACTGCACTCGTTTAGCTAAAATCCTATAGCAGGTTTAATGATACCATTCATTTCGCTTCTGTATTACACCTAAAGGTATCCGGTGACCCTCTGATCATGATAAACCGCATATCTTACACCCAACAAATCCTCAATAAATCTTCTATGTCCTTACAACTCGCGATTGATTTCTTCTTATTGGAATATACAGATTCATTATGAAGTTAGTATTCAAATATTAAACATACAATTAAAGATTTTACTCCTCGGTGTATATACATGATCCATATGTTTTTACTAAACTACCATTTCACGAGAGGCATGCTCAACTATCCGACACGCGGCGTTTAAGATATATAAAATATAAATAATATTTCATGTATTAGATGATACGGATGATTTTTGATACATAATATATATAAGATCTATATTTAGATAAGCTAGGCATTTCATATTTCATTTCTTAGTATTTACGATTCAATAGACATAACTGGGGCAGGTAAAATAATATCTAACAATCTCATTCAAAATAGTTATTTTAATTGTATGAAAGTTAACATTTACTTTTTACAATGTTTTAACAGTCATGCTGACGAAGACATCGCCACTACAAAGTAGAATATGTCCTTCTTTAAACATAAACAGAGAAGACGAATGACACAAAACGGTTTGATAATTTACATAAATCCCTGAGCTATGATAACTTCATGCAAATTTGCCGAAGAAGCACTTCGTTAGGTCCTAATTGCGTGACTGCATTTCGGCGTCCCCTCATTCCACTTGTCCTGCAGCCATCACCACTGTCCCTATTTCCCATTTATTATCCAGATTTAAAAGGAAATGAGTGATTTCGATGTCTCCATCCATCTCAGAAAACCATCTCGCCAAGGATGTTCCGACATAACAACAATTCTTGCGGTCTATGCAAATGGCACCAAAAGGCTTACATATCCGATCCCGTACGACTTCCGCTATCCGAAACTGCTCCGCAGAGAATGCGCGTGCGCAATATGATACGTTAATAGAAGACGCACGACCAGTTTTACGAGAGGCGGACACGAAAGTGGGGAAACGGGCAGTGCACTGTCAGATTGCATTTCACACAATCAGCTGATGGTCAATCGATCTACAGTTTGTCACAAATTGGATGGTGCTTTGAACGCCCTCTTATGTAACCACAATTACGACGTGACAAATTGGTTGGGCTGTACTTTCTCGTTGAGGTCGCAAACGGCGACAACCGCGTTGCATAAAATGTTATACCTTAATTGCCGGAAGTAGAGCTTGTATCTTTGAAAGGCCAGACATACATTAAAGGTGCAAAATGGAAGAAGGAAGTGATGTCGTGACGAAGTGACTGCTGTCGTCACTTAGGTATAAAGTCACCCGAGGTGACACGTGCAGAAAGGTAGATAGACGAACAGACAGGGGGAAAGGACATGAACACAATCATGCATGTTTAAAGATAAAAGGAAACAAAGTATGAATATAAGATTAAAGACAAACAAGACGAATATACTCAGTATACGAATATGGCGACAGATACTAAGGATAAACATATTATATAGAATATTTATATGTATAACAAAAAGTACTTACGCGTTTTCAGTTTTTTTTTTATCTAAACTGTTGTCAAAATATTTTTGAACGTCAAATGTTTAAACGCAATTGTGTTTGTCAAACAAGCTCTCGTTTATAACGTATTGTCTTCACACAACAATGCGGAATTGTTACCCACAAATTTCTATACATTTGAAGATTGAACAATTCTGTCCTGAATAATTACTTCTAGACAACAAACTAGTACGGAAGCAAGTTAATGCTGTTAAAAACCCACACATAAAAAGAAATATTTAAAATTATATATATGTATAAGATCAACATGTACACTTTAAATAGCAAATTTTGAAGTGAATTATAAAGCATGAAATACAAAAGATAAATACCATACTTCAGATTTTGTTACCAAGTAGCCCAAAATAAAGATAAGATGTTCACTTGTCAGCTAGGTCTTTAGGAGCTTTTGATAAAGATGCACAGAAGTGTTCAATGGGGTTTAGGTTAAAACTACAGGATTTGTCAATATGCTAACCCCTTCTTACTAAAACGTCTCCACCTCTATCCTGGCACTATATAATCTCGTTTTACATCCATGTACACGAGTCGAGTGCGAAGAAATATGTGCAAAGGGAACCTCGCCAACTCTGATAAGTTCTTCGAGTTTTTATTTTTTAAAAAGACATCTTCTTTCCCTCAATACAGGCACAAACTTCGATCTTACGAACAACGGGTCCCGAGCCTAATGCAGTGTAAGTAAGTCTAGCCTCAATATTATCCGTTTCACTCCTATACTGAGTCTAGAAAGGTCTTATAGAGGGTCGCGTCAGCCCACATATCGAATTGACCAATCAGAACTCAGCTTACCAAGCCACAATAGTCTACCTCCGCATGTATAACGTTGGAGGGTTATAGGTCGCAGAAAGGTCGGCTGACGCGACCCTCTACTAGACCTTTCTAGACTCAGTATAAGAGTGAAACGGATAATATTGAGGCTTGGTTTATTTAGACTGGAGCCTAATGCCACGTTCCAGTTGACCTCTGTTGTACATGGAATCAAACACGCACGTGCCATTGAGTCAATGTAGAACCTTTAAGTTGTTGTCGATCCCGATAGCATGAAGACGATTCCTGGAAGTAGAAATGGCCATTCTCCTGAAAGTTACTCATTGGTGGCTCTGTCTTCCCCAATAGATGCATATGTCCAGGCTGGTCTTTTTCACATAGCCGGGTTACGTCTTTGTTTTGCATTTTTGCGTCTGATGTGTGATGATACTTCGTTGAAAATTTAATTTTGTGGTAATAGTTCTTTTTTCACCTGAATTATATCATAAACCTCTAAGTTATAGCTGAATGTCCAATAAAAAATCTAGTGTTGGTTTTTAGATACCATTTTGTTTTTCTAAACTTTAAAGTTAATTTGTTTAGATGCACTTGACATCCTCAGTGTCGCTTATGATAATACAAAGTCTGTCAGCCAGACCCTAAAATAAAATGCAAGCCTAAGCAAGTCTTTATTAAGACTTGAGAGCTCAATTTCAGTCTCCTTTTCATGCTTTTTTTCCAAATTTCAGATTTATTGAAAAAAATCATTTCAGAGTCTTATTGTTATACGTGTAGGATCAAAACCAAGCCAGAGGTGTTGTTGATAATGTAAGCCCGCGGCAGAGGGAAATTGGAAAGGGCCGATAGGCCCGCCCCAATTTCCCGAGGCTGAGGGCTTACATTATCAAACAACACCGAGGGCGAGGTTTTGATCTAACTTATGAACCGAGATAAACCATAGTAACAAAATTATTTCAATAATACGTATAAAAATGGATTCATTGATTTTTACTGGTAGGGAATCACCATGAGCAAACGGAGAGCACATCCGCGCCCTGCACGTGCTTTGCGCTCGCTACCCAAGCCGTGAACGTGAAATGCATGCGCTATCTGCCTCGTGAAGTTCACATGATTGTCACTGTGGAAAATACATCTTTGTTCTCGTGGGCCTTTATAGCCGAGTTGTCAAAGGCGCCAGTTTAGTAAGCGAGTGGTGCAGAGTTCGAAACCAGGCATGCGAACATTATATTTGTGATTTGTCAAAATTGTGATATTTTGTGATGGTATTTATTCGAAGAAGGACCTTGAAACAAAGTATCTCAAAACGTGTATAATCCCTATCAAAATAAATTTCCGATAAATTCTACAGTTAGCCCCGGGCTTTCCTTGAGAAAGCCCTGGGCATTCTTGGAGAATGCCCGGCAAAGAGGTTTATCCGGTAAAAGAAGAACCTAATAGAACAATAGAGTGACGTCAGTGGAGGTTTATAATAGGTAATACAATTCAATGTACGGAGGATTGACAGTTACGGTTACAGTAACATATTGACATTATATACTTAGGATTTGGATTATATAACCTAGTCATTGTCACGATCACAACTAAACCTCTTTTTATTTTTGTTTGTCATTAATGTCAGAATGCTATATTTTGTTTTGTATTCTCCTCACAAATAATTAAGCATCAAGAATATTTGTTCAGAAAAATATATTCACCTACTAGGAGCCATACATTAAAGGGGCAGTAGCACGTTTTAAGGGGGAATATAAGGTGATGTCACGAAAATGAAAATAAATCGTTCCAAATGAAAGACACTGTATTTAAACTAAATGGAGCAGTAATAATTCAAATATATAACGTAGGGTTCAGCCAGGCGATTCCTTTTTCTTACAAAAATGAATTAAAGGTGTTCACAAAAAAATGGCCGCCAATGGATTTTATGTGAATTCTAATACTTTGTCCTCTGACTATGGGTGATTGGCTTGTGTAATGTGATTGTTGACACTGTCAATATAATACATTAGGCATTTACTTACAATTATAAGTGCAATTTTTAAAATATAAAATTATCAAAAAACGTGCTACTGCCCCTTTAAGAAGCAATGTAGGCAGAATAGCTTTATCGACGGAAAACATCATATCTGTTCATTGATCAGATTGCTTGAACACAACACCAAACAATACGTTTGCAAATTAGACAAAATGCAAATCTTCAAAATTTTACATGTTGCTTTTTTTGTGAGGACATCTGTCGTACAATATTGGCACTTTTGAAGTTTATTCCGAAACAAATAAAATGTACTTTAAGTTGATGAGCAATGATTCCCCGCGATAAATGAATCTCGCTTTGTACAAGAGATGCAATCGGTAATTGGTAGGGAGCGAGTTAATTACCTGAACGACTGTTGTACCTATTGTCATGTAACGGGTGGATCTCTATTGATGTGTGTCACCTGCGCCGTAATGAATCGTGTATTCTCAGTATATTCAATTCAACATACTTTAAATATTCATGATTTCTTACACTGCACGTGTAAGCAAATGGCGCAACTTCCTACAGAACTTTGTCTAGATACACGTGTTGCCTGCTCTTTATTTCATTATAAAAACATGCATATCGATTTCTTCATTTTAACTCTTTTTTTAGAATTGTTTTACAAATTAGTATTTGGATTTTAATTTTTGAAAATAACTTTTATATTATATGTACAGAATAATAAACATTTCGATTGATCCGCAATATAATGTGTTTAATTATCTCACTATCAAAACATTACACAAAGCAAGAAGTTATGCAATAAGATACAAATCTATGCATAAACAATTTCATTTCGTTTACATTATATTGGTTTTGTGCTTTGCAAGTCTAATTCTTTTGTATGACGTAACTGAAATGTATCAGAGTTTTCAAATCGTTGCATAATCATGACTTCCTAACAGCAGGTGGTTTGTTTATGTATTATCAGTATATTAAGTATTAGCATTTTAAATGTTTTTCACAACCGATTTATTTCCCTTAAACGAGAAATGTTAAATAATAAAATGAATTTTCGAAACTGATACCAATCTTTTAGCTCCTGCTTACAACTTGTAGACTGGGCATTAAAACACTCATAAAAAAGTCAGACTATTATAGGAACACAACATTCTATGATGTTTAAAAAAGAAAAAAATCGTCATAAGTCGTAGGTTCATTGACGATAAAAACACATTTCCAGACAAGGAGAACTATTTTAAAGTTTGATTAACGTTCAATAGTCAAGTTCAAAGGGGATGTAGCACGTTTTACGGGGATTACAAGATTATGTCAAGAAAATTAAAATAACTACTTCCAATTATAAAAAACAATGTATTTAAACGAAATGAAGCAGTAAAAACAAATATATAATGTGAAGTTCAGCCATGCGATTCCTTTTTCTTACACAAAATGAATTATGGTGCTAATACAAAAATGGCAGCCAATGGACCTTATGTGAATCTTTATAATTTTTTCTCTGATAAGGATGATTGGTTTGCGTCATGAGATTTTTGACACTAACAAAACAATACATAGCATTAACGTACAATTATCTGTGAAAAATTGAAAATATAATTTTTTATAAAAAAACGTGTTACTGACCCTTTAAAATGATTTACCTTGTTTATACCTTTACAATATAAATTGTAATACTTGTTATGAATAATAATCGTAATAGTCACGACTGTTACAGTCCTTTCTTCTATATGATACAAATGTATATTATTTTGTAAAAAATTGATTTATCTTTTTACATTGACATTTCTGAAATACTTCTTAAGGTAAATATCGTTTTTATTCAGTAATCTACATCCTCGATTTAAGTGAAAACATAACTGCAAAACAAACGTTTATGTATATTTATTTTTTGTCTTTTCGGTAAAACAAAAAAAGGTGTGATACCCCAGCATGTATGACGACAAATTATGTTTGCAGTAGTGACGTCATAATATAAAATTACCGTCACATTGGAACATGACTCGCAGAAACTTTAGTTCCTCAACAACATCTACCTTCACCTTTTATTCATTTTTCCGAGGTGTTAACAGTATATTTAAGTCATTTATTTAATTATATGTTATGGAAGTTGCACGAGAAGTGGATGCCATCTTAACTCACACACGACTTCACAACATTAGAATGTTGTTAACGTTTTACATTTTTATACATAAGACTATCAGAATAATGCAAGTTTTATTGCTCACTCATCGGAATTGGGATACAACTTTACTGGATTCGTCAATGCACGTGAATCGAAAATCCATGCGATTGGCAGCCAATACCTTACACTGCACGTGTGTACCACGCTTTACCCGTCAATTGAAAAACACAGGCTACAGGCGAAACCTACATTCACAATTTGATAGACCGCCATAGCTCAGTGGATAAAATCTCTGACAAACAAATCGGAGATTTGAACGTCCGAGTCATCGACACTTGAAGGTCAGTGCACTGTGTGTAAAATATTTACTTTTTAAATGTATCACTGATAATTGTACGTAAATGCTAAATGTATTATTTTAATAGTTTCAAAAATCTTACACAAGCATATCATCCATAGTCCAAACAAATTATAGATTAAAACATTATCAAAATTAGAAATAAAGATTATAAACATAAAGTCCATTGGCAGCAACTGATTTTTGTGTGAACACCTTTCTCATTCTATGTAAGGAAATCTGATCGCATGACTGGACTACAGTAAATACTGGATTTATTAGTGCTTCATTTAGTTTAAATGAATTGTCTTTCAATTGGAACTATTTATTTTCATCTTCCTGACATCACCTTACAATCCCCCTAAAACTTGCTACTGCCCCTTTGAATGAAGTATATTATTAAATTTGAGAAGTTTTACTTTCTTATTCGAATATTTTTGAATATTTGTAATCGTATACACTCTGTATTATGAAAAAATCCTCCGCAAAACTTGATTAAAAATAATCAACTCTTAACATAATAGAGTGACATTTTCATCATTGATTAAATCATCAATTTGAATACCAAATGTAAACTCAAAATGGTATATTCCCGAAAAACATTAGTTACCTCAATCCAAAAAGACATATGCGCATATAGATGCATATTTCGTAACAAGAGTTCAAAGGTTAAGTCAATAACGTTTAAATGACAAATGACTTTCGTCAAATGTGAAGAAAATATATCACATTTTTAGAATAAATTGTTCTTACAACTTCCTCGGTGTTTTGCCTAAGGCAGAATACTAGAAGAAATGTCCTGGTTCTATATAAACACAAGGGATTCCTACCAACCCGGGGCAGAGGAAGACCCCTTACTTCAATTATTTACCCAGCAACCTAGAGTATTTGTTCTAACATTAATATCATGTGCCTAGCTGCTACATCGAGTATCGTATGCTAGCGCTCACAGTCCATAAAGGGGGCTTTTTCCTCCCCAAACTGATCTACAGATAGGTAACGGTTGGTTTACATCCCGAAGGGCTTAATTAAAACACTCAGTTAAATGCATCGCCTTTCTGCTCTTTGTTCGTTTCCCGTACCGACTGTGCGGTCCGTGTTGCCTTACTTACACATGCACCCCATGTTTGACATATAGGGTTATTCTAAACTAGGGATCGAATTTTTGGATACGGATAAGGAATGATAATGATATCCAACAAACAAAGGGGGGCCTTGAGGGTATTCGCAACTATGTCAATAACAGAGATCTGAGGGATAAACAGTGAAGAAATCCCAATCATAGAAAAATAAAGAATAAGTTTGCGTTAGAGAAATTGATAGGGTATCGTAATTGGTAACTTTGGATAATGGTGAGCGAACATATGGCTTCTAGTGAAGAGAATTTAAGTATCTCTTTCAACAAATTATTTAAACCGAATTCCTCACGGGCAAAGGAAACGTTTTTAACATTGCTATCATTTTGCGTTCGACCTTAAGTATGTTTTTTTAAATATGTAAGTCCTCATTATCTAGTTCCAATTTTATAAATAACAATTAAAGCACAATTAATGAGTAAAATCTAATGTACGAAACTGATGTACATTATGATTATAAGACATAAATGATTCATAAAATATTTTTTCAATCTGAAAAAGCCTTTCCTGATATCTACAGTGAGGATCACCGAATGGCATATGCAAACAATGCGGAAAACGACTGTATATCACTTTATCCTTTTGCTGTCATTACTAAAATGGATTTAGGCACATTAACGTTTCCAGTTTGACAAATTATAATTTTAAACTTTAATGAATTTACATTAAGGTTATTAACATCGCTACTTAAACTATTAAGTTTAAACTAGTAAGACGATACCGTTTAAAATATTTTAGAGATAAGAACTACCTCAAAGCAAAGTGTTGATTGCTTATCGAATTCTTCTGATAAAGCGATTTCTTATCTTGTGAAGTTTTCATATTTAGATACCTGAGATTTAGTCTGTGCCGCCACATACATTTATGATGCGGTTGTTTATATATTATTTAGATTTACATATGTAAAAAAAAACAATAAAACACTTTATAACAACACTTACAACTCTCTAAACGGAATATATATTGTGTTCTACATGTTTGAAGGTGTTTACTTCATGGGGTGTATAATGATTTTTTTTTCACTAATACATAAATACCTTTGTACAATTATAGCATTATGTGGAAATTGTCAGGTTGGTAACCCTCAGAATAGTTCTGTAACAAACAAACATATTTAAATTCTTCAAAAATGCTTCTTGTGTAAGAAAGGGGGTAATTTATACTAAATTTCGTTCAATGAGTCAACTTTTACATCATCTGTACCTCACAAACAAAGATATGTTATCAACAATTTTCATTTGTTATGTTTTGTAACTATATTTTGAACATTGTAAATAATGATGTTGATGAAAATTTTTTACGAAAATGCTGATTGTTAGAAGAGCCTGAACTATTGACTTCTTGTCCGCAGCTTTGTATTACTTTTTATTTGTCATAACACGCTGGGGTTTTGTTTCAATCAAATTTTCTTTTTATTTGAAATAAGTTATATATGTATTTATTGAATACCCCCACATTTACAAATGATTTATGCTAAGACTAAACATCATAGGCTTGTAATGGCTTTTCACAGGTATGTGGCGCCGATGAATTGCTTCCCTTCTCATCGCTGTTGCTTTTTGACCGAATGTGGGCTCTTCTCTATCAAGTTGTCAAAAATATAATTCAACAATTGGGTTGTGTTCTAATTTAACATTCACACGTGGACAACTTTGGTTATTTTATTTCATTAAAATATCATTGTTACACTTTCAAAATCAGGACTTGCATATATTTTCAATGTTTTTTAATGAGAGATAAAATAAATCACAGTTTAAAACCAACAGCAAAGTCGTTCTCGGATCAGTTTTAAAGAATGGTGAAACCTCGTATTCGAAGTGCCAATTTGACAATGATAAGTATCATATTTGAAAACTTGAATATGTCTTATCTGGAAATAAATACAAACAACTCCTTAAAAAAAGTAAAACCTAAGAAATGAAGGAGATATCACTTATCTTGAAATGAGTGAGTGAGTGAGTCAGTGCTTAACGCCGCTTGGGCAATATTCCAGCCATTAGCGGCGGGTATCTTGAAATAAAGAGAACAAAATCTACATGACTACAGAAATCATAGACGGAGTTATTTCATTATGTTTAGAAAGTCAAACCATGTCCGTATTTAGTATCAAATAAAAGTTAATTGAACTACAAACAAACAAACTTGCAACTGTACCATATGCAGAACTAAGCATGCATCTAAACTTGCACCTGCTATTATATAGTTTATATATTGAAGTTTTACATAAAATTTACAGGAATCCATATTTTCATAAGACACGATATGTAATATAACCAAAGGTAAAAGGGCCACATGAATATTCAGCTAACACTATAAGCTACAGACCGTCCAGAAAAGGCCATAGGTAGTCAAGGACCACGTGACAAACTGACGATGATATACTACAAGATAAGCAGGCAACCATTGTGTGGCGAGTTTTACTGACTTGGACGTAGATAGGTGCAATTATCTTGTAGAGACCGCTATGATGAGGGTCAGAGGTCAGCTCGATGTGACTACTGTTTGTATCGCCAGGCAGGCGCCTCCAGAACACAGTGCTGCCTTTACCTAGGCCGTAGACGACTGGTCTGTGAACAATTAGACTGGTGCTAGATAGAGTGTACTGGTAATATACACACGATCAGCGGGATGTGACAGTTAGGGTATTCCTTTCTGGGGTAATGATGGCTGTCTTCCCCCCTTGTCTCGCTTCTGTCGTGGGACTCTTTCCTAAATATCGTTGTGTGAAATTTGGGATGAGCTATATATATACAAAAATATGTTAGTGATTTTATGATTTGTTTGTATTGTTGATGACCTTTAACTTAAATTGTATGGGGTATTTGAATAATACGATTAATGGAATGTAATTCGTTATTTTAGAATTAACATTCTTGTATGAAATGTATCATCATTGTCAAGTATATATATTGCCTATACTATCGTTGTAGTGATCAGTAACATATTTGGGAACATAACAAAAGTAACCATCTCTATTGAAACATCAACTTAAGTAAATTCGTTTTGTTTAAATGATATTATCATACTTAATGAACACAATAATTTGAATATCTGTACCAAGAAATAAAAATAATCAAATCCCGGTTTAATCAATTAGCACATCAATTAAGCCTATTTCCAATACTCAGGATGCCACCGGCCTCTAAATCCATCTGTTAAATGACAATCACGTTTCAAATCATGCAAACATATGTATCGACAGTTTGACACATTTACACGATCAATACAGAAGAATGTTCATAAAAGTTGATCCTGAAACTTTTATTTTCATATTTCTCTGAGGTTTTTTTTATAAATGACGGCAAAAATTAGATTCGATGTAATATTAATCTTCTTAATCTAAATACAAACTATTCAAAATTGTTTCAAATATATTAATTTCGAGAAAGTAATAAAATATTAACTTTCTTAAGCACGCTGTTGAGAGGGAAGAACGTTAATGCATAATCAACAGATATAGGATCACTAGTATAATTGCTATTGCAGTGGTTCAGACGAAATAGACACCTTTAGATGGCTGTCAAAATAATGCGTACCTGTCAAAGTAATCGACCCACATTACTCATAAAATAAAGAAATGCTTAACGTGATACAGGAGACGACAGGCCTTGTTAATATTTTATTTGTTTGCATTAGATGATCCCAGTGGAAGATTTGTTTATGATGGAGCTGGATATTTTTATAAACGAAATAAAGTTTCATGGGACATTTGGCATTTATTTTTTAATTGAAATTGAGAATATTCATAATTTGTTCATACATTGATTTAATGATACACTTACAATTATTTTATTTTGAAAAGAGGAACGAATGCAGTTAGAGGAACTTCTAAAAAATGACTTTCATTCCCATATGTATATACGAAGGTAAGTTTGAGAAAAAAATAACCTGATTTTTTAAATGAAGACTCGGAAATCATCATAATTTATGTGGTTTTTTTTAAGTTTTGATATATAAAATTCGTTTATTGCACCGGTACGTTTTAATCTAATGCAATCAAAATTCTCTCTCACCGAAGTTCTGCATGCAGTTTAACTAATAATTCGCTAGTTTCAGTGAACTCTCGCGGGTTTTATCGAAAAAAATTGTGTAGCTTTTCTGCGTAATTTTACCAATTTTGATATCAATCATGAATTAAGAAAGCTGTATTAGAACTATTCTAACATGCTATGCATTGTAAATAAGATATTTTTTTTTAAAATTAAAACGAACAACGGAATTTATGGCTGGTTTTGAATGATACGCAAGGTTGAAACTACGATATGGCCGTTCACACGTTTATTGTCACTGCTACTGGGGCTGGTAGCGATTATTTCGATTTCTATTCCATTTCTTTCCCAAACGAGCGATCACATATCTGTTCGATTTCCTAGCTAATTTCAAGAAGCGCTCTCGACGAGCTATGAGATATAACCCCAATACAATACTTCCGACAATGTCGCTTTATCAAGGCGCCAGTGTATTCCACACAAAATCGAAAATGGACCATACATTAAAAAAACAGGAATTTGTAATAAAACGAAGTCAAAATTCAAGCTATATCTATTTGTTTCAGCTCACATTCCTAAGAATTCAATAAGTATGACACTTTGAAAGTTCTGTTCAATTTGAAAATATTCAATCGGCGCAGATAGTATAATCAAGAGTCGCGTAGTCCAAACCGCATCCATGTTATCTTTAATTGAGAAGTATTGACTGTTAGTGAAAGTAGGATTTTAAAGGGACAGTAGCACGTTTTTAAAAAAAATTATATTTCCAATTTTTCATTTATAATTGTAGGTTAATGCTAAATGTATCATACTGACAGTGTCAACAATCTCATTACACAAGCCAATCACCCATAGTCAGAGGAAAAAGTATGAAGATTCACATAAAATCCATTGGCGGCCAATTTTGTGAACACCTTTAATTCATTTTGTGTAAGAAAAAATAAATCGCACGACTAAACTTTACGTCATATATTTGAATTATTACTGCTTCATTTAGTTGAAATACATTTCTCTTTCAATTAGAACCATTTGTTTTCATTTTCCTGACATCACCTTATATACCCCCTAAAAACGTGCTGCTGCCCCTTTAATTGAGAAGTATTGACTGTTAGAGTTAAGTCATAGCCTCAGTAGAGTTATAATACAAGGTATGAATCGCGATTATGATCGAAAACGGATAAATTACGCAAGTCAAATCTGTGAAAATTATTGCATTACAAGTTGGTCGATTTTCTTTCAAAAAATAATAACTACATGTTTTTTATGAATATTTGTTTTGAATTCTTTCCACCATAATTTTTGTTTTATCACATATGAGAACCTGATATGAAACCATCAAAATGAATGTTTCTGTAAAAGTACAAGTTATGCAGTCCAGTTTGTGTCCGGTGGATGATGTTTCACTGACCTACTAAGGGGGACATGGTCTAATTGATTTGGGAACGTTTTCAGCAATCACTTTAATTGGATTAATGAAATTTTAATACAGACAACGAAATATCGCTTCAAAGTTGATATTGTTGTCACCCAATTGTTTTTTTATTACTAGGAGTTGATATCGTTCAGCAAATGGAAGCCGCCGAGGGAGTAACTCTATACCCCGTAAAACACACTTCAGTAATCAACAATAAATCTTCATTTCAACATAATGTTGAAAATTCTTTAATTCCAACACATACAAAGCAATTGATACCCTTTAATCGTGAAATTGCCGACGACTTCTAAAGAGAGCCTTTACAAAAGGCGTATTTAGATAAATATTGTTAATAATGATAACCCATTGGCAAAACACAGAAAGCAATCTAGATGCTGAGAGGCCATAACGTATGTCTTGTACCACCGTATAGACTGTAGATTCCATGTGAATGTCTGGTGTTTCACCGCTCTGTACCACTCTCGACACTGGCATTTCAGACAGCGAACGGAGCGTTTCTGATTTCCGTTTTCACACTTTCCCCTGTATGACATTTCAACCTATGTCTAGGGTGTTCCGGCGATAAACCGAAAGATTAGGAAGTGGACAAATAATTATTGTGGAAACAACGACCAACCGACGCCAATATGGCGAGAAAACCTCCATCAAAATCCAAAGCGAAAAGGAAAAATATCACTCGTCGGGCGAATCCCCACTTTACTCGTCTGATTTCCTGGCAATGCCGACTTCTGAATCGAAGTTGGATTGTTGAGATATCCTGCTGTCATGAGCCAAGTGTCAGCCCTGTCCTTTCATGCAGACACCTTTGGGCTTGGTGTTCTCTCGGTTCCGATGCAGCCCTAAAATCTTGATACCTGATCGCAGACAAGTTGCTTAATTTGCATCTAATACGCATCAGGACTTCTGTGGTATTTGAAGAGTTATCGGGTCTGTGCGGCAAGGAAAACATGTCAGAGAATGAAGTTGTGGGACGTGTGAATTGAACACAATGGGTCTAAATAAAAAGATGAAGAAATGAGGAACTGTCATTTTTTTCATCTTGTGCATGAATAAATCAGTTGCCTATCTTGTTATAAATCTAATTTGGCATATATCTACGTCACTTACTATTTGTTGAAATAGGTCTTCGTATGTAAAACTCATTAAAGCACCTCTTATTAACCCAATGGAAATATCGGATTTTATAAATTTTACACATTGTAAAACGAGACGTATGACATTTTATATCAGTATATAATCTTTTTATAAATAAATTGATAATGAATCTGAAATAATATTTTATTAACAATCATGCAGTTGAAGTTGACTCAATATAACTGATAAACTGAGTTGAAGGAACAAGTTGCGACAATCCACAGAGGTGTCCCCTGATCGAGTGTGTAATAACTTCGTCTGATTGAAACAGTGACACGCAGACAAATAAACAAATACAATTCTAAAAACTGTATGTGACAAACCCAAACTGTGTGTAAATATCAGTAATTGGTGTGTATGATTGATGTTGTTCGCCTGTAAACGCGCGGCCATCATGTTGAACCTGACACATGTGAGAATTGCCACACAGTCTGTTTTTACGTCGAAAGAAAGCGTTAAAAAGATGGCCGCTGTCAAGGGGGTGCAAAAACAGGATGTGTTTTCCCGAGCTGTTCTTTCAATCGTAACTGTTTGGATAAGTCCGTCGCTCAACCAAATTGACGTAGAGAAATCCGGGCTGTTCTCATTTCTTTCAACAGTCTCATCTGCGGACGGCCGTTGAAAATACAAAATTCGTTAATTTCTTGAAAATTAGTCAATAAAGTCTTCTGTTATCTGTGTAAATGCACAGACGTTTCATTTAGGTATCGCTTACGTCCTTGCAAATGAAATTATCCATGTCGTAAGCGGGCCGCAGCTGTGAACGTCGTTCACCAGTCTCGGGGCGTCCGTTAATGAGCGCGATCCGGGGTGTCAATTTCACGGGGGTAATCCTAGAGGTGTCACCGGACAGGATGGCAAGGGCATCTCCAACGGCGCACCGTCATCTCGTAAATCATACCTCGTTTAGGGGACCGCCATGACAGTCCATGAGCCTTTTTCATAAATCAGCTACAAGCAAAGAATAAGTAGCCGGGAGGGAAGAATGCCAGCACCTCTTCAATTACATATCTATATATGCTGGGAGCGATTGTGGTTCGTCCATGTAATATAAACCGTGATTAAAAGACAAGAGGCTTGGATTTTATGTCCTTCTTAATGACGGGTTTAGAATTGGTCATTTGTCTGTCATGGCTATCACAATTTTACTGGTCATTTGGGACGGACAGAACAAAAATTTTCAGCACAAAGACGGTAATTTCCAGTGGCTAGAAACACGTAATTATCTAGTCAGAATGAAATATTGAGGTGGAGTAGGTTGCCGAGGTTTATGACCGTGTCTACGTTTAACCTTCGTAATGGGACAGTTTAGCTGGCCTCTTTATCCGGCTTTAGGTTCTGGCAGCAGTCCCGCCATATATCAGACACTTGTTGAATCTGAGACGGACAATTTGTTAACGGTGATATCGGTGCTTTCACGGACACATGACCTAACAGGTCGAACCAGCAGGCCAGTTCATAGGAGAAGCTCTAGCTCTGAGTACATTTAAATCTTTTGAATTTGGAATCTGGTTAGTTATTCTGATTCCCTCCTTCCTCAGTTAATCGTAAACCCCATTACATCAACATCTGTCACAGTTAATACATTGTAGAAATCCACCAGCATATCTTCCATCGAGGTAGGCTATATTATTTACCAATAGTGCAAGCCACCTAGTTCCTTCCACTGTATTTGTAATTCCATTTAGGTTTCAGGTTCGAAAAGTAAAACAACCGTAAACAAGTTTCATCGATTGACATGTAGTCTGTCGGACAAAGAGGGATCATTCTAAATATGGAACCTGATTCGTTGACGCCAACTATTTTTCCTTTTCGAAAGTTCCATCCTTTCGGTTACAATGATACCGTATTGTTTAGCCTATCCCATAAGTAAACCCTCCATTGATTTACCCCTACCACATTGTTGACCCGACCCCAAATGTTGACTCAAATCACTATAGTTTAATCCAAAATGTTTTCAAATGAACCCCTTTCGTCCATCCCTTTCGTTAACCTATACCTCGATCCCCCGCCTTATCTTCATTCTTCCCCCCTGTTGTTGACCCTTACCACTTCCGTTGACCACCATCACTTTTCATTGACCAAGTCAATCCGTTGACCAAACCCCATCTCGCCGACGCCAACCATTTCGTTCACCTCTTTTGAAAGATAAAAGTCATCTCCGAATAAGCATAAAGTGATGACAATGACTTATTTTGACGACGTGTCCATACAAAGGTTTTTACAGAGAATCTCTGACAAATGTTGTGGACAGAGCTTGATGAAGCGTGTGTTGATCAGCCTCTTCAACATGCAGTCTTTAACTATAACATTTACTTATTTTGACGACAATCTTTTTGTCAAGACGCTTTTGTGAACAGCCTCAACAGTTTCTTCATACACTTTTCTTTCACAAACCCCAAAGAGTTATGTTCCCAGTAAGGTTCCAGCTTCTTGATCTGTCCTCTTATACAGATCGATACATTAATGAGGAATCTGCCCCCCCCCCCCCTCCCCAAGCCTAAACCCGCATGTTGAACTGTTCGACCTGCCCACCTCTGTCACACTGTAGCGGGTGCCTCAGGCGCTTCAACAAGATATCCCACATAATTACACACGGCGCAGGGCCCTCAGCTTATGTTTCAAATAAAGGATGAAATTCCCGGAGTAAAATTGGCAAAAGAACACATAATAAATATCAGAATTTCTGAATTGCGATTCAGCATGTAGATCTTTAGATTTGCATTTTCTATGATTGGATGAATCGCGTTAAGTGGATTGAGATTAAGGAGAAACGAGATTTGTTTTGACGTTTATTTATAATACTAGCTAAGCAGGGCAAATTGGATACGTTTTTCATTAACAAAATAATAGCACTTTCCATTGAGTATTGTATGTAATGCGATTTGATGGATAGTATCGCTGTTACACACAGAATTTAATGGATTTAAAGGTACAATTAGGCATATCACAAATCGCCAAATTACACAGACATGTATTATAAGAATGCATATCAATCGACAAATGCAGGTTACTCGTTGGTTACATGCATGTCTTTTATATTGATTACATTTCAACCTAATCAACGTCTTAATACAACCCAGGTCAACTTGATATTGTGAACAGTGAGAAGGATTACCTACTGCGGAGATAATAAATATCGAATATACCGCAACTGGTGCTTGTTTCTTGTTTTACTTACACAAAGAAGCACTGGTAAAAATGTGACATAATGAAAATATATTCTTTTTGTTTGTTTTTTTATTAAACGTCTCTGTTAACTAGACTGACATCCCAAAAAAATTTTTTTATAAAATGAAATTCTATAACAAATATACAATGAGTTGTTGTCAGCTGAATTCGCAATGACATGGTTGAAGCATAAACTTTTAATTTGATCAATTTCCTTGTATTTTTGTGAACATTGCCCAACAAGTCAAGATCACGTGACCTTGGTGCTGGTGCTAGGTCACGTGATGCTTAAGTTTTATAACTGACCATAACTGAGGACTCTTGGTCATCCCCTTAGTAAAAACCACCTGAAACGCCAAAATACGACGTAGTCAAGATATCATGAATCCCCTCTGAAATTGACATTAAATGGGCAAAAACTACCCTTGTTACAATAATCGCCATTGTTCCTTCATTTATATTGGTAACTTGATACGGCAATACGAAGGCTGATATCTGTTACGTTAGACCACCGCAAACGTTGCCTCTAAGTGACGTCATGGATAGTACACATCACAGGCCTGCATGTTGCAATGTTCACGTGCTCTAGCAGAGCATTTACATGTGTATCCAGAGCTGTATCACTGCTCAATTGTTCACAAAACATTGATATATAGCAAATTTCATTTGAAGTAAGCACATCGATATTGGCATGCAATGAAGAGATCTAACCGCGATTGTGAAGCTCTCAAGACTTGTTACCGATTGAATGACTCAAAGACGTGTTAGACTCTATCCAAACATTCCCATTTATCGACAAGCTTCGATGCAGATTTAATGTGAAATCTTAAACTGCTGACAGGTTACGTCATTTTGCGAGCGAGCGTTTTCCTTACACAGTTTTGGGAGAGTTGACACTCCGGTTGTTCATACGTAGTACGAAAGTAACACACTTCATAACTTTAAACCAATTGTTGCGTAAAAATCACTGTAGCAAAGGTCTGGAAAGCCAAAAGTGTGATCCCTGCTCCGTTTAGATTAATGATGCGAAAAGCTGGTTATGCTCCCTTAAATTTAAATTGTTTAGTTGTTTAAAGAAATAATAGATAAAGAAGTGCCTGTTTCAAACTTCTATCGTTTTTTTTGTTTTTTTTTTCAATCGGAATGATTACAAAAGATGGCAAAGTTTCTTTTTGACGGCAGTTTACCTTACAACCAGCAATAAGAGCATCAATCGGTACAACAGCTACATGTAGTTTATCGGAAAAATATCATGAAAATAATTTTATTGGCTGAATTTATATTTGAAAGTTCATCATTCACGAGGTTAAAATGCTTAACAATTTGTGGGGGAAAAGAATGTATTTTTATGTTATTTTCAAGGCGTTACTTAGTAACACATAAATAATCAATATCATAAGTTAGCTGTTCAATCAACTCCATTAGTTCTTCAACGGTGCCTCGTTATAACTAAAAAACTACTTTGAAACGTTTTTTTAATTTTGATTAAAATGATTAAAGGAAAGATCACGATTAAAAGAAAAACTTTTCTTAAATAATTTCATTAATGCTCGTGGTTTTTATATATAATGATTTTCAAAATATAAACCAAAAACATTGTTATTCTTGAGGTCTCGTAAAATAGCCATAATTAAGACTATATACTTGGCGAACAACATCCATTTAGCTATCTGCCTGTGTGCGCTTATTTATTTCAGCCAGCCGCCATCTTGGTCCCACACAATTTCCGTTATCTAAGCGCAAGGGGAGGTAATTACCAGTAAAAGCCGCCTCCATTGCTGCGCATAATGTTGTAAGGGGCTTCTCGCAGCATATGCCATCTACAAAATCAAGTATAGCTGATTTAAGACATCAAAGTCATCGTGGTTCTCCGTGCAACACTTTGAGAGCCATAATGTCTATTAGACAGTTCAAGACAATTTAGTCTCGAAGCCCACAGCAAAACAACGTGTGCGGTCTTGCCACTGCAATTGGAAGTGAGACGGGAACACTTATACGTGTATGCGATATGGGGTGCATTGTTACGATATACAAGCAACGGGGAACTTATGATTGCTAACTGGTCCCAACATTTATAATAAAGTTTCAAAATGGCGTTTCATATTTATACGTTTTAAACGAATTTGGTAGATTTTGTGTTGCAAGTGGTCCTTTAAGAATAAAAGTTAATGTCAAAATAGTGATTTAAATCATCTTTGTCAGGATTAGCATTATGGTAAACAGGAGAACAGACCATTGAACTTCAGCAATACCAAAACTTAGAATCTATTACTGATTCTAATTCAGAAAAATAAAATACATATCATGGTTTTGCGTGGTTTTAGAGTAATCACAAAAATAAACGGTAATGAATTTTTTAATATATGACTTTGAATAGCTTCATGATATTCAAATTATTCAGGACTGTCTTGGTAATAGTTTTGAATAGCATCAGGATCTTAATGTAAATTGATTCAATACCACTTTGTGAAGTAATTTACAGATACTGATCACTATTATGACATAGCTGTGGTAACTGAATAATATTGAGCAACAGCATTATCGCGCTTGTCAGGTTTGTCGCTGATTGACTACTTTCACATCAGTTCACTTAAAAAATATAGAATATGGAGAACTGACGATAAAGACATGTTACCATACGTTATGTGTCACAATTTTAAAGAACTATACACAAAACGTTTCAGGTTATTTGATTTTTAAAAAAGATTTTGAAAGACCTTGATTTTTTGGTTTAAATAGGAACCTATACGTATCGTATATCGAAAGATTACGTATGATGATTCTCTTCGCTACACTAATACGTCACACATTTTAGGGTTCAGATAATTGTTTCATTATAGAAAGATTGTTTAACAAGGAAAAGGTTCCAAAGGTTTGTATATCGACGAAATCTTGGAATGTATTGGATGTGAAAAGACAATCTATATAGAGCCATCTTCGAATGGAAAAAAACAAAGGTGTTAAAAAGATTGGTTAATAATCATATAATGCATGTCAAATTAAGGTGTTAGTGTATTTGGGATTATGAAAAGTATTTTGGAAATAAAAATCAATGATACGTTATTAAATGATCAAAAAGTTGTTTTTCTTTGATATTCTCAAACAGATATTGATTATAGACATTTTTAACAGACAAGTAAAACGACTGAAATGCTGAAGATATAGTTAAGATTTATTCACCTGTACATTTGTATTTCACCCTCATTCTATAATTTTGAGAGTTTGTTATGAAGGAGGATTTGCTACTAAAATTCTTGATTGTATTATTATCTGCCTTTAAAGGGGCAGTAACACGTTTTTTGATAATTTTATATCTTAATTTTGTCACTGATAATTGTAAGTTAATACTAAATGCATTATTTTGACAATGTCAAAAATCTCACTACACAAGCCAATCATCCATAGTCAATGGACAAAGTATGAAGATTCACATAAAATCCATTGGCGGCCATTTTGTGTGAACACCTTTAATTCATTTTGTGTAAGAAAAGAAATCGAATGGCTAAACTTTATGTTATATATTTGAATTATTACTGCTCGATTAAGTTTAAATACTTTGAAAGACAATTGGAACCATTAATTTTCATTTTCCTGACATCACCTTATATTCCACATAAAAACATGCTACTGCCCCTTTAAGGGAGGCATGGCAAAAACCGTTCACAATACATTAAACATTACTCCAATTACGACACATGTTTCTCCAACAAAAGAACATAGTATCGATTTTACAAGATCTACAGAATATTGACGTAAAACAATCAATACTAAGATTTAAAAATAACGCCCTTGATTCTTTAATATTTTTTGCAAGCGTTTATCCTTATTGCTATAAAATGGATATCATATTTTTGTCCTCGAAAGAGTGAACATTCTGTAATGCTATAGCATCGAATACTTCTCTGTGATTTACTCAATATCCTTGTATATATATTATATATATCTTACGATGCACACAGCATATGAATATATTGATTCATATACGTAGAAATATACACGGTATTTCTTCATGATTAGCATGCTTACGATTTGTGCGCATGAGAAAAACGCACTTTAATTATTATCATTATAAACTCGTGTTGATTTTTTTCATAAATGGCATAACTGCGATTCTTTCAGGTATATGTATGAAAGTGTGTGACAATGAGTCGCAGTGTGGCTTTCATGAGTTGTCTCTCCAAAACAGTGATTTTTTAATCTTAATAATCACACTACTTGATCCCATTGTCAGAAACGTTTCAATTTCATAATGTATACTCATGATGATATGGAAAAGGCAAATCACAAATTTTATAAAGCTATAAGACTCGTAGTTTTCGAGATATTGATATGTTCCTATATGGGCCAGTAATTGTAAAATTATCATATATTGCATAATGTATTCATATGAACGTTATTTGATCAAAATGAATGCATAGCATTTCACGAATCAAAATGGACACACAAGTCTCAAATGAGATGCACGTTGATACATTTATGTATTCATTGTGTAACATGTGAGAAGGTCAGGAAATGAACATTTATGTACATTTTGTCAAGCAAAGAATTAACAGTGTTGTTAATTTGCAACTCAGGAACAAAGAAATGGTCATATTTGACTAGAGAAGAGATACCGACAACCATTGCATCTTAGTTGCATGTTCGGAGGATTGTGTATCCGAAACTTTATTTATTACTTCTTCAGAACCAAGAGTCAACAGTTAAAAAACAAAATCTATTGCTTTAAATTTAAAATTTATCTCTCTCCCACTTCATTGTTTGCTATGGAAGTAACCACTGCTTCATCAATGATCAGCTAACTGTGAATGATGTCAAACAGTAATACTTTTTTATCTAAATCATATAGCATGGTTGTCAGCAACATTTAGGAATTTTACTGGAAGGGATTATTTCCTTGAAAATATCGAACCTAGTCCTTTGGGATGCCCAGTAATATGGTTTCTAGGGGAAGGTTTTGAAGGACACGTCCCCATGGAACATGGAAAACATGATGCTTAACTGTTTCCTTCCCGAATTTCTTAAACCTCGAAATCGCTTATACTTAGGAGGGTAGTCAAATTAATCAGTTGTAAACACTTAACTTTCACCATTTTCTTATCAATATTAAACAATACTTTCACTAATGTTCAAATGTTAAAAATACACGTGTGTGAGAAGAAGAATATTTATTCTTTTCATATTTGCTGGTACTGTTCTGTTAGGAAGGAGTCCAATATTTGTATATTGTAACTTGTCCTTATTATATTTCTTTGACAAAAAGAATTCTTTATCAATTCAAAATTGATATCCGCAAACATATTTTTTATCTCAATCACTTAAATTGGCATGCTCACTAGATCTATAATAGAAAGTTCCATTAAGGAACGTTGTTGACTCATGGTACCCACTGTATTAATGACCTAACATTCCCAAGGCTATATCGAAAATAACCAGAACGGGCATTAATCCAATTAAACAGTGTAAATTTCCATTTCCTATGACAATAATTTGCTTACAAGCAGGGCTTTCTGTTCACTAAGACCTGCTAATTATTACGCAAATAGCGTATTAGTTACGCTAAAAGATATAGAATGATCATACACACCGTCATCCTTGAATCTGAGGCTACCAGAGTAGATTTCGATTGATATTAATAAAGATAGTGAGCGACCAAGCTCCAATGTCTACCTTTAATCAGCAGGTATCGACGGCTAGGTATTATGAAGGTGAGAGCGCGACACACGTCACCAAGGTAAATACACTGTTCTCTTCACTGTTCTCTGCATTTGCTTAATTGGGAGATTAATGTGCTTGTGTACCTAACGGCTAAGTCTTGGATATTCCTTCAAATAAAGTGTCGTCTTGGCTAATGAAGCCAGTATCTATCGCCACGCTTTTGCTAGATCGCCCGATAACCTGGTCTCAGAGTTTCCCCGTGTTCTAACGACCCATGCAGTTTTAAAAACTCTACAGATTGTTTAACCCGAACGATCAGATCTGTAAAAGCGAGCAAGGCATTGTTTTCTCTTTGCTGTTATCTCCCTCCGTTATGACTTTTCCTTTTTGAGACGGAATATCAGAATCAAAGCGATATTTGCACAACGTTGAAGATCTCTCAGCTCCTAATGCTGCCCGATATGAGATCAAATATTCAATAGTTGCACATTGTGTGCTGATAGTTAAATCGAGCTGGTACCCCTCGGCTCGTTTTCAACATTCAATAAAGAGCCTAAGTGCAGTTTGAGTTCTGAGATAGGAGCAAGAATAGGTTTTGTCTTCTCACGATTGATGGGCGAGATAAAACGGGTCCGGAATTAATATCAACTCCTACATATAACCGACCCGACTCGACCTCTCAGATTAAGATGGACTTTTGGTTGAGCCGCTTTAATTCATATCTTATACAGTTATGCGGATTCTTTTTTTTAACCGAGGACTTAAAACTTACACCTATTCTCTGAAAAAAACAATCATAACATCTTTCTGGATAAAGGGTTTTTGTTAAGGAGGGTTGCGCCCTATGGGTGCCACGAGTACAACTATTGAATTGGTCACTTTTGATCAAAGAGTATTATGACTACAGGAAAGTGGATAGGTTGATTCGGTAAAATTTGTAACCTTATTCATGTAAGGAAATGTACGATTCCCAACATTTACTATGATTCTTGGGAGGGGTGGGAGATCTTCACAATCATATTACAATCTGACAGTGTAGAATCTTTTAATATACAGTTAGACTTGCTTTTGAGAAGGTTATTTACCCTGAGCTTTAGTGACATAAGCATTGCATTATTCATACAGCCAAAAGATTGTATCTATGAAGAATGCGTGCTTTTTTTTTCATGTAAAGTTTAATTCAAGCTGAAACATCAAGAATATTTCAACAGTTTATTTGATTATGGTAAAACAAATTGTTGATAACTTGATGTTAGTAAGATAAAAACAAGAAAATATGTTACCTCCGATAAGTTATATTTGACGATGGTTATAAATTTTAAGCAAAATCAAATTCGACAATAACATATATACATCTGTTCGAAAATGTGATGTGTTTAATAAATAATTTACAATTTTCATAAATTGATTCAATCGTTGTCATTTTTACAATATTACTAAAATGGGATGACAAGGAGCTTTCCATATTTTGACATTCATAAATTAAAGCGAACAATACAAAGAATATTAAATTTTTAAATAAAGTAAGGCATTATAAATAAAAATTTGATGTATTTCCCAGATAAAGATTTAGTTTTTAAATTAAGTTTGAATACATAACCAAATATACACAAACGACCACTGTGTTCCTGATTCCTATTGACAGGACTGAAAGATTGTCGACTGAAACTGAAAAACTGAAATAATTGTACAGAGGAAATTTTTTTTTTTTTTTTTTTTCTTTTTATTTCACTGTTTTTGGTACAAAGTGGAAATACTTGCCACACCAATAGCTTCTATTTACTAGTTTTTCTGAGTATACATGTACATTTAATATATAAAAATCACACTGACTGCTGTCATTATTTAGAAAAGATATTTTAAAATCTACTTATTCATGGAACACTTTTTCTGGGAAATCGACAATTTATTGTATATGAAGGTAGTAAATGATGTAAAAAGCTCTTGTTAGATTTCAATAATTCACCCATTTTATTGTGAATATAACTTTTAAATAGCTTTGTCGTTCACCAATTTCATTGTGTACATACTTTGTACAAAATCAATTAGAGATGTACGAAAAAGCTTCGAATTATAGATAATGATCTATTCATTCATTGACAGAATTATTAACTACAAATCATAAAAATCAAGAAACCCTTCCTTAATTATCCATTTAAATAAAATAATTTCTTCTCTATTCACATTCTGCATAAATGGAAAATAAAATGTCCATTTCTTCAAAATCGAATACATATGATAAGATACGTCAAGTAAGCACCATGTTTGTTAATGTCTAGCAAGGTGCCCGCATGTCAGTGTTTGCCAAAGAAGTAACGACATGGAAATCAATGTGGAGATGTCTGAAGCTCGTCTACAGGAGCTGGGGGCTACTGCCACTTCGGCGCTTCTCAGTCAGGAAATGAAGGTAATTCGAGGAAGGAACTCACTGTTGTTACTAATTTCAAGAGTATTATTTAACATTTACCCTTGTTTTAGATGAGTCAGTTGGCGACATTTGCTCGTCTGTGAGAGCTTTTCGCCCTCGAGCCAGTCAATAGAAAAGATAAGGACGCAAAAAGGATCCTTGCCAACCTCCTATAACCACTAAAAGCATCTGTAGAAATGAAAGAAGATCCTTGGTAAGGAAATGGACGCTTTCCCCGGTTAACAAACCCCCTTACAACATATTTCCGAAAGTAATGGATGTTAAACTCGGGATTGTTTCTTCATGGACCAAGTCGTCTTGAAACCGGTCTAATGTAAAGAGTTGTTTTAAAGCGACTCGTTTACAAGCTTTGCGATTTCCGCAGTGCCAACCATTCCCACTTCGCCAATTCTCTGTGGCCTGAATTGCCGTGTTAATTGTCAAAGGACACCGCGCTAAGGGAAGCAACAAGAGCTCTTACTCCTAAGGGTTTACAATTCCAGACGTTTTATTCCCAGATTTGAAAGACTACCCTATGGAAATCATTTTTAAAAATGGCATTAGTTCGCCAATATTCTCTTTTAAGAATGTTCAACGTTATCGCACATGGAATTCTAAACCATGATGAAAAGTCTGTGCGTTCTACTTGCCTTTAACACGCTATCACCAGCTTTTAACAACTGTTGACTTCCACATGAAGAACTGTAGACTTAAGAGGCTATGATTTCGCGAAATCCCATATGAACTTATCATTTTTTGTAAATTGTGTTTTTTTACATATGCTATTGGTTGTGCCTTTGTAAATACACTCATCTTTAGTTTCATTCCTGTTCATCTATTTTGCTCTCTGATTGAAAAATATCATGTCAGAAATATCACTTGAAATAATGAGTAATTCAAAATGCCAGGCTCCCTATAAAGATATACGGTTAGATTACCTACGTATTACCATATAGTTTAGAAGACTGACATTTCATTCTAAAATAAATATAATAACATACTTGAGAGACATTCGTGTTGTCATCTATAATATGAGTTACAAAGAGGACTTAAAATGTGAATAAACAATACTCTGTTATGCATTTTGACCTGAGTATAATATTATCAGTTATATATTGCTTTTAAAGAAGATGGCAGGTAATTAATTGAATAATGCCATCCAGACTTTACGGTAATCGTTTTGACAGAGTAGTTAAGACCGCGAGTAATTCCACGTTTCATTGTAGCAACATCAAATGATGGAATCACAAAGCTCGTGTTGAAGTCACAAGTACCGCTTTAACACGTGAAATGACATGAATTAAAAAGCTCTGGCTCCAACAATCACTGATACGGAGGTCGTCTATTCATTCATCTGAAGCTATTCAGGACGCCATCCGATTGAGGTAATGTATAGGAGAAAATTAGGGGTTATCAGCAAGCTTTCAGAAACCCGATTCCTCATTCTCTATAGCAAGGAACTTGTCGCATCTTCTAATCCACATTCTCAATCCCACATGGTGAGATGTTCCTCCATTCGTTTCCCCGGCACGTTCTTTATTCCCTTTTGTAATCAGGTGTTTATGTTGAAATTGATGTCATTGCAAAAGGTATCTTATTCGCGGGTAGGCCATCCCCGACAAACAATTAATACCCATCATGGCTCCGTCCTGGCGCCTCTACACCCGCTTCCGTCTCCCTTCTTTGTGTGTAGGCCTTAGCCCTGTCGCCCTCTCCGTGTAACCAGTAAGAGTATCTATTTGCCGATATTTCCCGAAATGAAAAGAAAGTTGCAGTATGTTTATTTTCCAGTGCGACTCCCGACAAGAGTTGTGCTGGGGTGACACAGGGAGTCGTTTTAGACCCCTCCTATTCCAAACATAGGCAACTGTCCACCCTTAGTAGACTACTACATGGCTATGCACTTCGTAGGGTTTGATCGCTGTGCTGTTACATTATGTAGAAAAGTGTGGCTGATCCTGAAAATGGAGTTTCAGCTTTAAGAAATCAGTGTTTCAAATTTCAGGAATCACTAACCTTTTACGATAACCAACCAAACAAATGAGTTGTTGTTTTATCCTGTCATAAAGGCAGACGAAATACAATTTAAACGATGTTTGTATGAATTGCAGAATTAACATTATTTTACATTCAAGAAAGAAAAAGGTACCATAAAATGCATCCTAAAGAGTGATAGGTGAGCCATTAGTTGAAATATCAAGACCTTTTTCAATTCATCCATCTTATTATCCAAGAGAATATGTTATTAATTTCTATTCACTAGTTCAGCAAACGTTTATAAGGCAGTGTAAAAAGCTGTAGGATAGTCATTTGTTACCCGATTGTTTTTATCGATCTCTTATAAACCACTCAGGAATAAACAGAACAAAACTCACTTAAATACATTGATCTAAATGTTATTTCTCTGAAGTTTGGGAAGCTCTGTGACACAGAAATATTTGTTCAAACATCAATTGCAAAACACGCATACTTTACAGTTTACATTTTTTACTTTGCAGTGTTGAATTTCCTACTTAAAGTTTCAACCTAAACATGACATAGCTGGGATAGCATGTAAGAGAAAGTTGGGAAGTATTTTGTCTAAGTCAACATGAGGTCCCTACATCAAAACAGAACCTCACACTACTAAGGTTAGCCTGAAACAATATTTGTCTTCAGTCGTGCGACTAAAGAGAAAGAATTAGAAGGCAGAGTCGACTGACATCTAAAAGACAAATATACCATGTTTACCATATAATCTGGCATCACCTGTAAGCATATAAGCTAATTATTGTAATTCCCCCCAGAAAACTTATGTTTGTCTTGAAACTCTAGTCAAACGGTGTCGCTCCAAGTCTTTGAGTAATGTTTAATTAGGAGTTAACAAGCCAGTCCCGCGGTGCGCCCTACCAAATTTTGAAACCGGAGCTGAAACAAGAGGATATTGACGGCATCTTTGCTCGGGGTGTCTAACTGGAACACGAGTCGGATTGTCATATGTCTTACAAGCCCAGCAGTCTGTCCATGTCTCTGTCAAGTTATAGCCGCTGTTTGTTTTAACCTTAGACTGCCACACGGGAATAGATGAAAGGACCTGCAAATCTTGCCCAGTTGTTTTTGTGACATGTGGTTTGCTGTTACGAAAACAATCAAGCGGCGAGATCAAAGCGAAGATGAAGAGGTAAAGGTGTAATCTTTAATATACTGACAGAGATATGACAGCGCATCACCACACAGCTATGTCTTTGTGTACTGGGTCTCAGGTCGTCCGCGTCTCCGTCTCTAATGGTTGGCAGTCGTCTCGCCACCATCGACCCGCGGACTCTCAATCTCCACAAGCCATCCCGTCGTCTCCAGGGCCTCCTCAACAAACATTGGATGCCCTCTTACAAATCATCTGGTATTGCTGGATTCGGCAAACAACAATGTCCATGTTTTCCTATAATTTGCACATTTCTGCTCGGTATCGCCACCATAAAGGAATCCAGTCTCATGTTGGCATCTCCATTAAGCGCTATTTACGCTTCCTTGTCTTTGATGTGCTCAAATTTGATAATTATCATTCAGATAATCCCCTCTGTTATCACAAAACGACCTAAAGAGAGTTACAGGAATGCCGGATAGCTTGTCTGGCGGTGTTCCTAGTCATACACGACGGTCTGTTTTGGTAGCAACATAAACAAGATCATGACAACCACACTCCTTCGACTCCAGGAGCTTGGTCGAGTGATGCATTTATAGATATATGCATTCACTCATTTGCAAATCAACCCGAATCTATCCATTCATTCGTGTTAAGGCAATTATCAAAGCAATGTAGATCTTCCAACAAAGAGAGTTTTAAGATAGGAATATCAACGCATTTCAGGGAGCATACACCTTCTTAAGTCATTTTTAACATTTGAACCCGAGGTGGTTGATTTTTAAAATTAGAAGGTTTTAATAGTTCGAAAAAAATACCAACTTTTATGGCGTATAAATGATTTCTTTTACAACAAGAAAGCCACCTTGCAATCGTTTAAATTCTTGAATTTTATAGAATCATTTATAGTATAGAGCACAACGTTTGGCCCCCGGTGACGTATTGACTAACTATCATCACTGAAAAGATTAAGTTAGATGGTTATTGCGCTACGCAAGAATCTACCGATCTTTGAGTTGACCGGTCAGAAGACTCAATACAAGACTCAGTTTATGAATTTATGAAAAAAATCTTATTATATATGATAAGGATTTCAAAACATATTCATATATCGATTTTTGTAGTGTGAATCAGCAACCTTTAAATTATTAGCAACGAGGACCTGTTAACTTTTTTGTCACAAATCTAACCTTCTTGTTCATTCCCCATTTCCTGTTGTGTTTTGACCAATAAGGGGTATTCTGATAGCTACGTCTAAAGATTAGTAAAGTTGTGTTGGTATCAGACAGTGGGAGACTGTGCCAATGGATCATCGATATCGTTGTCCTTATTAACAAAAACAATTTCTTAACTAAGTCCAAAATCATACATCATTACCTAATCATTAACCTATACACTTCAAAAAAATGTTAGATGTACTCGCAAAATTTGAAAACATATATGATAAAATATAAAAATTGGTAAAATATCCATCATTAATAACAACGTCAACAATTAACAGTTTATTGCTGGAATCAAGCATCATCCATTAAATTAAACATAATTCTGAACCATTCATAGTCTACTGATGCAAAATCAAGCGATAAACGTAACCTTTTAAAATCATAATTAAATGTCAATCATGAAAAAAAAATTAAAAGATTATTATTGTAAAACTTCTCTTAAATCAGACAATTTGTTACTTGGGTAATGAATGTAAGTGAAGCGGAATTGCTGGAGTGCCATCATGAATACTGAGGCGAGTCACCCGAGATGACATTAGTTGTACAACTACTCTTATCTCCAACATTGTTAGCATCCTTCACCAAAGCCTATCCAGTAACGGTGAAGTATGTGCTGGTCCGCACCACTCAACAAGGCAACCTTATAACCCATGTTTGTGAAACTCTAACTCTCCTGAACTCTTCTGCCTCTTCTTCCCTCCATTCCGGCTTGTTCAGTAATCAGAGTTATCTCCCCTATCTCGACTCTGTTCTCTATCAATACCAAATACAACTGTCCGTTGTTACTAAACTTACACGTCAATACATACCACAGTAAAGCTTTGGTTTACCTGCAAGGTTTTCGTTGTTGTGTTTTGTTTAAAATGGACATGTTAGACATGAAGCCAGGAAGAATGACTTTCTGGAAAGCAGTTCCTTATTGTGAAATGTCTGTTAACCCTAAAAAGCTGATTTTTAAAGGAATTTAGAAGTTGACAGTATGTGACAAATCTTTTGGATAACAACTTCATCAGTCACCTGAAGGGACAAGAAGTATGTAGATCAGACTTGTCCCGGAATTGAAATGAATGTTCAAAAGTTGTTATCCATGAGATATATTTCTTATCAATACGCCGCTACTGGCTTTCTTTTGCTGACAATGTTATACTACCTAAATGATAAAGTCTTTCAAATACTAATATACTAATAAATTAGCAAATGGTTAAAATATGTATAAACAGGATTAAAATCTTTGTTACTGACATATTGTGATAAAAATGAAAGCAATGAAGTGTTCTTATTGAGATTTGTTGTCAAAAACAATGCAGGGATCAAGAAAATCATATGATATGAAATGGTTCAGGTTTAAAACGATGCAGTCTTATTTCAGGTGATTGTATAGCATTTACGTGTTATTCCTTGTAGTTAATAGTTCGATTAAGACATTTTCCTAGAAAAATGTGCTTGAATTCAAAATTACAAAATACATCCATTTTTTTAAATACCATGTAAGGAATGCATTTGGGAATTAACAAAACTTCAAATGATTGTTTGAAGTAGTATATATTTTTCACTTATAGAAGAAGAAGAAGAAGAAGAAGAAGAAGAAGAGCTTTATTCAGTGACATGTAGTCATATGACCAACAGTACAAATCAATAAAACACATTTTTTGCACATGTACAGGCGGAGATAAGTTATTTATCATACAGGTAAATTTCTTTTCAGCCTAGTTGAAATATTTCTTAGTAGTCTTACATTTTTTGTTTCAAGCAATTGGTTGAATTTCATTCTGGTTGCGTTTGCAGTATAGAAATCAGGTATATACAATGATCGTTGCTGTGAATAAAATGGACAAACAAGTCAGTAAGAAATAATATTCATCTTGAGTTTGATGTAATGTACATTTATCACAATTGTTAGAATCATTATTTATAAATGCCCTAGAGGATTTCCTAAATTAAAACATTTGAATGTTGTTTGCGCTCATGTTAGTATCCCGGTTAATAACAGTTTAGTTTGTTTGTTTTTCGATTAATTCACACATGATCTTCATTTGAAGCATAAATTATCACTTAATTTAAAGACGATATTTTAAATGAAAAATAAAGGGCCTTCTAAATGAAGACAGTACATGGTGTAAAACAAATATTGGGGTTGATCTTGATGTTAATATTGATGTAATGAAAAAGTATTTGAAATATTTTTCCGTAATGTCGAATACGAAAAACCCTTTAATGTTAACAATGATTAATTTGGATAAGTAAGATAATGATTTGAATAAATTACTACCGGTGTGATCGCTGAGTCCTGCTTCATGACTGTGTATTAATAGGAGCCTTTAATAAAGTCTAGCTCCAAAGTCTGCAAGTCTTGATTGCCTGAATAAAAAAGCCTAAAGAAATACAGTATTGTAATTGAAGGTACATATTGTGTTATAAATTATCAATTTCGCAAAATTCACTTAGATATAACATGCCTATATTGTCATGCATTAATAAATATGCATATTTAAAAAAACCTATTTAATCATATTGGTTTTAGTTAATTAAATTAGGAATTAAAAAACCGATCAACAAACTTTTTCATTAAGAAGTTGTCTGAAATTTGAAATTTGATTCTTCGATACTATCGCGTGATGCAACATTTGTTTGGTTTTTTTTAATCAATCTGCATTCGTAGTTTTACCATGGACGGTATTTGATTTGATAAAATAAATAGCGTCGTGCCCTTTAATAAAAAGCAATGATAAGGATTTTATTATTGTTTTCAGTCTCTCAATCTACGTTTATTTTAAATTTATCATTCTTACATTTAAAATAAGAGTTTAAAATTTTCTAAAGTTTGTGTTTACAATTGAATCTTGTCAACACACCGGACGACTTTCTTATTATTTCAAATTATCCTTTCTTAGAAATGATTTTAAACTAGAATTTTTCGAAATTTGTTTTTCGATTGTACCTTTGAAAACACACTGGATGACCTAACGAATATTACAAGTATTTTGTAATCCGTGAAGATCTATCTTGATCATATCTGCAGATTAATTGACCATAAATTCCCAATAATGTCTGACAATGGTAGAAATTCCCAGTTTATGTCCCACACCTCAAAATAATCTACTTGATACATGTTGTAAATCGTCGGGATTCCCGACTTTATTTATCTACTATCCTCTCCTCGAGTTACCAGCCGAAATATTTTATCTACATAATGATCAGCAGAAAGGTTAGAATAAGTCGAACCTTGATCAACTTGCTGACAGGGACCATCTAAGCGGGTTTGACCTCTCCACCGCCAAATCACACCCGAATGGTAAATGCGTCGTGGGGGGCGAGATAAGATAAGTAAAATACCGTGACATGAAGCAATGTAGATAAAGAAAATTTGCAGTAAGTAATACCAGATATTTCACGTATTTCGTATAAATTGTTTTGTTTTGGTGGGTTGCGCAACATAGTGGAATCATGGTTGGCCTTAAATCGTGACGTTGTGTTTTTAGATATAATGAGAACACAATTTACTTTCATATATTTGAATTTGATTTGAACTCCTTTTTTATTTTTATACTATTGAACGAGGCCAATTTAGATTTTCTATCGCTTGTATATCGTGTATTAAATCAAAGCAGTAAAAAATCAAAGTAATTTATTTCATATCTTAATAATTCAATTTGTTATATAAAAATTATGTATCTTACTTATCATAAGTTAGAACTATAACAGTCGGAAAACTAATAAACTAATGGTGGGTATAACAAAAGTAGAACAATTTATCTTACTTGTCGTCGAGTTTGAGTTCACACCAGTTAGAGGTTATTGAGGTATAAAATCAATAGATCCATTAACAAATACGCAAATTCCACTCTTTACGTAAATTTCACTTTCTAATAAAAAGGGCATATTCTATCTCAATAAGACACGTGGTTTTCAAGAACAGAATCTAGAGTCATTTGCCAGTGTGGGGAACGAGTGATCTACATATAACTGCCTTCTCTAGGCAATTGGGAAATAAATAAACCTCTAAGTTTCCCATTTGTTTCCAGAAGACGATAGACATGCGTACTTTAATTTATAGCACTTTCCGTTGTGTAACTATTTTCACCATGTCCACCATCTGACGACTGTAGATGAAGATGATAATAGCTTGAAAACACCATTACAACATTCGCCGTCCGACAGTTATAGCAAGAAAATGTCTTTTCACCCTCATTGCTACATCCCCTTCCCATTACTCGCACGACTCACAATTACCACTCAAGGACATTGAAATCAAAACCCTGAACGGTCGGCGAAAAAATAATTAAAGAAAATAAAATATATCGTCGATTTTGTAAAAACAATGGCGGACAATGTGGTTTTTCCAGAGGGATAGCAAAGATCTGTATTTTAACGATTCGAATCCACATTTAAGTAACCGAATCCGGAATGTTAACTCCGGGGACTACAGGCGAGTGGGACGAGCCAGATGGGAGATGTATTTCTAGAGGAGAGTGTTTTCTTTTCTTACAAGCAAGTCCACTTTCATCACCCGTCCCTTGACTATAGGATGACAAAATACATGTGGAATCACAAGCCTTGTCTGACGCGCTTAGCAGGAGATACTATTAATTAGGCCCATCGGGAGGAAACAAGAGCCTTTCTTATCGTGGAATCAGGGAAAACCACAGCTTCCAACTTTCCCCAAAGATATTTTAAACGTCAGAAAGAAGCTCCGTGGCTAAACTATCTACTGGCGAGAAAATACAAATCCTAGAGTTGATTGTTAGGTGAGAGCGTAACTCACCCAACGGTTTAGTAAGACATTCATTGATATGATGTTAAATAGCTCCGTGGTTAAATAATCCTCGTGCGAGAAAATACAAATCCAAGAGTAGATTGTTAGTTGAGAGCGTAAGTCATCCAACGGTTTTAGTAAAACTTAATGAAGTTTATTTGTATTATGTAAAAGATTCCGTGGTTAAATTATCTTCTGGCGAGAAAATACAAATCGGTGGAGTTCATTGTTAGTTGACAGCGTAAGTCATTCCATGGTTTCAGTAAGAGATTGACGTTGATGTGACATGATGTAAAAAAAGCTCCGTGGTGTAATAATCTATGTGCGAGAAAATACAAATCGAAGCGACTGATTCTTAGTTGAGAGCATAAGTCATCGACGGTAAGACTTAAAATCTGTATCAAATGGTTTGTTTTAAGTGACGAGAGAAGACGTTGGTATCAAAGTATCCATTCCGAGTTCACCTAAAGCATAAAGGCATGGAGAGTGATTTCCTAACGACAAGGTATCACTTTCAGACCTCCACACGGACCCGAAACCGACCGGCGGTCACCCCTCTTATTCAGCTGTAAATCCGCGTCCGCCTAAAGAAATAAACGGGTTAATATAGTTCCATGTTACTACAAACAGTGGGGAGGTGTTGGTGGCAGATTTTAGCGATCAACTGACTTTCAAAGAAAACAAAGCACCACTCGGCCGTGAATGCTTCAAGTCAGTTAGAGGGAGGTGTCAGAAATCGTAAAACATTTTCTATCCATTACAAGACGGGTCGAGTTTCTCCTAATCTCTTGACGCTTTTCATACCGACACCTGTTTGCTGGAAAGTAGTATTCTTTCAGCAACGACGGTCATTTACTTGAAACCCTTCAATTGAATTTAGGGAGTAATGTTTGTTTTTATTACTCTTGGCAAACGTGGTGGATATACTGCGGTCATGGTATCACTTCTCCATTCAACCAGAAGTACGGGTATTATAGTTAGGATTAAAGTGCAATGATCTTAACATGAACATGCTAAGAGGGTATAATTACAGCGAACAACTGCAGTATCTGGAAAATATTTACAAAGTGTTTGTAGTTGACTTGATATAGCCTCTTTGGAACAGAAACAAAACTTAAGAAGTTAATATTCCATCATCATGTCAATTTTTTAATTAATAAGCTTTAACATGCGATGATGTAAATTGCATGAAAATCCAAGAAAATTGCTACAAATCATCGAAACTGATCTCAACGCCAAGCGTATTGCAAGCCACTTTTTCTTTGTTTGAGGTGAATTTAAAATCCCACTCCAACCGAAGCGGAAAAAGTGTGCCAATGCCGGATTTTGCATTGTCTCCCCTGAAACTTAAACCCATGGAAATTGCGAAGGAAGTCAGCAGGCAAATGCTCGACGGGACCAATATCAGTTACTCGGACAATACATAAAGTGTGTATTCACCAAGGCTTGCGTGTGCAACACCATCAGTTTGGGTAATTCTATAGTTTTACAATTGGCATTCATGAACCCCGTAAACACGCTTGACACTTGTTCAGGTTCGCCACATAATGATCCGCCATTAATATACAAAAACGACTTCTGTGTCTCACATAAGCAGATACCCTATGGAACAATGACCTGTTCCCGAAAAGTAAAAAGCTTTAACACTGAAAACCCGTCGTCATCTCTAAGGACCAAGGGTTCAACCCCCGTCCCAGTTTAGCGAACGGAACAAATTCACCTTGAAAACTAACTGCCAAATTGCATGTTGAACCAAATCGCTGGTTTCAGCCATGTGGCCAAGGCGTCCCTCTTGAAGCAAGCTTTCCGACTTGGTCCCTTATCTGAAAGGGGATGTTCAGTCTTTTTTGTCATTGTATACATGATTTATGGTTTCCAAATTATGAAAATAATACCCTGGCTTGATGACAAATACGCTTGAGTACTTTTTATAGATAAGACACACTCTTTGTCGATGGGCGAGTCGGAATCAGTCTAATTGTAGGGATTAGGAAACAATCCGAGATTGTTAGTCTTTTCTACTATTGACCCAGGGTTGAGAGTTGAAATAAAAGAGAAACGAATGATTTTCTCTATCTCTGTCCGAATCTATTATTTGGAAATATTTTAAGAATTCTTTCCGCTTTATGAAAGCTCAGGTGGAGGTGCCCCATTTACATGAGTCGTTTGTCTTTGTCCTCTGTGTATAATAACACGGATTTATCCTATTATCATACGGTGTTGGTTTATATTTTAAACCACTGATGAAACGATATTTTTTTCATTTCCTGCTTTTGAATGAAGATAGATGATATCGTTGAAGTTCGTCTACAATGCATTCACAAGGAAAAACAAAGAATCAACAAAACGTCCGGGGTTTTTTTTAAATGTATAGCAATTGTTTAAAAAATGATTATTATATGTTGACTTCATAAATGTTATATCATAGATATGGAAACGTGGATAAACTTCATGTTGAATATTAATTGCATTCTTGATTATTCATAATGTTTTCGAGTGAGTGAGTGAGTTATTGTTTTACTCCGCTTGGGCAATATTCAGCCATTAGCGGCATTAATGTTTTCGAAGTAACTTTGCTATTTCTTTATTGTATTTGCATACGACATTTCAATGCAACTCCGAGTCCCTTCATCTGGTTACTGACAATGGTAGTGACAGTGACTTATCGCTAAACAATCCCTTTTGTTGGAAAAGCGATTAATGACACCACTATACAATGATATTTACAATTCAATCTATAATTTAGATCAACAGATTTTTATTTCGTCATACAGTATGACCAAATAAAAAACCTGTTGATCTAAATTTATTGTTTACAATTTATCTTCTTCGTAAATTTGTGTTTCAATTTTCCTTAGAATAATATTGTCCACGAAGTAGTTTGTGTCTTTTTGATAAAATTAAAACTGCACTAGTGTACACGCATAAAAGAACATTATCATGTAAATATATAGCCATTATGGCATATATACTTAATTTGAAGTAATGACAAATGCGGTATATGGTTAACTGCTTGCATAATATCAGAACTTTTAATGTCTCCGTTAGTGAAGTGATGACTGTTAGATTGTATTGTCCATGCTGTGGTTTTATAGTTTACCAATGACGATTATACATGTATGATATTCAAGTCACATGCAGGTGTGGAAGATAAATAATATTGCACGCACCTGTTGTATTTTAATCAGGTGTAAATAATCACCTGAAGCGTCAATGAGGCAATCAACAGGATCAAACTTCAGTATACAGACCGTTGGTCATGGAATGATGAAGACAACTCACTCTATGTCGATAACTTATGTCGTTCATAACACTTTCCATTTAAATAACAATGGATTTTTCAATTGAAAACCTTTTTTAACAACCAACAAAATTAATTTGTATAAATTTCACAACATATATATTTGCAATACAATGTAATGTTTGAATATTCATATTCTCGAAATCATAAAATATCCATCGATGTTGCATATAAATCCTTTTGTCACGATATATTGTTCATAGTTTATATATAGTATCATAATAATTTACAATAGAAAAGACACATGCAGATTTTGGTGAATGCCATTTATATTTACAATATTCCTGATTAAATCTTGATAAAACGAACATTAATAGTATTGTAATTTATAATACGAATTTTCAGCAATAAATAGTATTTCATCAATTTAATGGAGGTCTCATTACTTAACCCTAGTAGCCATTGTTCTCGAAACAAAATATCTAGGATGATCCCAAAACTGTGTGTATGTGGACATTTTTCAATTATTTAATTTAGGGAAATGGAGTTAGCTTACCGAACTTTGTCGTTTAAGGACCGCTCTTGTTGTTTAGTATAGTTTACCGTTACCTTGCAACTGGTAACACGACTTTTAATTTTCGTGAGGGTAGATATCATATTCCCTTAAGAGAATGTGTCACAATGCCAAAATGTATATACTTGCCGAAACAAACTCTTATGAAAAGATAACGGAGATAAATGAGTAGTAAGGAATTGTATAGATCCAATTATTTACTATGAAAAGCAACAATACATTATCTTTTCGTATAACATCCATTTTCAGTTATTTGGCGTATTTGGTTATTTGTACGTATATGTAAAATGTAAGTTGCTATAAAGAAATGATATAAATCAATGGCCAATATTGACAAAGTAAATTATGAATTACATCGAATAAAAAATGTGAGAGACGACATAACATAAATGTACTCACAAATACGCAATATTTGCAACTTATCAGGATTAACAGAAAAAATCGATAATCTGTACACAGGATGGACACAAAATGATATGGATGAAAACGGAAATTTGTACAACATCCGAAAATTTCACTCCTCTCCTGTTGTAGGCACTGACGAATACCAAATTTATATTTAAAAAAATCAAATTTTGAATACAATATGATGACCAAAAATGGAAGCCGCTATGGTTTATGCAAAAGCAATGTTTATACTGTGTTCTAGAAATCGGTGACGTTGCAGACATATCTCTGTTCTCAGGTAAGAGATTATGGTATGTTTCACGTTCCAAGTTCAGCCTTTTTCAATATTTCCTTTTTGGAGCATAAACAACTCTTACGTGTTTGATACTTTATAATGACTTCGTCCTTATTGACATAAAAGTTATTGATTGCAGTCTGTAAAGAATAACTAGTATTTGATAACCTCGTTTGAAGTAAGTACACATGCCTGTGAGTTACAGGAGACAAGACTATCCTACTTATCACATGAGATGATATCTTAATTGATATTTAAGACTATTATAATTGTAACATATGATATTTTTGATAGTTATAGAAAATATAATTTTTCTTCTTGTAACATAACGTATGACTTGTAACAAGCAGTTAGCTATTCTAAAAGGCAAGAAGAATAAATGTGTAAAAACTGTAACAAAAAATAACATAGACTAAAAAAACAAATAAATGAATTATAATACTCGTGCCCAAAAAAGCAAATGGTTACAAGATATAGTGTCTTCAAGACACTGATGTCAGTCTGTGCAACCAACTGGCGAAGAGTAGTAACTGGCGATACGACAAAGCGCAACATGTGCAACATGTCAGATTTTCAACAAACACTTTGGCTTGCCAATTACATTCCTTCGGCTGAATGACAACATGAAGGGTGGACAGGGCAGCCTGTAGAATCTAAGCAAACCTTCAAAAATATCTTAAGGAGGTTGTAAGTTGAAGCCGTTGTTAACAAAGGCCAAAACAGTAAGGTCTCGCAGACTTAAAGGCATCCGGTAACCTTTCTCAGTGTTTGCTTGTTCCTCTCATAAAATAAACAAGGGCAGCATCCGCTGGTTTGGAGGAAATGTTATACCATGTAGAAATATCTTGATTTCCTAATGTTTACTTCTGTCATTTTTCCATTCTGTTTAGAATGACATTACTGAAACATGCTAGAGCCACTTATACCAGATTCTAAACATGCTCGCCTCGTACACATTTCAGATGGAGTTGTTTTAACGAACCTTCCAAGAAACAATGGCGAAGTTAATCGTAAACGCATGTTGAACGTGTTTGGGACACTAGTGATCACTACATTTGTATTATCATTACATTTTCCCGTTTGAATATGAATCCTTATACATTATGGAGTATTCTTCATTTTCATACAAAATGTATTCCTAAAATGCGATAGTGAGCTGCAGTGGAAGCTTTTAATTTTTTTTAATTACTAAATAACGTAACCTTTAATATGGACAAATGTCTAGCCGAAATTTCGTTTTGTATTCATACATTTTAAAAGGTTACACACACTTTTTACATGTATTTTATGTGTGCATGCATAACGAAATACGCTTGCAGAAAACGACAAACCATAGTCATTTAGCATTAATTTTCGAAAGAGCACATTATTACAATAATCTTTTATATCAAATGAAATATATGAATAATCACATATGAATAATTTTAGTTAAAAACGACATTTTAATGAGATTTTGAAATATTTTGATATTTTGTAACTTTCACATTTAGTTTGTTATCTGGCATTAGAGGTAAAATCTGAAACATGACAGACGTATTCTCAATTAAACTCGAAGATAACTCTTTAATGGAAAATATTTTAATTGTGACAATTAGCTCAATCAACTCATATAGAACACATATTTGTTCAGTTATAGATTTTTACAAAAATGATTTACACAATCATTCAACAATCAACTATTCAATATGTAAACGTGTTCATTTGAATTTAAATCGAAAGACTGCATTGGAAATTTAAGTATATGTAACTCACATAAAGAGAAACATAAACAGAAAAAAATTTACTACGTAGTACGATAAGATGAAGATGACACACTCACAGAGCATTGGTAACCATACAATGTGAACAACATTATACTCTATAAACATGTTCATCCCAACCGATAGCACTTGTCATTGATGAAGTGTATTTTTAATCCCTGACTGTCCCGTCGATGTAGTTAGGATTTGATTAGATCCATAGGGTATAAATCGCATAGAATCAGCTATAAGTCACAGAATATAACACAAGCCATTAGTCAGGAAAGACAAAACTATTTGCAAGTCAAAGAGAAGACAATTCATAACACATCAGTCACTGACGACAAAGCTATTCTTACAGGCACAGAAGACAATAAAAATCAAGAAAATAAAAGACAATTACACGAGGAAATGTTGTGTATGATAGTCACGGGGCCCAAGCCTATCATAATTACACATGACATATCATTTTCTGATGAAGATTGTAATAATTGTTAAAATAATTGAAAATATAAATATTGTACTTATGACAGAATGCGTAGCCTGTCATTCAGATCCTAGAGAAAAAATATTTAATTGACAACCACCCCAGTCTAGGTCACTCAGCTTTGAAGTCAAAGAATCTTCTGGGCTGCTTTTTGTTATAATACATGAATTCTTTAAAATATTTCAATATTGAAAAAAATACCTCTGATACTAAATGTTTATCTACAAAGTGCGTAAATTGTCACGAGCAGATAGCTTTTCAATTAGTCAATTATTATGAAACAAAATGATCAATAAAATTATTCTTCAGGGTCACCAAATGTACCATTTCTTTCATACTATGCCTTGTGCTTCTTGGGAAGAAGGTGTAAAAAGTTTTAGTAGGGGCCACTGGCTTTCCAACGTCAAAGCTATATATTTCAATATTCACTGATCAAGGAGTCTATACACAAGATTTCAGCTTTCTACTCCTTTTGTGTCTGGAGAAAAAGATAAAAATAGTTTTGAGGGTGTGGCCCTTTTGGCCTCTTTTAGCGGTCACAGGGTCACCAAATCTGTAAATCATAGTCCCCACTAGTCAGGGAGTCTGTACACAAGACTTCGGCTTTCTATTTGGTTCTGGAGAAGAAGACGAAAAAAGGTTTTAAGGGCAAGGCCCATGTGACCCTTATGAGGACCAAACCTATGAACTATAATCCTCACTAGTCAAGGAGTCTGTACACAAAGTTTCAGCTTGCTATGCTTTATGGTTCTGGAGAAGAAAGCGGAATTCCACAAAGTTATTGGTTCAGGAAAAGAAGTCGAAAATGTACAAAGTTTAAAGTACAAAGAAGATGAAAATAGGTTTTTAGGGCGTGGTCCCTGTGGCCCTTATTAGGGGCCACAGGGCCACCAAAGCTACAATCTTTAATCCTCACTAGTCAAGGATTCTGTACACCAAGTTTCAGCTTTCTAGGCCTTATGGTTCTGGAGAAGAATCGGAATTCCACAAAGTTTACGGACGGATGGGTCAGATGAGCTTAAAATCACAATTCTATTCTGAAAGTTTCAATATGAAATGTCACAATTAATAAAAACTATTATCTAAAGCAAATGTTCTATAACCATTAATATCATTTGTAGTTCGTTGAAACAATAAGAAATCTCAGCGTTCTGTGTCACGCGGTAATATATAGCCCTTAAACATGTTTTTCTGAAAGGTGAACTTTGAAAAATGATGTTAATTTAAGGTTTGAAAATGATCCGATCGGCGGCGGCACCTTTGGCCATCTTCAGCACTTGTCAGCCCAGTCGGGTTTGATGAAAGCGATGCCCTAATCAGTTGCTGGTGTCACCGCTAGGTGGCAGTGTGATGAAGGAGCAGATTGTTCTTTAGACAACACGTGTCTGATTAGGGGAATACGTCATGTACATTCCTTCATTTCATATCTTATAAGTTTGACACCTGATATATTTCCGAAGTAAATTGTCATTAATGTAGTGCTTTTGTATATTTTTGGCATATCACTTTCATTTACGACAATCCTATTACCGCGGTGTCACGAGAAGGAGACCTTAACTTTTGACTTCTATATGTATTTTTGTATCCGTTTGACTAACAATATGATAACTACGAAGTTGTGAGTGACAATATGGAATTGGCCATATGTAAAGGTGTGATTTTATTAATGTAGGCTGATTTCATTTTCATCTTTTACTCACTGACAGTTGTTTTTGTAACCCTTTATTTGTGGACATTTAACTTTTGTATTTGTACTGTTAAAAAGTAATTATAATGGTAGCAGTGTACGATCGATATCACTATGGAATTTTGGAGTTTTGATTTCTATATCACAGGTTTGTATTATCTCTTTCGAATAGAATATTGGATTTACACGAAAACATTAACACATTAATAAGAAAAAATACTTTTATACTTGTGTGTGATATTTTAAATGAAATAAAATTACCAAAATGCAATGTAGATTTCAGTTCTTGCCCTTTTAAGAAGACATATTGTAAATGAAATTAAAGTACCAAAATGCACTGTAGATTTCAGTCCTTGCCCTTTCAAGGAATAACGAACTAGAGTAAAGAAACCTGTACCACCATGGCAGAGACGTCTCCAGTTTTCTCTGAGTCTGTTCATGCCGTTACCGTTTATGCAGCACAAAGAAAGTTACGAGACAAATTGATGTCTGAAATCAACAATGAAGATTCGCGATCTTTAAATTAGAATCTGATTATATTTCCGCCCATTTGACCCCGATATAAAAGGAACAGTCGATGTTCCTGACTTTTTGACCGGCGATCTAAGAAGAAGAAATCTCTAGAGAGGATCGCTTTCCTTAAGACGTGATGGAGGGGACGTTGGAAAGAAAAATATTGAAATTCATTACAGTATCAGTTGGCACGGGGTAAAGGGGTGATCTGCCCGGTCATTGGTGGTACCATGGAATAAGCGTTGTAGAAGCAATGCGATATGTAGATGGTATTAATATTGAGGCGGCTTCATCGAGATAACAATAGAAGCCGTGACCATACGGAGGCAGAGTCACGGCTTTCCACGTCTAAATCAGTTACATCGAGATTTTATAGTCTCAAAGTTCATAAACACGATCGGCAATTTGGATTTGGATTGCAAACTTGTGAGGGCTGCGATTATAGGAAAGATTGTTTTGAAAGCTTTGATTGAATTTTGAAAATCCCGGCGATGAATTGACAACGTCTGTGGAGAAATTAGTTCGATGTTCTGATGGAATGAAAAATGGCAGTTTCCGAGTTTATGTACATTAACATCTAAGGGTTTCAGGATTGTTAAATACCAGGGCCAAAATTATTTTTGGATTTGCCTCTGCTGTTAGCTTTACGAGTAAATATTTTGGAACAAAATTAAACTTAAGATCTGCAATTTTGGGTTTTTTTTAACGAACTAATAATAGTACAGTCTTGTTTATGAATTCAAATGAAATTGAAATTTGAGATGAACTATAAAGCCTACTTTTCTTTACACAGTACAAAAAGGTTTTAGTACACGTTTTACTTTGAGAGAAGTTTCAAACTCGATTTTTTACTTTATTTCAATCCGTCTCGAACTGAATGAATACCATGTTGAGTGTCATAACAAATATAAACGATCTTATGTTTTCCCCACTCGACAGATATATTAGACAAACAGACATCATGATGCTTTCCTCACATTCGAATTCCTTCTCACAATGCGGTTGGTTATGTAATCTCTTGAGGAATTTAAGTTACGTAAAAAACAGGGGAGATAAGCAAAGTTATGGATGTAAATCACCTTCTTCCCCCCGAGGCAGGAGAGTGTCACAAGGGGAGGCCACTCCATACAGGTGGCCAAGGCTGTCATGCGCTGACTTGGCTGACTCAACTTGGGTCAAAGGTCATCTTCTTTACGAGAAAATTGTTTGAACAGTCATAGTTATTGCCCATATATATTTCATTATTGCTCTTGAAAAACATAGGCAGAAATTTGGCAAGATAAGCGAGAAATTCTACACGCCTTTGACAACACTTCAGATGCGGGGAACTCGTGTGTTCACGTATCCGGTTGCGCCTGCGCAGTTGGAGATTACTCGCGGAGTAAGATAAGGACTGATAACGCAGGTGGATGGATATATCAGTGCGCACGTGTAGGACGACATGCAGATAATTCCGTAATATTGTTTAATTGTTGTATGCTAGATATAAACTGCATCCAAATGGGACAAGTGTGATAAGGTAATTGAAACACCTTTGATTTAACTTCATTCTTATCAAAATTGCGACATAGATGTGAGAGAAGGATAGTTTATTCGACGATAGTCACAGTAACTATCCAACAATTCAAGCATTGGCAAAAACAGAGTGACTAAACCTATTTAAACATCGATTTAAACAAGTCCTCCATGGACGAGAGTCAAAATATAAATGGCGTTAATTAAATTGTTACAAGTCGTAACATTGTGACCCATCTGAGTATTCTGTAACCCAGGCTCTGGAGCAAAACTTTTCAATTAACGACCAACTAGTCTAGAAAAGTATAGCAAATCTAGCTTGGCTGAAGTTACAGCTATTCTGGGTTCCTTTTTGTAATAATAAATGAATTGGTTAAAGATGTTTTCAATATTGAAAAACAATACTTTTGAGATGTTCTGAAATGTTAGTCTACATCTTGAGTTGAGGAACAAGTTTGTTCTTCATACTGATATTTTTTCACACTTGCTCGATTAAGAAATGACCAATTTCATATTACTTTATTTAGTGTTATAAAGTGATTTTCTCTTAAATGAAACGAATCTGACAACATAAATGTCGTGTACGAGTTCCTTGATGGCAACTTCTGAAGTGTGAATACAAATTCGGAAACACAACAAGAAAAGTGAATGAACATCAAATCATTTCTACATAGTAATCAAACAATTTAAAGGAAGCTACCTGTAGAATTTTGAATTTGAATAAAGTTCACTTATTCCCAACATAAGGTTTAAATTTGGTAAGCGAAATGCATTCTATCGTTTTCCATCAGGATGTTTCTTCTCACCTGCAAATGATTCGCCTTCCATTCGACACTCGAGTCATTTGCAGGTGAGAACAAACACAACATATTCGTTTCATTTAGGAGAAAATCACTTTACAAAACTTCCATAAGGTAATAAGAAATTGGTCATTTTTTACTCGAGCAAGTGTGAAAAAAATATTACCATGCCTTTAACAACACCACGAATGTGATTCCACGTTATTCTTTCAACGAAGGTCTCAAGAAGAAACTCAATTTCAAAAATCAAAAACAATAAATTATAATGAATGATTTTTTTATCTGTAACGAAATTATTTCAATGAGACATACATTTCAAACAACAATAGATGCTGTCATGGTGACTCATATGATAAAATGAACGCAAATACAACTTCCAAGCTCCTGAGGACGTACAACAAGAATATTACGTTGCTGTAAACATGGCGACCAGTGTCCGGCATCTAGATGAAAGGTTCTCCTGTCACCGAGACAAAATAACAAATGGACAAGATCAAAGTGCTAGATAATTAGAAGAAGATGAGACTATTGTTTCTTCGTTAGGCCGATAGTGTAGCAATATTGTGATTCTCCACCAGGAGAGCTGAACCTATTCCCGCGAGCTTCCCGACATTAATTTAAACAATGCCCTGGCCGACGTAAGATGGTGCTAAATAACATTAACATTCAGTTATCATTGGTGTAAGGTAGATCTAGGTGATGTTGCCTTTGAATGCTTTATGTGATTTTGCCTTTCTGTAACGGATTTTAGTTTTTTATATCTACAATGCACCCTGCTAATGGCTGATCGAAGTATTGCCCAGGAGGCGTAAAAGAATAACTCACTCTGACTCACTCATATATCTACATTCTGGGCCATTTTGTTGTTTCCTCACTCTAGCTGAGTTAAGGACACGGCAATATCCCGGTAAAAACGAAAGACAGTGACTTAATTTTCTATGAACATGATTTTGACGAAACGGTCTATTTTATGCTACCTTTATATGTGTCACACTAATTTGATATGTTATATATCTGAAAAATCGTACCAACGTATATTTGAAAACATGTAGACGAGAACAGATCGGTTTTTTTAAATGGTGATTTCTTGTACTCATCTTTACTAATAAAAAAAGTCAAGTGTCAAATATATTTTCTTCCGAACATGTTTCTATGCAGATTTAAGCAGCAAATGAGTGAAATTGGTTTAGTATGATTTATCCGATTTTTAAATTCAAAGACCATGACAGTCAACTGAAAATTTATCAATCTAAGCCTAACTCAGGGTCAACAAAACTGCATGCATCGCCCAAACGCAATGTAGTCTGGCTTTAGTTTTCCATGAATAATTTGAGCACAAAACTCCACATCTTTTGATCAATTTAAATCGGTCATTGTCAGACGTAAGCACGGCGATTCTTATAAAGGAAAGATCATCGCTTGGCGGCAGGGTGGTTCCAGACAGATGTTTTCACACATTGGATACAATCAATTAACTTCTGTGTTCCAAATTATTGCTCTGTGTAGAACCACCTTGCTGCCAAGCAATGATATTCGAATAGTAATTAAAACGATTTAACAAATGTCTATATAAATCGTTTAATTACCATCCTTGTAAACAAGAACCCGAAATACTAAAGCAGAAATGCCAATAGTGTCGGGTTATACTGGGTATATTTACACATTTCTATACAAAGTGAAATATTGCTATGTTATACGCGAAACAATGTGAAAATTTAACTTTAAAGGGGCAGTAGCACTTTTTTGGAAATTTTCATATTTTCAATTTTTCACTGATGATTGTTCGTAAATGCCAAAAGTGTTTCTTTTATAGTGTCAAAAATCTCATTACACAAACCACATATCCATAGTCAGAGAACACATTATAAAGATTCACATATACATTATAAAATTCATTGGCGGCCATTTTTGTGTGAACACCCTTAATTCATTTTGTGTAAGAAAACGGAATCGCATGACTGAACTTTACATTATATATTTGATTTATTACTGCTTCATTTAGTTTAGATACATTGTCTTTCAATTGGAACCATTTATTTTCATATTCCTGACATCACCGTTTATCCCCCCTTAGAAACGTGCTACTGCCCCTGTTCAAAGACGTATTTACGTCTTTGCCCTGTTTAAGGGCTTTCGTTATGAATTGTATTCCTAATGTAGGATACTGATGACACAAAACCTTATAATGGTTAACAAGTAATAATCTCTACACTCTATTAGTTCAAAATGATATAAGATTTACACAAGTTTTCACTAGAAAGGATATATCAACTATTATAAGCACTCTATTAGATGAAGTCCAAATGGAAATCAGAAACCCATAAAACAGACTTGGTTTATAAATGATATAAGATTAATAAAACATTTTTTATAGATATGTAAATGGCTGGAGTAGTTTAGAAGATGGAGCCCAAACTGGAAGTCTATCAACAACACGGAACACACATGATCATAATATATACAGCTATTACAGTCAAATGATATATAAGATGTATACAGCAGTTCATTAGAAAGATGTTAATGACTGGAATAAGTACTCTGTTAAATAAATCCCAAACTGGAAGTTTATTAAGAAGCACGTGGCAATTACCTGTGCTATGTCCTCAATTACCTGGGCTAGGTAGGCCAGTCTCACCTGACTTCAGGCAGATCAGGTGTTGTCTTATTCAGGATGTTGAGTAAGAGTGGCCCTTATTCCGTACTAATTGTAGCAGTTAGGGAATAATTAAGAAACGTAATTGACAAACAGGAATTCATCAAACGATTACAATCTGATTTATGCCTCAAAGGTCTCCCAATCGGATGAAATTCTTCAATTTTTGTTATATCTGGCACTGTTTGTTTTGTTTGTTTACCTGTATCCTAGCAACGTCTGTCATAAATAGACTGTGTATTAAGATTGATAAGTTATAATGACATAAGAAGACTGTCAGGTAAGGAAATGTATGCACACATGCAAATGTATGATAAAGCCCGTGATACTGAGGGTCTGTGTAATGAATGCTCTTCGTCCGTCAGGAGACACAATTAACGCCGTCCCATCACTGTCTGGCTGTCTGTAGGTCTCCACGTTAAAACACATAGGATTTTATATCTAAAATTCAAATTTTCAATCAAATTGGAAAATATCAACTTCCCATCTAAATTTCAAAGTTGATAATAATAATAGTCCGTTTGTAAGCGCTTTTCCATGCTAGGCATGCTTAAATGCATATATTATATCATTACCCTGAAGGAATAGTGTTTTCAGTGCCGCTATTCAGCGCTCTGCGCGACCAGATAAGTCCATTCATTCCCGTGTTCAGGTAACCATTTGTACAGCTGGGTAGACTGAGTTCAATGTCGATGAAGTGCCTTGCCAATGGGCACAACACAGAACAAGCCCCAAAGTTATGTTTTCTAAGAAAGAGATTTCATAATGTGATTTTCGTTGGCTTATACGATTTGATCGTTCAAGATGAACTGTTGTGTAGTTGTAGTTGTCAAGCATCGGGGTTCTTACACGTTTTACTTGCATTTGCAAACCGTTTATAAACAAGGAAACAACCATATAATGAAACTTGTCTCTTAACCCACTTATATATTATGTATATATATATATAGCCGCTATCTCGCCAATAACAGTCATCCAAGCCATTTCTTCAAACATTACAGTTTTGATATTATGTTCTTTAAAAAGTATGGTAGTTAATATATGGAATATGTTTGCCCTTCTTTTTTCCCTGAATCCAACCATATCTCGCCTACCTGATTGTAGTCTTGCATGGACATGTACGCATCAAGTTGAAAATATTTCTGCATCCTCTAGAATGTGAACCGAACGAATTATCTCTTTGCAACTACGACAATGTTTACATTGTATGTCTTGTCTATAAAGTAATCCACTCGAAACAGAGGATATGTGGGAATAATTGATTTTAATAACGTCTACAAGAGAAAAAACTATTGTCATGATCCTAGTTTGTCTAAATTTATATAGGTTGAATGCGTACACCTTATAAATCCTTAATTTGAATATCTGATTTATACGAAAGTGCAGGTGTTGAGGTAACAACTGATGAAGTTGTAGCAGAAAAGAGAAACTTTTATCTTTCAACTTCTTTGTTGCATTAGAAACGACGTTTCTATAATATTCTTGTTTCATGGTGACAAGCGATATCAGAACTATATTCAAAATGCCACGTTCATTGTAAAAGAAGATGAACTATCAATAAATTTAAATTATCAATAACAATAACTTCGAAACTGACAACGAATACATTAAATGACACATTAAAAAAAGGTTATTTCGTTGAAGAAGAACCTTTCTCCAGGCACGATCATACGGTAGTTTGAGAAACAAAACACATAATGGTCCGGGCTAGCGATGTTCAATTTATAATTCAGAACATTGTTGAAACCGTACTTATGAAGCTTAAGGGTCTCAACACATAAATTCTATTCGTTAAAAATCGTTAAAGAACCGATTTTCCGTATACACCTAATCCATACTTATATGTTCTAAAGGACATCTTCTGGGGTTTTTGTGCTCTTTATTCAAGTACAAGCAATGTTTGTACAATTTTGTTTCTTTTAAAATCTCTGAGATATTAAGCAGGGGGACACTCAAGACTCAACACTAAGGTTAACGTTAGCGCCATCTCTTGAAATTGCTCTAAGATTACCTTCGGTGACTTAGGTCACTTTCGTGTTTTGTCCAACGGGACCCGGGTCCGGTTTCCTCTGGCTTGTGGTGATGGCAGATGTCCTGGAGACGATTTGTACATTGTGACACAGTAGCTCTTCATCTGGCAGTGCTTCCAGTCGCTCTTTGATCTCCAGAAGAATCAAACCAGGCAATGGCCCACTTCGTAATTAAAACACGACGTTAAGTGACATGTTGAATAGTAAACTTGACATCACGCTGTCGCCTCGAGTTAGTTGGCCAAGAACAGCGACACATTTCTCTCTAGTTGGAACTTAGATGTTGGTAAGCAAATTCAACGAAACTTGGCTAAGATTTTTTTTTCTAGGTTGGTTAGGGGCAATGCCCTTATAAAGAGGGGTTAAAAGGTACCGATTCATGTAATGACACAAAGGCTAAAAATGTCCAGTTTACATGAAGTAACAAAATTCCAGATAAACAATCCAAGGTATCCATACCAATTTGTTGAAAATGATGAAAAATAATTACTAAATTTATCTTTAAGAAGTTCATCGTTTCCAATCATGCTTCTTAGACCAAGTGGTAATTTGAGTTAAAATATAGATTCCATAGACAACAAATATCAAGGGTAAGCAAATGTAAGTATACGTATTTATTACGATAGCGGGATTAGATGTCAACCAATTTTTTTGAACATGCATAAAGGCTAAGAGTATTGATGGACATTCCATATCATGACTAGTTTACAAAGTCAAAACTAATATCCTATACAAAATCGCCGTACTTGTTAACAATATTCCGTGTGTTTTCTCAACACCTCGTTACGTTTTCAGCACTTGACCAAACGGCTCCTGAACCTGTGTGACGGAAACAGGTGCTCGGAGGAAATAATACGATATAACGGAGATGTCTTGATACTAACAGGCAACTAAATACCTGCTTCGTGACTTTGTGGCCAAATATTCAGGCGAGGAGGCTCCAGTTTCACAAGAGCTCGGCCATAAGTCGAAAATTTAATTCATTAACTTCGGAAGTGACTTCGTTAAAACACATTGATTTTTTATGAATTGTATACCAATGTGTAATGTTGGTTTGATCACGGATGTGTTTTGTGTGATAAGAACAGTGGCTTGACTCCACTAATGAGGCTGGCTACTGGAGTAAATCACCTTGTAGCTGAGAACTGACACAATGTTGTACATCGATCTTGTTGTATTATAAGTTCTTGTTTGTGTTAACTGGTTGCCTTTTCTGTTCACAAGATTCAGGGTTTCTTTCTCAATAAAAGTCACGATTCGATCAATAAATAAGCAATTTCACCAATCTTAGAACAGGTTGTCACTAGTCACTGTTCAGTGTTTCCGACTTATTCTCAATATATCAAGAAATTCACTTCAAATATTTTCTTGATACCCTCTTATGCATAAATTAATTTTTATAAGAAGTAATTGCTTGTTTTTAGCAGTCCCCTCTTGGTTACAAGATTCAGGCTTGTTAAAACATTCTAAATAAATATGATGTAAAAAAAATAATCTAAGTTCTTGACATTTTATTGAACTTCGATCGTTTTATTTACTTAGTAGTTGTTGTCGTGAGTTCCGTTGATAGAGCTGCCAAATAATTCTAAATGAAAATTATTTATATTTATAAAGGATTAAAGATCAAAGATCTCTTTGAGATGTTTTTCGTATTTTTTTTCAAATATGCAGTAATAAACATTAGTATTCAAATCGTATACCATCAATATTATTTAAATGAATAACAACTCGTTGGATACATTACACAAGAAGCTATATGGTAAATTGAATATATAGGTTAAATTCATGATGGGATTTCAAGTCGATTATTACTCGACTGCTGAAGTACTGCTATCGAAGGTGATGCTTTTACGATGATGTTCCTCCAAAACCAAAAAAGACTCATATAAAACAACATCATTTTGTCCATCCAAACATGTTAAAATTGGCAGATTTGTTATAATTTTTGTTATTTGATTACAAAAATCATACAGTTCTAAAAAGATCTGCCCATGTTTTATCCTGGCCATGTTGATAATATCAGAATATATCTTGAAACATAATGTTAGTTACACTTAATTATTGTCAAATTCATGTATTACATATGCGTGTAGACATTATTATGTAAAATGTATTGTACTACAGGCCTGTGCCCTTTCAGTACTGGTAATAAATTGAAATATTCCTGACACCATAAAAACATATCATCGGGTTAGATAAAATCGTAAATGGAATCATTTGATATATCTTGATTACGACATATTGACTTCAATGTAAATGTATCATGAACCATTGAAAAGCTCCGTTGGTTAGGAATTGCAGCGCTATACCATTAAGTGTTGCGAATTTGTATGAAGAGATTAGTATATTTCATAATTTTGATATGCAGACATATAAAGACCAATTGATAGTATAAATCAATGATAAGGATTCTTTTAAAGAGCAACATATGGTCGTATGGCAAATGACTCTAAATGTAAGGAGCAGGGTCGGGCATTTGTTCAAATAGAAGGAGGATGCTTATGCAAGGGTAAGTTTTCAAAGTGAGAAGATGGAAGACAAATCGGACAAGCGATGCAGAAAGTTAAAATAATGAACTACGATTCTAATGCAGTTTTTGCTAATGAAGTTGGTTTTATTTAAACTGCATTTTAAGAAGGTCAGCGTGTTCGGTTGTCCATCAGGTTTTAGCGACCAAAGTGTCCTCCCTTATGCTTTCTCTATAACAGCAGTAGATTTTTTTCTAAAATCTTTATTTCTTTATTTCTGCTGATTATGATCAAATTTGGAATACATGTCAGTCAAAAAATAAAAGAGGCGATCTATAAGTTCAAAAATTTAACTTTTAATTTTCTAAATTTTGTATTAGGTAATATCAGCGATTCGAACCTCGGTGATGCTGTTCATATTTACATTTTATGAAATTACAGCTGCAGTTTCCATGGTACTGATTTTGTATTAGTTTTTTTATCAGATGGAAAAAATAACAATGCTGTTGCCAAGTTTAGTTCACTTTTAGAAAATTGTGCATAAAATATCATTACTGACCCATGGTTAGTGAAAATTCATCTTTTTTCAACAATGTTTTGGAAATAAGGTTTATTTGAAAAAAATGGAAAAAATAACAATGCTGTTGCCATTTTAATTCACACATAATAAAATCTGTCATTGTGCAAAAAAGATAATTACTGACCCATGGTTGCTGAAATTTCATATTTTTTCAACAATTCCAGTATTTTTGTTGGAAATAAGGTTTATATCCAACGATATTGGAATGGTTTGGGTATTCTTGTGAGCTCATTCTGCTAAATCCTTCTCCGTGTTTAGGGCTTTATTGGAGGTAATTCTGACCATATTGTCATTAGGCAACTCTTATTGTTTTTGACTTTTCAAATATTCGAAAACAAATTCTGTGAATGTCCATACTGCTGTAGCATATGACTATAGCCAGAAGTCAATTACTTAACGTATGATCATTTCGCTTTAATCAATTGAATTACTTACATCAAAAGAAATAATATTCGCTTTACTTTCTCAATATATATATTCATAATTTATTTATCGTAAATAAATCATGTTTTTGGACATTAAACATCAGGATTTTTTAAAACGCAAATACCCAAATTAATATAGTGGTATTTGAATAGAATGTACTTACCTAATCAGTTTTATAATGATGTAATAATATACTATACCACTTTAGCTGACACCTTGCTTTAACTCTTTTGATTAGGTTTATTTTCACGGATTGTTCAACACGTTTCTTATTAAGCCATAATAACTATGAAAGAACTGTTTTAATCAAGCAGATCTTTATTAGATATTATGACTATATATCGTTAAACATACGCTAACATATCGATCAAGCATCAATAAAGTTGTTTTACTCTACATGATATTTAAAACCAGATATTGTAAAGTAGATAGGGTAGGTATATGGTAGACTCAAATGTAGCGTATGAAGTATGTAATGTGATTACTGTGACTTCGTTTACATTTTTTTCAAAGGCTTTGATTTTATGTGTATTAGTCAATCTAGACTTGAAAAATTAGGAACTTGACTGTAGTTAAGGTTCCTATCTAATACACAATGAAGCAGGATTAGGTGCCTAAAACAAATGCATCCTCTATTATTTTGACAGCCTCTTGACAGGAGATGGTATATTCATTTTCTTCCACTCTCCAAAGTCGCCTCTTTTAATAATAACGGTTCCTTTGATTTTGTGTCGTTGCCTTGCATGGTTGTCTGAATCGATTATTGAATAATCAACATTAAATGAAGTGTGAAGGGCTTTGTTCATATTGCATAGAGGCGTCGAGTCTAAGGTGGTACACATCTATGAGCTTATTGAATAAATAAATAAGGGATATCTCATCAGGTTGTCAATAAAGATATGTATCATTTTTCATATTGAGTTTTTGTCTGGTGTGGCGATAGTTCAATTATTAGGCTAGTGAAAAGGCTTCCTTGAACAGATATGTATTCAAGTATTTTATAAACAGTTCTAGTGTTAGTGTACCTGGAAAAAATATAAAAAGTTATAAAATAATGAGAAGCATGGATGTATGAATAATATACATTAGTCTGTCATCCAGACCCTAAAGCAAAATTGAAGACCAACCAAGTCTAGAAAAGTATAGCTAGTCTAGATTGCTCAGCTGAAGTTAAATCATGTTCTGGGCTCCATTTTGTTATAATACATGATTTGTTTATAATAATTGTCAATATTGAAAACAATTCTTCTGAGACTAAATGTTAGTCTATATACATATATACTACAAGCCAAAAGTTTAGACTCAATGCATAATGTGTAATGTCTTATTTTCTAGTGCAATTATCGTAAAAAAATAGAGACTCTATTCTTCATGATTGACGATAAATGCAGTAACCTTGATGTGAGGAAAGCTTGACAATTTCATTCAACCCCGATAATGAAACACAGTCCCCGAAAAGAAGAGGGTCATAAGGACGTAAAAAGTTGCATTTTTAACTATGTCCATGGCATATCCTAAGCATTTGTCAGTTAGGTTTCATGATGCTCATGTTCAAGTCACTAGGTCCACTAGTGACAAATGCATGTCACTTTGGTAATAAGTTGAGGCTTGAGCAAGCATAAATCAGTTTTACAATGCCCGCTAATACAATTTTATAGCTTCATTTGATGGTGAGTCTAAACTATTGTCGCGTAGTATGTTAGCAGTGTGCATAACAACAATATTGTTTCGTCATTTGATCAAACCGTCTTATGTTAGGTCTAATCACCTATTTAGCTGAATAGATTTATAACAGAGTTATCTTTAAACCGTTAAAATGAATAAACAAAAATTTAATTTAAATTTTCTTTTTATTGTTCCCTTAGATTTCTTTGAAAAGATAACAACCACAAAACTATATACAAGTATGTGATAATAGCAGAGTTGAAATATTTATTGATATAAACAAAACTCACATTTCACACTCAATCAACATTCATTTACAGATTGGAAATAGAGGAGACCATTTTTTTTTTAAATTAAACACAATCATTATGTCTTATGAAATTTTCAACTGTGAATGTTTCTTTTAGAATGATAAAAAGGTCTTTAATTTTTGGACCTTGTTTTTCAAGTTGCAAACATTATTATGTCTTTTAGTTGAAAGAAGAATATGGTTGATTATTGGTGTGGTACGTAAAGTATCAAACCAAACGACAAGGTTTTCAAATTCAATTTCAAATTCCAAAACAGTTTCCCCCACATCCCCAATAACCATTGTATAAACTTTCATTCATATCATAACAAACTATACATAAGTATTGTCAACAAGTTTAATTTTCTTAAGTTATTTTTCTATAAATGTTTCCAAGTAAAAATTTGATAGGAAATCAAGTATTTTCACATACTTTATAAAATTCCTATAGAAAGTTAATATCAAATGGCAATCAAAATTATTATCTTGAAATTCATTTTCCCATCTCTGGCAAATAGAAGGTAGAACGCTATCAGATAATTGGGTTTCTTTATTAAAAACATAATTCTTGTGTTTATAAAAATTGGCATGCTAACAATTTGAAGATGTTAAATTGGCTTGCCTTTGATTTGAATGGCTTGAAATAGATAATTGTTCACTTGCTGTTTACAAGCATAGGCCCCTATGCATAGCATTCTTTGTTAGTGGGCGAGTCATTCCATCATTTACAAAGCGCTTACAGCGGTGTAAGGGAGATTACTCCAAATGGTAAAATCATCACGCCTTCCACAAATACATTTCCTTGATATGCTCAATAACTTAATGATAACTTAATAATAATAATGTGCATACTTATATTGCGCCTTTTCCACGTCCTAAGACATGCTCAAAGCGCTACATTATTACCCCGAAGGAGTGTACTTTCATAGCTGCTATACTAAGAGCTGATCACGACCATGTAGGTCAGTACATCCAATTTTCGAGTACCCATTTTAACAGCTGGGTGAACTGAGTGCAATGGGGGTGAAGTGCCTTGCCCAGGGACACAACACAGGATGAGACCCAAGTCACAATTTTATTTTGTCTACCCCGGGATTCGAACCCGGGTCTTTGGCTTGAGAGGCCAGCATGCTAACAACTACACCACTGTGCTTCCAGTTGTCGAATTACTTAAACTTTTTTAATTTTACCATATTAAAAGATCGATGAATGAAAAATGAGTCATATATCAGACTAACAGAAAAATTAATTAAAGAAAAAGGTAAGATGATAAGAAATAATTGCGATGATGAGGCACATTATTAAACATATCATGATAAATGTTGAAGATATTTTAACTTACTTCTTAGATTTGATCCAATAAAGCGAAATCATGCTATCTGTTATTATCGCAATAACTCGTGTCTAGGCTTACACATATCATTCTCTGCACACGAACAACTCGCATCCTACCTTCCAAAGGATTACGGCCTAATCCGTCTTCTGTTAAAATTGTCTGTGTTTATCAAATCATCTCCATATTTTGTATTTTAATTCGGAACAGTTTTGTAAATATTGTTGCAATTTTCAAGAGATAGTAATTAAATTGTTTTCTCACCTATTTCTTTCCATTTAACATTTGCTCTCATATGGATAAATTATTTAGGCCAACTCTTAAATACAATATCGAAATGAAGATGATAAGTTGAACCATCCTAACTTCAAGTGATCAAAATAAAATGAACGAGAGTCCAAAGACCCTTTTTATCTTATTATCCAGCATTGAGTAAGCCAATTAACACCTAAAATCCCAATACCGATCGGTGGAATGGATTTTTCTTTACTGAAATTACAAATTCGACGGTACCTGCGTTGCAAATTATTAGAAAAATAAACTTATTTGAAATACTAGACAAATGTTATGGATAACAACGTCTTTATTGATTTCTCACGACGTTTCTGGGCCAATTCTTCAAGTTCCCTTCTTCAGGTGACTAATTCAGAAACGTCGTGAGAAATCAATAAACAAGTTGTTATCCATAACATTTGCCTTGATTATCACACCAACTTCTAAATGCCATTGAAGAATTTCAACTTATTTGAAATTTATAGAATATTATGGAAGAAATGTTAAAAAGCATTCAATGTATAATCTATTACAAAATGTTTCACATCAATTCAAACTGCTTGTTTCTGACACATTTTGGGGTTTAAACGTTAAAAATTGCATAGGACACGCTAGTATAGAAACTTGTTCTTTTTACAATGTCGGCAATGCGTTTATCAATAGATCATGTTTGTTTAATATAGAATAAATCTTGTGTTAGCAACTGGAAAAAGGGACAGCACAGTTAAGAATGTTTGACCCACATCAAGGTTCAAAATAATTTAGTATGGCAAGAGTGACTTCCCTTTAATCGATAGTCTTCCTTTTGGATATATTAGATCTTGTTAACGGATACCAAATGTCATTATAACAATGATCTTTGCATAAATCTATACCGCTATATCAGTTGTGTATGGGCAAACGTCTTCAGCATATTGCGCGTATGTATACATCTTAAAGCACCGTTTTAGAAACAATACAATGCATTGAAGAGCAACGTATCTGAGAAGTACGGAATTGTGTTTGTGAAAAATATTTCCTTACTGTCAAATTTCTATTATTGTTAACAAAAATGTTATTACACTTATTCATAATCATTGACATAATTTATCCATTTAAATCAAAAGAAATATATGATATAACTATTTGAGTTTTTGTCTTTTACTCTTTAATCGTGTGTTTGGTGTTATTTCTGTATCGTTGTCTTTTTGCGTTTGGTACTTCATTGAACTGTAACCAGATCCATTATTGCATATCTTAAAATAGGTAGATGAACGGCACGAGGTCTTGATTATATTTAAAAAATCTTAATCCCTACAAAATACCATCATTTGGTCACATAAAATGGCGCATTGGCATTTTGTACAATTTCTGCATATTTGAAACCAGGCGGCAAACTAGAAGACAATTAGGCAATTGAAAAAAGTAGTGCACGGATATTGGGTGAATCAGAACAATATTATTTTTTAGGCGTGCCAAATCTAGTAGAACTAAGAAATAATGTGTCCATTCGCGGTGATTAGAGTCAATATTTCATTTAAATCAACCAATCAGAAACAAGTATTTTCCCGAAATCATATTGCAATACTTGATATTATTGATCAACATAAAATATGACACCATTAATGGTAATTTTAGACAATGGAACGCTTTTTTAAATTTCGACATTTTTCTCTCTTTGATTCATTTGTTTTCAGTAAATCTCAATCTGCTGAATGTGGACCGATATTATAAGTCAATAACAGTAATACGGAAATATTGAGTTATATTTTAGCAGAGATCAATAAGCAGTTTATTTCTTCACCGTTTCTACATTTCTCTACTGGCAGCTTGATATGAAGCAGTCATCATTACCAACAGGGCAAAATTTGGAATGAAAAGAAAGCAAGACTTTTGAAGTCTAGAAAACCATTTCTCTTTGGCTTTTGTCCATCATTTTAGGAAATGTTATCAATAGGCTCTAGCTAGCCTATTGGTTAGATCGTCACTGATTCTAATCATGTGTGCGGGCATATATGTTGCTCACAAGAAATGATAGGCCTATAGATACTGCCTATCTCGCGAAAGGGATACATATATATATATATATTTAGTGATTACTGTCATGGTTAAATTGAGCCGGCAGGAACTAACAGTTAAAGTGTTTGCAATATTTCGATATTTGTACTAATCATGATATGAAACAAATACTTCCATCATCTATAAAATATAAATAGCGTGTTCTTTTTAAAAAAAATTATTTATCGTTTATTAGTTTTCAAGACTTCAATAATTCACACATCATTATTTCCATTTCATTTTACCTTATGAAGAAGCAGTCATAAAGGCCTACACATAAATGCGCGTTATTCACTTTAAAGAACCAGATTTTTTGTTTTTCCCATGCGTTATACCATGTGACCCTGGATTTTTTATTCGAATTGCTAGAAGGCCTCAAGGGCCTACAAGATAATTGAAGATGAAAGTATGAGCCCTAGGCTAAATATGCTACCTGAGTTTTACGGCTTTTAAACAAGAACTTGGTCGTTTATTACTTGTCAAGGAAGCGACCTGGCTGTAGCAATAAGATATGCTGGTATGCTCATATAAGTCAGTTGAATTTCCATTAGGAACAAAAGTAAAATCTAACAATTCTCACATGCATAGTCTTGAAAGTTTATCAAAAAAAAATTTCTTTAAAGGGGCAGTAGCACGTTTTTTGACAATTTTATATTTTCAATTTTTCACTGATAACTATAAGTTAATGCTAAATGTATTACCTTGATAGTATCATAAATCTCATAACACAAACCAATCATCCGTAGTCAGAGAACAAAGTATGAGGATTCACATAAAATCCATTGGCAGCCATTTTTGTGTGAACACCTTTAATTCATTTTGTATATTTGATTTATTACTGCTCCATTTAGTTTTTATACATTATTTAAAGGGGCAGTAGCACGTTTTTTGATAATTTTATATTTTAAATATTTCACTGATAATTGTAAGGTAATGCTAAATGTATTACTTTGACAGTGTCAAAACTCACATTACACAAGCCAATCATCCATAGTCAGAGGACAAAGTATGGAGATTCACATGAAATCCATTGGCGGCCATTTTTGTGTGAACACCTTTAATTCATTTTGTGTAAGAAAAAGGAATCGCATGGCTAAACTTTACCTTATATATTTAATTCAGTGCTGCTTCATATAGTTTAAATACATTTTCATTCAATTGGAACCATTAATTTTCATTTTCCTGACATCACCTTATATTCCCCATAAAAACGTGCTACTGCCCCTTTAAAGATTGGAACCATTTATTTTCATTTTCCTGACATCACCTTATATTCCCCCTAAAAACGTGCTACTGCCCCTTTAAACATATTTAACAATTAAATCCTGCTTACATGCGTAACATGTTATCCTCTAACAATCACGATCAACTTCTGGTTTTCGAACTAATACAGTAATTGTAAAAAATAATTTCCACCAGTTTAATTTTCATTTTAGTGGTGATCAAAGGACGTTAACAGCATTACCTCCCTTACAAAAACAAAGACCAGCATGAGTTATCTGCTCCTTATTATCCATTAGTTAGTGTTTGCCACCCACTTTATCAAAGCATGCTTTTTACAGTCATAATTAGAACGTCGAGGATGTAAACTGGATATTCAATGTCTTCTGCGTCGACAGGAGACATATTTGAATCATGGATATTATTTCTGTGGTATCCGAGAAGCTCTCGCTGCCCCGCCATCACATTGGTTTTCTGTCAAAAACAAGAATCGTCTGCATCGTAAGTTTTGTTTACCTTTAATTCATGTCACATGTGGTAGTCACATGGGCCACATTGAATGACTTAATTAGTTCATATACGTTTGTTTTCACATCTGTTTCAATATTGTTCCGATTTCAGAAAAATTGTTGTTGTTTTCAACTGTAAAACTGATAATAAAATGAAATATGAAGGGAATTTGACAGAAGAACGTTATCTTGATATGGTTATATAAGACCATTTATTCAGTCATGCAAACCATGTTTGTTACATAATAGCATTTCAGAATGTGCACTGGCTGTTGTTTATGACATTTTTGCATTTAAATTGAGCATTTCTGTAGATGTTGAGACTATTTAGTGTTTTTCATTGCATTGTTGTTGCAATGTGAGAATAAGGTTTCTTATAAAATATGTGTGTTTTTAACTCTTGTATAACTCACAAGACAGAAAACGACAAGATAAGCACACCAAAATTACACTACATTAACATTGGAAAAAGTTTTAGATTGTATTTTTTTGTTTCCTGAACTTATTGCTGAACCACAATGTACCTACTCACAGTGTTGTTCATAGATTACTCAAGTTATCAGTGTTGAATTAGTCTTATTATATATTAGCCATTTGAACTAGTGTCTTCCTAAAACTAAAAGCCCAATCGCATTCCAGCTATCAAACCTATTGAACTGAACATATTGTTTGAAAATGAAGCACGTCCTTAGGACTACCTGTAATTATAATTTCTACTAGCATTCGGCTACCAGACTAATGCTAATTTTAACTGTTTACTAGATGCTATTCATTGAGAAAGAATACTGTAAGTAATGATAATAATAATGAATAGCTTTTATGTAGCATCAAATATTACACATGCTCTATTACCATGGTCTACCAAAGTTGACACATCCGTCGCTTGAAGGTCATCACCAACACAACTTTTTACCAGGGACCCATTTCCTGCTGGGTGAACAGAGGCACATTTTGATTAAAATTTCTTGCAAAAGTTAATGCCACAAGTATTTAAAAACATGTTTCAATTTGAGGCAGGGAATAACCCTTAAAACTCGTAGTTTATCCATCAATAGCATGGTTGACCCATCAATCTGGTGAGCTGAACCAAAATTAAACTTCACCGAAAGCCGTCAACTGAACTTTTTGTCTTCTCAGCTGTTGACAGCTCCCTCATGAAAAAAAAAAGACTCATATAATGACTTCCTACTCAGTTTATCATCATAGAATTGTGTTACAAGCTGATGTTTTTATTGTTTAATCGATGTTGCCCAAAATATTACAAAATAAGCAATTGTTATGAGGGGAAGACTCATTGAAAGTTCCTTCACAGGTGTCCAATGATTGGCTGAGACCATTATACCATGGACGTCTACCGTCCCTTCAGGGGCTGGATGTGTTGGGACAGGCAGAGGCGGAACAGTATCTGGCAGGGTCCTGCATCAAACTACCCAAACCATGGAGGAAGATCACCATCAAGGTCATACACAAGACACTTGAGCAGGTTTCATTGTAAGTATGTTGTGGCCTTTCATAGACTTAATCTTGAGGTTTGACAATACATATATTTGAATATTTCATTTTTTTAAAATCTGATTTCATATATTTCACCAGGTATCATTTATATTTTCGCCAAACGTCATTGATCTACCACATTTGACTTTACCCTTAAAAAAACTAAAATGGGAAAGGTTTCGTATTTTCAACACAAAAAATACCTAATTGGCTAGGCGTTATGTGATATCATCTTGTGACTTAGGGGGAAGTTGTAATATTTGTAGCTAGCCACCCTGTAAATATAAACAAAACTGTACTTCCTTGTTAAAAGGAAAAGTGTTCAGGTCAATGAAAAGTATTATGATACTTATGTATACATCACAGATAAAGTGTCATGAATATGTCTTGTGATATTATGTAATGAAATCATACTATGTTGAATGATTAAATATTTCGTATAAGATGACTTAGAATTTGTTTAAAAGTGATAATGTTTTAATGCATAAATGCTATTTCTCAACATATACACATAATTTATTCATGTAGATATCCTTACAGCTAAGGCATGCATACGATTCAGAAGTCTTTTTCTGAAGATATATGAACCACTGCCAGTAAGCCTAAAGTTGATTTGTACACTGCATGTTCATAATCATTCAAAACACTCCTTATTATCAATAAGTCTTTTTTACATTCATAGTTTGAAAGAAGGACCATTGTACCCAACATCAGTGGCAAAATCGCTCTTTGAGCATTTATCAACCACAGCTCACGACAACTACAGGAATCTTTGGATGGATGCATACAAGAGATTTGGTGGAAACCAGGAGGAACATGAAAGACATGGGACTCAAGATGTAAGAAACACTAAGTTATCATTGCAATTTTTAGACTTAATTACATTATTTTTATATGACCATTGCACTAATAATGTTGATACGTATAAGGTGGACTTCCCGTTAAAGCTACTACACACAAGTATTAACCTGACAAAATTTTACTTCCATAGCAGCTACTTTCCAGGTACCCATTAAAACAGTTTGGCAGACTGAGTGCAATGTTGATGAAGCTTCTTGCACATGGATGCAACATCACACCCTGGTCACAAGTTCCACAGGAATTCAAACCCTAGGCTTTCTGTGTGTGAGGCAAACTAATAGCAACACCATTTTGATTCACAGTGTATATTACACAGTAAAGATAAACACACCCCGTCTGTCATACTATTAAAAAAATTTCATGTTTAATTCTCATTGATAGGTTTTATTGATGGGGGATATAGCTATCAATTGTTTTGTAAAATTATTAAGAAAACTTTGATTTTCTTCCAGTTTGGAACCTACCTTAAGCAGTATTTGTGGAGATTCCAATCATCCGTCTCTATCAATCTGGAAACGCTATCTTCAAGCATGGAGGTTGACAAAGAGGAGAAGATCACAGATCCTAACATATTACCAATCCACGTGTACCTGGAGTCCTGCCAGTTTGTGTTCCTAGTCCAGCCGTTCCTTCCCTACACGCTGAGCGACATCATCTCGTACAGTCCGGCGGTGTTCAACTCCTCCCACATGCTCACCCTCTTCACTCTCTACCAGGTTCTGCAAGCCATGAAGTCTTTCCATGAAAAGGGACTTTCTATGGGAGACACAGCTATGCACAATATTGTGCTCGATAGTAAATTCTGGTTATATGTCACTATGCCACAAATCCATTCTTTGCATTCCTATAACAAGGTATTTGAAAAAGAGGAAGAACAGCTTGAACAAAGTCTGGACAATTCTTGTGCAAAAGATATATCCAAGTCATCTGTGTTTTCTGCTAGTTTACAAGGTAAATTGTTAGGAAGCAGTACACCTAAGAGAGAGAAGGGTTTGCCCATTGAAGAAAAGAAATCCAAGTTTGCTGAGAGACCAATGAGTCCAAAACTGTTTGACTCTGTTGCCAAGAGAAGTTCAGGGTTAGAGCAGCTATCTTCAGTCCACAGTCCACTCGATCAGGGAGGATCTTTGTGTCCTGAAGGAGAGAAGTATTGGACAGAGGCATGTGAGTTCCTTGCATCATGTCAGTACAGGCAGTACGAAATAGAAGACCTCCCTAATGTTGTCGCAGATTGGGTCAACAGAAAAATCACCAACTTTAAGTATTTGATGATACTCAACCATCTGGCAGGAAGGAAGATGGGGGATCCAAACAACCATCCTGTATTGCCATGGATCATGGATTTCACATTTCCAAATGATGGATACAGAGATTTAAGCATGTCCAAGTTCCGGTTGAACAAAGGTGACAGCCAGTTGGACTTCACCTACAACACTATGCCAGCACTATCAGACGACGGAGAGCAGGTTCCCCACCATGTCTCTGATGTGCTCTCAGACATTACGTACTACGTGTACAAGGCCAGGAGGACCTCCAAGTCTGTCCTCTGCTCCCACGTGAGGACCAAGTGGGTCCCGCACGAGTACCCGAGCAGTCTCCAAAGGCTACAGGAGTGGACGCCAGACGAGTGTATCCCAGAGTTCTACACAGACCCGACTCTCTTCTCGTCGATACATGAGGATCTACCAGACCTGGAGATACCTAGCTGGAGTTCCTCAACACAGGATTTCATCATCAAACACATATCGGCCCTGGAGAGTGATAAGATCTCAGAGTCACTACATCAGTGGATTGATCTCACATTCGGGCAGAAGGTAAGTGGGTCATTGATTACAACTCATTTTTTTAGCTCATCAGGACTGAAAGTCCAGATGGGCTTATGGCATGGCCCGTCGTCCGTCGTCCGTCCGTCCGTAACTTTTGACACTTTCGACTTCTTCTCATGAACCATACACATTAGAGAGCTGAAATTTTGTGTACAGGTACCTTAGCATATGGAGATTCTAATTTGTAACTTTGGTGACCCTGTGACCCCAAATAGGGTCACAGGGGTCACAACTTTAAAAACCTATTTTCATCTTCTTCTCCAGTTCCAAAAGGACTAGAGAGTTAAAAATGATATGTGCAGACTCCTTGGACAATGGGGATTGTAATTTGTAACTTTGTTGACCCTGTGACCCCAAATAGGGTCACAGGGTTCACAACCTTAAAAACCTATTTTCATCTTCTTCTCCAGTTCCAAAAAAAGTGAGAGTTAAACATGATATGTGCAGACTCCTTGGACAATGGGGATTGTAATTTGTAACTTTGGTGACCCTGTGACCCCAAATAGGGAAACAGGGGTCACAACCTTTAAAACCTATATTCATATTCTTCTCCAGTTCTAAAAGGACTAGAGAGTTAAAAATGATATGTGCAGACTCCTTGGACAATGGGGATTCTAATTTGTAACTTTGTTGACCCTGTGACCCCAAATAGGGTCACAGGGGTCACAACCTTAAAAACCTATTTTCATCTTCTTCTTAAGTTCCAAAAGGTCTAGAGAGCTGAAATGATATGTGCAGACTCCTTGGCCAATGGGGATTCTAAACTGTAGATTTCGTGACCCCATGACCCCAAATAGGGTCACAGGGGTCACAACATTAAAAACCTATTTTCATCTTCTTCTCCAGTTCCAAAAGGACTAGAGAGTTAAAAATGATATGTGCAGACTCCTTGGACAATGGGGATTCTAATTTGTAACTTTGTTGACCCTGTGACCCCAAATAGGGTCACAGGGTTCACAACCTTTAAAACCTATTTTCATCTTCTTCTCCAGTTCCAAAAAAAGTAGAGAGTTAAACATGATATGTGCAGACTCCTTGGACAATGGGGATTGTAATTTGTAACTTTGGTGACCCTGTGACCCCAAATAGGGAAACAGGGGTCACAACCTTTAAAACCTATATTCATCTTCTTCTCCAGTTCTAAAAGGACTAGAGAGTTAAAAATGATATGTGCAGACTCCTTGGATAATGGGGATTCTAATTTGTAACTTTGTTGACCCTGTGACCCCAAATAGGGTCACAGGGGTCACAACCTTAAAAACCTATTTTCATCTTCTTCTTAAGTTCCAAAAGGTCTAGAGAGCTGAAATGATATGTGCAGACTCCTTGGCCAATGGGGATTCTAAACTGTAGATTTCGTGACCCCATGACCCCAAATAGGGTCACAGGGGTCACAACATTAAAAACCTATTTTCATCTTCTTCTCCAGTTCCAAAAGGACTAGAGAGTTAAAAATGATATGTGCAGACTCCTTGGACAATGGGGATTCTAATTTGTAACTTTGTTGACCCTGTGACCCCAAATAGGGTCACAGGGTTCACAACCTTTAAAACCTATTTTCATCTTCTTCTCCAGTTCCAAAAAAAGTAGAGAGTTAAACATGATATGTGCAGACTCCTTGGACAATGGGGATTGTAATTTGTAACTTTGGTGACCCTGTGACCCCAAATAGGGAAACAGGGGTCACAACCTTTAAAACCTATATTCATCTTCTTCTCCAGTTCTAAAAAGACTAGAGAGTTAAAAATGATATGTGCAGACTCCTTGGACAATGGGGATTCTAATTTGTAACTTTGTTGACCCTGTGACCCCAAATAGGGTCACAGGGGTCACAACCTTAAAAACCTATTTTCATCTTCTTCTTAAGTTCCAAAAGGTCTAGAGAGCTGAAATGATATGTGCAGACTCCTTGGCCAATGGGGATTCTAAACTGTAGATTTCGTGACCCCATGACCCCAAATAGGGTCACAGGGGTCACAACATTAAAAACCTATTTTCATCTTCTTCTCCAGTTCCAAAAGGACTAGAGAGTTAAAAATGATATGTGCAGACTCCTTGGACAATGGGGATTCTAATTTGTAACTTTGTTGACCCTGTGACCCCAAATAGGGTCACAGGGTTCACAACCTTAAAAACCTATTTTCATCTTCTTCTCCAGTTCCAAAAAAAGTGAGAGTTAAACATGATATGTGCAGACTCCTTGGACAATGGGGATTGTAATTTGTAACTTTGGTGACCCTGTGACCCCAAATAGGGAAACAGGGGTCACAACCTTTAAAACCTATATTCATATTCTTCTCCAGTTCTAAAAGGACTAGAGAGTTAAAAATGATATGTGCAGACTCCTTGGACAATGGGGATTCTAATTTGTAACTTTGTTGACCCTGTGACCCCAAATAGGGTCACAGGGGTCACAACCTTAAAAACCTATTTTCATCTTCTTCTTAAGTTCCAAAAGGTCTAGAGAGCTGAAATGATATGTGCAGACTCCTTGGCCAATGGGGATTCTAAACTGTAGATTTCGTGACCCCATGACCCCAAATAGGGTCACAGGGGTCACAACATTAAAAACCTATTTTCATCTTCTTCTCCAGTTCCAAAAGGACTAGAGAGTTAAAAATGATATGTGCAGACTCCTTGGACAATGGGGATTCTAATTTGTAACTTTGTTGACCCTGTGACCCCAAATAGGGTCACAGGGTTCACAACCTTTAAAACCTATTTTCATCTTCTTCTCCAGTTCCAAAAAAAGTAGAGAGTTAAACATGATATGTGCAGACTCCTTGGACAATGGGGATTGTAATTTGTAACTTTGGTGACCCTGTGACCCCAAATAGGGAAACAGGGGTCACAACCTTTAAAACCTATATTCATCTTCTTCTCCAGTTCTAAAAGGACTAGAGAGTTAAAAATGATATGTGCAGACTCCTTGGATAATGGGGATTCTAATTTGTAACTTTGTTGACCCTGTGACCCCAAATAGGGTCACAGGGGTCACAACCTTAAAAACCTATTTTCATCTTCTTCTTAAGTTCCAAAAGGTCTAGAGAGCTGAAATGATATGTGCAGACTCCTTGGCCAATGGGGATTCTAAACTGTAGATTTCGTGACCCCATGACCCCAAATAGGGTCACAGGGGTCACAACATTAAAAACCTATTTTCATCTTCTTCTCCAGTTCCAAAAGGACTAGAGAGTTAAAAATGATATGTGCAGACTCCTTGGACAATGGGGATTCTAATTTGTAACTTTGTTGACCCTGTGACCCCAAATAGGGTCACAGGGTTCACAACCTTTAAAACCTATTTTCATCTTCTTCTCCAGTTCCAAAAAAAGTAGAGAGTTAAACATGATATGTGCAGACTCCTTGGACAATGGGGATTGTAATTTGTAACTTTGGTGACCCTGTGACCCCAAATAGGGAAACAGGGGTCACAACCTTTAAAACCTATATTCATCTTCTTCTCCAGTTCTAAAAAGACTAGAGAGTTAAAAATGATATGTGCAGACTCCTTGGACAATGGGGATTCTAATTTGTAACTTTGTTGACCCTGTGACCCCAAATAGGGTCACAGGGGTCACAACCTTAAAAACCTATTTTCATCTTCTTCTTAAGTTCCAAAAGGTCTAGAGAGCTGAAATGATATGTGCAGACTCCTTGGCCAATGGGGATTCTAAACTGTAGATTTCGTGACCCCATGACCCCAAATAGGGTCACAGGGGTCACAACATTAAAAACCTATTTTCATCTTCTTCTCCAGTTCCAAAAGGACTAGAGAGTTAAAAATGATATGTGCAGACTCCTTGGACAATGGGGATTCTAATTTGTAACTTTGTTGACCCTGTGACCCCAAATAGGGTCACAGGGGTCACAACCTTAAAAACCTATTTTCATCTTCTTCTTAAGTTCCAAAAGGTCTAGAGAGCTGAAATGATATGTGCAGACTCCTTGGCCAATGGGGATTCTAAACTGTAGATTTTATGACCCCATGACCCAAATTAGGGTCACAGGAGTCACAACCTTAAAAACTTATTTTCATCATCATCTTCAGTTCCAAAAGGTCTATTGAGCTGAAAGACTGCATGTAGACTCCTTGGCCAATTAGTGGAGCAGATAAATGCAAATTTAAGGGGAATCGTTCAAAATATGATACAAGCACCAAACTTGGCACAAACAACCCTTAGGGGGTACCTTTTGGAAAAATCACGCTGGCCACCTGAAATTCAAGATGGCCGCCATTTTTTCAAGATGGCCGCCATCTCCATAGGGAAATAATAAGAGTATTTTTATATGGCGCCTCATCCACATCACCAAGGGACATGCTCTAAGCGCATAACATATCTACAGTCACAGCATATGTACAGTCACTATATGTACATGGGAATCAGTGCATAGTTTAGAGGTAGTTCTTGAAAAGGTGGGTTTTCAAGTTGTTTTTAAAAACTGACAATGATGGTGAGGATTTGAGTTCTGATGGTAGAGAGTTCCAGAGTGTAGCAGCAGCATGGGAGAAGGAGTTTGCGCCAAATGTTTCTAGTTTATGTACAGGTACAACAAGCAAGTTTTTCTGACTGGAGCGGAGGGATCTTGTGGGTTTATGCAGTGTTATCAGGTCCTGGAGGTATGCTGGGCCGATGTTATGTATGGACTGGTAGACAAGGCAAAGCAGTTTGAATTCGATCCTCTCGCGGATACGGAGCCAGTGTAAAGAATTGAGGGCAGGTGTTATATGGGATCGTAGTTTAGTTGTTTTTATACTGCTTCACGCTCTAGCAACCGATTTAGTCAGTTTAGGTGTCTAATTATATGTTATCAAGTATCAGGAATACAATAAAACAGTTTATTTATGTGTTTGAAGCTTCTTTTTAATTGTTTCATGCACAAGCGGTAATAAAAAATAACAGAAAACTTGACGTATTCAATAATATGAAGAGAAATATACTAAGCATGCACAGCATCAGGCTTACATCATTTACTCTGCAATATTTGGGACTATCAGTGTTAAAATACATTTGATTTAAACTGACCATTCTAATGTCTACGACACTGACAACAATCATATGAAGTGATATATTCAAATCCTATATTGATGTAATTTTCAAGCTTGTCACAATGGAAATGAAACTAAGTTTAGATTAACTTATTCTGTATTCTATTTCTAAACATGTGTAGAAAAAATAATATTTTTGAATTTGTTATGCATTTCTTACACAAAAAAAAACAATGACTGCTCCCTTCAACATGTCCGCTAGCAGACGACACAGCACATCATGGACTCCCATCAAAAAGGTATGTATCTGCTGAAATACAGCGTAAACTATATGGAAAAGTTGTTGAAATGTTGAAATAGATCACAAAGACCAAGTATGCATCACAAATTAAAGAAATAATTTTGTAAATGTTGCATAATTACTCCCAATTTCCATTAGCAATTTTGCTGAGGAATTAAAGGGAGATAATCAAAGGTCATGTAAACTCAGGGACCAGTCATTTTTTTTTTTCAGATTTCAAACTCTTTTAAAAAATCCTTTTCAACTATTCAGTAAAGTTTCATTAACCTACAGATTGTCAATAATGATACTGTGAATCCACCCTTTTTTGTCTGATGGTCCGTCCGTCCATCATTGAGATAATCTGTAATGGAGACCCTTTAGCATTTTTGTTATTATCTCACAAACCGTTAATCCTACACAGGTGAAATTTTGAACACAATCTCCTCATCCTTTATGTATCATAAATTTTGTGCTTGGTAATTATGTTGTCACCTAGTATTATCAAAAATTAATTTCTCTGAAGGCTAGTTTCGTAAATTGATTTGTGGATGCTTACAGAAAGATGTTATATAAATAACAATTCTCTATCTGAATGTTGACAACTGTGATGACCCTCTTACCTCTTAGCTTTTTATATAAAATCATTCAACTGCATTGTATCTATTTTTATATGTATTTGATGATTATTTATTAAACTTTTCTTCATTTCAGCTGTCGGACATATGCTGTTGATGGAAGTCAGATAGACCCTCAAAGTGATTATGCACTGACCAAGTATGTCATGCTTAATACCAGGATCATCAACATCGCAAACTGACTGGAGGAAATGCTGCCTTTGTCAGGAAGACAAGTATCATAATGATTTGGTATCACCACCACTTCATTATACACCTGATCATGATGGCTACAATATGATTGCTAAGAATGTCCCCCAGTTCCACGACCTTTATGACATGCCAATAGTTCTCGATCCATCAAGACTAGATGACGGTGAAGGCATAGAACAAACACTCCGAAAGAACAAGGCATTATATCATCAGAGTTGCCGTATCATGTTCAACAATACAAAACTGGACAGGGCAAGAAAAAGAAAAGCTACTACTCAGAATACAGTATCAGGAGATGAAGGCATCAAGCAGCGACGAACCGCCCATAAACCTGGAGAGTTTGAGTGCTTCATATGTGAAAAAGAAGAACCAACATGTGAAATGAGAAAAGCTATGACCATGAAGCTAAACAAAAAAGTATATGAATGTGCGAAAACCTTGAGTGATGGAAGACTTCTCGCACTTCTTAGCGGCGGGGATATGATCGCACAGGAACTCAAATACCACTCTTCATGTCTAACAAGTTTGTACAACCGAGAAAGAGACTACTTAAAGAATCTGGAGAAGCAGAAGCAATATGATGAGACTGATGAAAAACAAGCCTTTCCATTGGCGTTCTCTGAACTGGTGAACTATATGATACAAACTAAATCAAATTCTAAAGATCCAACTATCTTTAAACTAAAAGACATGGTTAGCCTCTATAAGCAGCGGTTACAACAACTTGGACTTGTGGCGCCTGATGTCAACTCAACAAGGTTGAAAGATAAACTGATGACAGAAATCCCTGGATTGGAATCTAAAAGAAATGGAAGAGACGTCCTTCTGGCTCTCAAGGAAGATGTGGGGTTGGTGTTGTCGCAAGCTTGTGACTACTCAGAGGCCATGACTCTTGCCAAAGCAGCCAAGATATTAAGAGGACACATGCTCGATAAAAAGTCATCATTCAATGGAACCTTTCATGAGCGGTGTATTGAAGATGCCATACCGACTACCCTTCTTCAGTTTGTAGGAATGGTTGAACATGGGGCCGACATTAAATCTCAACTGAGATTTGGTGTCTCAAAGACAGACCTTACAATTGCACAGTTACTACAATATAACTGTGTTGCAAGATACAAAGAAGACGCAGCAACTCACAGACACTCAAAAGATCGAGAAACGTCATTTCCAGTCTACTTAGGCTTATCTGTCTTTGCCAAAACTAGAAAGAGGACAATAGTAGAAATGCTTCATGAGCATTGTGTGAGTGTATCATATGACAGAGTACTTGAGATATCAGCACAGCTTGGCGATGCAACTGTAAGTAGATACGTGAATGATGGTGTAGTCTGCCCTCCTGTTCTGCGCAGAGGCTTGTTCACTACAGCTGCCATGGACAACATTGACCACAATCCTACTGCTACAACTGCTTCTACATCTTTCCATGGCACCAGCATCTCGTTGTTCCAACACCCAACCAAAGATGACAAAGGCGAAGAATGTGAGCCACTCAGGTTTGGTGATGAGAAGATTAGGATTAAGAAAGTTCCAGAACTCCCAGACTATTACACCAATATCCGTCCTGCCTTCTTTGCAAAGAAGAACCCTCCTCCTCCATCTGGTGGTGTTACAGTTCCTGATGCCACATATTTTGAGCAAGAACTGGCACTTGAGTATCAATGGCTGGAACAGGTTTGCAAAAGTAGTCAAACAGATGGAACAGATAACCTGTCATGGGCAGCCAACCATGCTTCCAAGAGGAGAGAGTCTGCTTTCGAAGTCAGTATCTCATCACTATTACCTCTCTTTCGAGAACCAGCTCACTCAGTTGCTACAGTTAGACATGTAATGGACACTATTAAGGAGACTGTATCATTCTTAAATCAAGACCAAACACCTGTTCTGACTGCAGATCAGCCCATCTACGCTCTAGCAAAACAAATACAGTGGCACTGGCCTGATGAGTATGGCGAAGACAAGTTTGTCATCATGTTTGGCGGGCTACATATTGAGATGGCTGCACTTAAGTCAATTGGAACTCTCCTCCAGGACAGTGGATCGACAGGCGCCCTCGTGGAGGCAGGAGTGGCTTCTGCTGGAACAGCAGAATCTTTCTTGACAGCATCAAGTATCACTAAAGCACGACAGATGCATCAGATAACAGCATGCAGTCTATATCAACTTCTGAAGGCAGCATACACTGACTACTACAGTGAGGCAACTGGGAACTCAGAGGAATTGATGAACTTTGAGGTCTGGTGTGAGAAGAGAAAACTGGAAAGCCTCCAATTCAAATTCTGGCATCTGATCTTGTCCATGGAGTTGACTATCTTCACGTTGGTGAGGTCATTTAGAGAGGCCAACTTCAGTCTGTATTGCCAGGCATTGTCCGAGCTAATTCCATACTTCTTTGCCAATAACAACACAAACTATGCTCGCTGGATCCCAGTTCATTTGAGAGACATGGTAACCCTGAAAGACAAACATCCCTATCTTACCTAGGAATTTGAGAAAGGGAAATTTGTTGTTCACAAGTCTAGTCGGGATTTTTCTGCAATGGCTATTGACCAAGCACATGAACAGGCAAATGCGGTCATCAAAGCCGACGGGGGAGCCATTGGCTTGACTGAAGATCCGTCAGCACTCAGAAGATGGATGGTAGCTGGTCCTCAGGTCAGTCACCTGGTTGAGCAGTATGACGCTCTATCAGAAGCCAAGGATGCCGTAGAAAAAACTAGCCACCATGAACAGACACCACGTGCCCAAAGAGATTTTCTTGAGAAGGTTCACAAACTGTCCCTAGCCATAGATGGTCTTGGAAATCCTTTCCAGGAAGAAAGTGAGGACCTGATGTCACTTGACTCTAAGGACATAGCCTACCCAAGTGCAGCTAACTTGATTGTCACACACTATGAGAGAGGGAAGACACGCTCCCAGGAGTTCATGGAGGGTATGTCGACAGAAGGTGTTAAAATGTTCTACGAACCAATCAAGAAGAACAAAGTTGACTTCTTCCGCCAGAAACCAATCTCAACTGATGCCACTAAGCAAAGGATACTGAAGGAGGACTGTCAACTTTTCTCTAAGCTCTTCATTTCATGCCAAAGCAGAGAATGTGACTTGCATGAGTTTTTTCGCCATGAAAACACACAGTTCCCTGCTTCCCTGAGTGATGGTGGAAAACTCTACACCTGTCAAAAATCCCAACTGGCTGCTATCCTTGAAAGCTATGTGAGAATCCCTGACACTGAACCAGAAGGGGATACTATCATCATTGATGGCTCAGCAATGGTGAACTCTCTGCATCCACGAACATCCACAACTTTCGAGGAATATGCAACATCGATAATACTTCCAACTGTTCAGACTTACTCCAGAAAGTACCAAAGAACGGACATTGTATTTGATGTCTATCTAACATCAAGTTTGAAGGCAGAAACAAGAGCATGGCGGGGTACGGGAGGAAGACGCAGAGTGACAAGCCAAGGCAAAATACCCCGAAGCTGGCAGAACTTTCTGAGAGATAATGACAACAAAACTGAGCTTTTCAATTTCCTTACACAGCACATAGCAAAGACACCTTTGCCCAACAAAGTCATTGTAACCAAAGAAGAAAATGTCCTTAGCAATTCCCAAGTCGATATAGATCATCTGGCCCCTTCTAGTCACGAAGAAGCAGACACAAGGATATTCCTACATGCAAGGAATGCTACAGAGGAGGGAAGCAAATTCATAGTCAAAGCTAACGACACAGATGTTCTTGTGATTGCAATCAGTGTTCTGCTAGTCCTTCGAGACATTGGTTTACAGCAGCTCTGGATTGCCTTTGGACAAGGACATGCACTCAAATGGATTCCTGTTCATGACCTTAATCACAACATAGGATTGGAGAAGAGCCGTGGGATTCTGTTCTTCCATGCATTCACAGGCTGTGATGTTGTGTCAGCATTCCGAGGTAAAGGGAAGAAATCTGCATGGCAAACCTGGAGCTTATATCCTGAGGTTTCGGATATATTCCTCAAGCTTGGCAAATATCCACCGACAATAGATGATGGTGATATGAAGATTCTGGAGAAGTTTGTGGTGTTGATGTATGACAGATCCAGTACAGCTGCATGTGTAAACGATGCAAGACTTGCAATGTTTGCTAGGAAACAGAGGTCATATGAAACCATTCCACCAACTCAGGCTGCACTATATCAGCATGTCAAGCATGCAGCCTATGTTGCAGGTGTCATATGGAGCCAGTCAACATTGCGCCAGCCAGAAACATTGACTCCTGCTGAATGGGGGTGGATACAGAAGGGTGAAATGTGGCATATTTCATGGACAACACTGCCACCTATTGCAGAGAGTTGTCAACAGTTGACAAAGTGTGGCTGCAAGTCTGAGTGTCATGGGGGAAGATGCAAGTGTTACCGATTTGGTCTGATATGTTCAAGATTATGCAGCTGCAGATGTGTTGAGTAGATCTCTTTCTAGTCAAACACAAAGACATTGAAAACTAACTATGGACTACCTGTTGATCGTTTACATGCTTCAATGTATATACAATTTTCTCATTGAATACGTCAAGTTTTCTGCTAATGTTTCACTGTTTGTGCATGAAACAATTAAAAAGAAGCTTCAAACCCATGAATAAACTGTTTTATTGTATTCCTGATACTTGATAACATATAATTAGACACCTAAACTGACTAAATCGGTTGCTAGAGCGAGAAGCAGTATAAAAACAGCTCATTTCCCTATGGAGATGGCGGCCATCTTGAAAAATTGGCGGCCATCTTGAATTTTAGGTGGCCAGCGTGTTTTTTCTAAACAGTAACCCCTAAGGGTTGTTTGTGCCAAGTTTGGTGCTTGTATCATATTTTGAACGAATTTTCATTAATCTGCTCCACTAAATTGGGATTCTAAACTGTAGGATTTGTGACCACATGACCCCAAATAGGGTCACAGGGGTCACAATCTTAAAAACCTGTTTTTCTCCATTAGATGACAGTCTATGGCAAATTTATTTCTCCTTGGATATTTTAGTGTGGCCTTCTTTCACTGTCTAATATTGGCGATCTAGGAAGTGTTGAATAATAATAAATCATTTGGGTAAGGACATTTATTCCGAAATCGTTACATTTGTCTTGTAATTTTTTTTATAGGTTTTCTTGCAATAGATAACATCAGTTTCATTTTTAGCTCATCTGGCCTGTATAAAGCAAACTTGATATGATGCCTGATGAGCTACAGAGCCAATGGCTCTATTTATTTTTTTAAAATAATGTTTATGCCTATTTTTTTATTAACATAAATTATTGAAATATGTTATCTGGAATTATTTTCATCAGAACTAATTGAACTTCCTTTGTTCATCATATTATCCATTCTGTTGTGTTTTCAATTAATTCTTTAACCCTGCTACAAATAAATCAGTGGATATCAAATTTCTTGAATCCTCTGGACAGGTAAAGTGAAAATGCTAAATGTTGTACACAATTACAATTTGCATTAATACTTTCAAAGGTGAACAATAAAGATTACAATCATTGCTATATGTACCATATGTTACACTATCAATACTATATGATAATATAATGTTTCAATTGCACGTATGTTTGTAAAACTTGTTTTGACAGTTAAGTGGTACTCCATCGATCAAAGCTAAGAACGTGTACCTCCAATTGGTCGACCAGCACAAGAATCTGACCAATCACGGTGTAGTTCAGCTCTTCACTCAGCCACACCCCCATCGTCTATCCACCAGAGCTTTCTTCAACCATCATCAACCTAAAGTAACGAGGAACATTCTCCAACCTCAGGTGAGATCCATAGTCTTCCTAAATAAATAGAGAACCTCACCCAAGTGTCTTTTGATATCCTATATATCAACACAAGTTGATATAAGTTAAAAATATCAGAGACTCGCGAGGATATCTTTACTTTTATCAAAAAGTGTTGATAAATTTCATATCAGGAGCAAAGTGTAAGATTTTAATCATAATTCAAAATCATTATCCTTAAGATAACCATGAAATATGTACATCTTTGAACATTGCAGACTGCCCATGCAATTATTGTCACAGCATGTTTAGGACGTCATAGCATTGTGATGTTATACTTTGGCAAAAACAATCATGATATCTTTTCTTTTGCATTGTTAAAAATCATGGTAATGGTAACTTTGTCATGATTAGTTTCTATAAAGAGGTATGGGTTCTTGAACCATGTGTTCTTAAGTATGTTACCTCACTGATGAAATAGTATTGTTAGATTCTGATAAAATTCTACGTCCAGTTAAGATTTGTTTTTATCTGTTGGTTGTCTGATTACTTTATAAACTGATCAAGGAATAGATTAGCTTCAATGATATGAATGATATGTTTTAGCTGACAATTGGGCAAGGTTTCTTTCATGATGATCAAGAACTCTTACAGGAAGCAAGGTAAGAGTTGCTATATTTTACTGATTTTCATTTCTTTTTCGAAAAAAAAACAATGTTGATCTTACGCCTAAAATACATTAGTTTGTTTATTTAGTATCATTATAAAAGCCCATTTGAGAAAACTTTATTACAAGACAAATTTTATAGATTATTAGTTAAAATCTATAAAATTTGTCTTGATTTTTTTTTTAATCACTTATCCAACATTTTTGTGACAAAAGTAATGATGGGACTTTAAAAGGGTTATCATTAATCCAGGTTTTTTACATGTCCAGTCTCTAAAAAACACGTTGCAACTGTATTTTACTATTTATTTTATCTCAAGCTGTAATTCTAGTTGTTTGCTCTGATCTGTTAACCAGCTCGATGGGAAGTTTTGACATCTTGGACCAAGGCCGACCAGAGACTGCTCACATTACTCTCCCCCGAGCCTTCTGTCCTCATGCTCAACTCGACTATGTGGAGGCTAAACTCGGCTTCGCTAAACGTACGCTGCACGAGAGCTCCCAGTCTACTCTATCTCAGGTAATATTGAAGCAGTCAATTCTTACCTGAAAGTTAACAGATTTTGATTAGTGCTCATTGTAATGATACTTATGAACATATTCAAAAGACTGAATATTGAAATTTTGAAAAGTTATGATTTCAATTTGTGAACATCTTAGGTTTGACAATGCTAGCGTTTAAAAATCGCTGCGTACAGTACGCAAGCTATTTGATTCTTTTGAGTTTTTATGAAAATGTCTGCGTATTTGTACTCCATGTGTTTAAACCTATTTGGTTTTTAAGGATTTTGTTGGGTAAAAATCACAGATACCCTGCTTGTCTGAAGCACTGTTTTAATATAACAGTAAGTAAAGAGGAGGTAATGTCAAAACAAATGTACAAAAAAGGTAAACAAAAAACATTTAGTGGTTACATTTCTGAGGCATTTGACCCCCTTCATCATACATTCATTAAGAAATTAAGATATGTTTGTTGACCAGGAATGCAGTGCGAAGGAGCCGACCCTGCCTTGTATTGTGTCGGAGGACATCCTGCGCTTCTCTTGTCTCATGTGTGAAATGTTCCTGGCTCCAAATCTCCATATGAAGGACACGCACGTCTCCCTGTCTCACAGGTTCCACCGCATCATGAAGCTCTCAGATTGTGACTTCTCTGAACTGCCAAGGTAATCCTGGAATATATTTGAATATATTGAAAGTTTTAAGAAGACCACAACATAAATTATTTCACTAATAAACTTGTTGTTAAATGTTGTTGCAAGACTTTTGACAAAGAGATACGTAAGCTTTTCCAGACATTGTATTGGTTGATATGTTGAGAGTAGCAAATTGTGTAGAAGTATTAGGTCATGTGACATACCTGAACTATTCTATTCTGTCTAGGGGGTATTGTCAATGGATATTTGTTTTAGAGGAAATGATCATTTGCAATACATTTTGTTATCTGCAAAAATGCAGTCTTCTTTACAGAAATTTATTCATAGTACAAAAAGTGCTAATTTAATGCCAACCAAGAACATCTACTGATGCAATGACATGAACTTAATTGTAATCTTTATTTGGAGATATCTGACAATATAAGATTGAGTCAAGATGTTTGCATTGCATAATTTACATAGTCAACCACCAAGCTTTTAAAAAGTTTATTATTAAAAGTGTTTATTGATAGAATTAGTATATATTTTGTAGCATTATTGTCAAGGTTATTTACCACAAGATATTGTTTCTGAGAAATCTGTTTTCACTTTTCAGACCGCTCCATAAGGCAGCTTATATCCTATTGCATCAAGTTCAGAAGAAAGCTCACCCTTACATAAAGGATGAGTTCATGTTCAACTACCCATCCGTGAACTACTACGGCCACCCTCCGCCAACACCTTCCATGCTTTTGGGGGCTTATACAGGATTACTTCCCTTCCCAAACTACTTCAGCGAGCTGTACAGGTGTCTCTGCCAGTTGAAGCAGATTGATGCTGAAGCAAATCACATCCAGCTCAGCAGCCGTCTGCCTTCGGAGAAAACAAGTCTGCTGAAGCACAAGGAGCGGGAGAAGGTTCCTCTCATTGAACAGTTCCTGCTGAAGTTCCAGGGAAAGCTTGGGAAGGAAGGGCTTGAGCTGATGCTCCCTTACATAGAGGAGCTCTTTCAACAAGACACAACCACTGTGCAGGCAGCCTGGTCTTTCTTCGGACTCATTGGGAGGGAACTGGGACCTCAGGAGACGGGTAAACGGTTTCTCTCTTTCTTGACTAGTCTGTACACTGGTGAGAACTCATCAGCCAAACATGTGAAACTGTACCACAGGAACTTCTTGATGCAACTGATAGTGAGGCTAGGTCTTGGTGTATTTCTGTCAAACTTTTCAACCTTGCTGGTAGAGGCTGTAGCGGGGTATAAAGACTTCCCTCTACCCAGCAAATATTACCATGAGGAGTTGATTGAGGAGATGCAGAGGGAAGCAGAACTGTCTGAGCGGACAACCGTCTGGTCAGGCAGCAGTCATCCAAAGTCAGAAGCAGTGGCAACAACCAATGGGCTTTCAGGGGAAGGATATCAGGATGAGGAGAGCAGTCAGTCATGGGAGACAGGTCGGGACGAGAACACTCAGGGAGACGTGGATGACATTGAGGAAGAGTTCCCAGACAACATTCTTCTCAATGAAGATGACTGTGGCACTGAAGATCAAAAGAAGAAGCTTTCCACAGACTCCATTAGTATTGGACAGGTTTCTAATTTTAGTGATGATAGTGGTGATGGAGATAATGGGATGTTGATAGGAAGTTGTGATAGAGCATCAATACACAGTATTTCAAACATTCTGGATCGATCAAAAGAGAGCCGTGATCAAAGTACGTCAGCAAATGAAAGTGATGCAGGATCTCTTTGTGAGAACTTAGATGAAGGTGCTCCAGTTTTTGAGAGCTTCAGTCCAATACCAGATACAGATGATCATCCGCATAGATCAAAGTTCGACTCAGGCACTGGGGAGGAATCTGTCGACTCTGCTTACGACCGGAAACACGATGACGAGTCAAGTGAACATACCTATCTGACCATTGATGTGTCGGACCAGATGGTTCGGAGCGAGACTGAAGATGCTATGGTCAGTCTGTCTCTTGCTAGTCCAGCAGAGATTGTGAACATCAGAGACATCTCGTCTGAGAGTGTCAAGTGGCTGTGTCACAAGCTGGGCCCGGTACTGACTGCCAAGCATCTCTCCAGGAACCTCATCCGCATGTTGGCCCTGTGTTTCCTCGGCCAGGAACAGCTGGACATCCTGCAGGATCCAGGTACTAATGGTAACTTACGTTTTGTTTCCTTTACTTCTTCAAATGATTCTCATCATGTTCAGGTTGTGCTTTTGACATAAGACCCTGAGCTGGGTGCTATTTTTGTTCTTTTTAGAAAGCTAGTAAATGAATTGAGCTCTGAGGAAGTTGGAAAGCTTTTATATGACATACTTCCTTACTTAAATTATACGTCAAAAACATAAGGTAATTTTAAGTAGTTTAATTAAGGAACACAATTATTACACGACTATTTCTCAATGATATTATCATATTGTCATACTTAATTCTATTTTTTGTTAAATTGAAAATTAAAGTTTGTCATTAACGATTGAATTATCCATGAGAGATCAGAATGATGTTGTCACATGGATTGTAGGTAAATGTCTTTATCATTCAACTCTTAGTCATGGAACAATGTCATTCTAGTCTATCAGGGAAGAGCTCAATGTGTGAATGACTTCTTAGTTTTTCAAACTTCTATTGGGCTAATCTCTGAATCTTTAAGTTGATTCACATAAGGGTACCCCTAACTTTCCTCACTAATGTCAATGCAAATATTTGCTTAAATTCTCCACTTTTGTCAATTGGATTTTAATGTCATTTGGACGGTTGATGTTGAATATCTTTTCTTCCACACAGACTACAACAACCTACAGTCCTCACGGCTGGTGATCGGGGACAGACATGCCCAGAGAGTGCTAGAGTGTCTTGGCTACGTAGCGGTCGTGTATGGAGAACACGTAATACTCTCACAGTATCTGCCTACCATCATTGATATGGTAAGTCTTTCACAGTCCTCATAACAGTATGTTTGACATGATTTGTAAAAAAACTTGAGACCTAAAATTTGATTTAATGAAAAGGAATATGATAGGTGTTTTGCACAATTCCAAACGCAGAATCAGTTTTGTTCAGTGCGCTTTGAGCGGTATAAGAAAGCTATTGTCATTATTATTATTGTTCCTAGAGGAGGTCCTGGGGATATTTGCCCTGCCTTTTGGCTAAGTTTCCCTTAAAATATGGAGAAGTTGGATATTTTTACCATTGCAAAGGGTCCCATCTCCTCAGAAATTGGCCAAAAGGACCCCTCAACGGATCACCTAGGAACAACAATGGAGAATGTAACAAACAAAATTGCACCCAAAACTCTTGAAGCTTGCATATATGTATTATCAAAAAAGAATTAGCAATCTAACATCAATTATTATTGATGACATTGGAATCAGATTCTAATCAAGCAGTGCTTTAATTTTCTGAATGCTTTTCTTTGTACTAGTGAAATCTTCTCTCTATACAAGATGTCTTGTTCCAGGTTGCTGTAGCCCAGAGAAGATTAACACAGAGGTCTGAGTCGGGTTTGTTTGGTGCCATGGTCCTCCTGAAATATGTGATTCCTTTCTTCTCTGTCAAGTCTCTCATGGACAACTTAGATGTAAGTCAGTTTAGTTGGAATCTCTTTGTTTCATTTGATCTTACACTCATTTATGCTATTCATGCACTACTCATTATGAGTGAATGCTGTTACTGCATCTTTAGATTTATTTACCTGAAGTTTCAATTTCCTTTCAACCTTTCCATGTCAGATCTGCTGCTACATACATTTGACATCCATGATATCATGTAAATATCCCCGTGGTGGCACGTGGTCCTGTGCAATGCTCAGTCGACCGCTATCAGTATAGTTCAGCAACAACGGGCGTGGCTCGCTGTAAGAGTGGGTTACTCGCTCACTGCTGAATAAACTGAGAGTTTGAAGGGTTCATTCCCTGCCCCACCCTGAGACACAAGTTGAGAGACTTGTGGTGTCACCCTGGGAAAGTGACTTTATTCAAAATATGCCTCTGTTCACCCAGCAGCAAATGGGTACCTGGTAAAGAGTTGTGTGGGTGGTGACCTTCTAGCTACAAATATGTCAGCTTGGGTTAGACCAGGGTAATGGAGCATGGAGCGCTCTGAGTCTGCAATGCGGAGATTAAGCGCCATATAAAAGCTATCCATTATTATTATTATAAATATCTCACCTGGTTGTTATATTGCAAGAAATGATTTGTTACAGGACACAGTTGTGATGGATTCCCTGCTGCCAGTCATCAAGATGGTGACGTCTCAAACAGTCTCGTTTCCAGGAGGGGTCCGATCTCGATCAATACTCTGTCACAAGGTCATTGATGTCCTCTATGTGATTGGTCTGCGACTCGGTCTGGAGATGACACGCAAGCACCTGTCCACGTCCATGTTGAAGCTGTTTGAAGCATTTGCGGTGGTTCATGGGAACAGCTCGTACTGCGCGAATGGTCAGTTGATCAAGAGTGGATCACTCTCTCCTCCTGGTCAGTACACTGATGGACGCTCATGCGGGGCAGGCCTCGGTAGTAGTAATAATGATAATACTGATATTGATAAATCTACTTTCAGATTATACATATCGAACTGCAAAGCAGTTGCTCAAAGTGCTATAACAGCTTGGTGAACTGAGTTCAATGTGGATAAAGTGCCCCTGTCACAATTTTTTCACACACTTGTACAGGGGCTTGAAAACATACCATATCAATGTGTCATAAACATGTAACTTGGCATAACTTTTAACACAGGTGAAACTTATGAAATTATGATTTTTTGATAATTCTTCTAAAGATGTATATTGACTGTCTGGTCACTGAGGCCTGCTCTGCGATGTGCTCACCATAGTGAATAGAGAGAGTGCCCTGTGTATTTGCAGTAATTTGATCCTCATTGAGTGATAGAACAATTATCAGACCCTGTCATTTTAGACAATCAAATAACCATTTCTTTCAGAAGATTTTAAGATACTGATAATGTTGTAATGGCTGCTGTATATTGTTCTCAAGATGTAGGAGACAGGAACTTCTTATTCAAATGTAAGCTACTATTTATCAATCACCTCTGGAGCACCAAATTGTAACTTGAGATGATAGCCCGAGTATTTGTGCAGGTGCGTCATATGGTGGGAGTGAAACCTCCGAGGACTCTTACCTGAACATCAAGATGGACCCGAGCTCCCAGGAGTACAAGATTGGGACACCTATCAGTGTGCACGGACTCAACCTGGAGACCAGCCGCACCAGCAGGAAGAACCAGCCGAATAAGTATCACAGTCTCACATCTCTTGGAGCCATCGATGATAAAGGTTAGTTGTCAGGTGTGAACCAGCCGAATAAGTATCACAGTCTCACATCTCTTGGAGCCATCGATGATAAAGGTTACCGTATATTTCAATGTATAAGGCGAGTTTTTTATGCCAGAAATTAGGGGGTCAAAGAAGGGGGTCCCCCAATACACAAGGTCAAAAACTAGAGGCCAAGTGAGGGGTATCTGCCAACCCAACAAGTCAAGCGAGTCGATGTTTACACCGGATATCCATTGCACAATCATCGATGTCATCTCAAATTTAATCTTGTAAAATAAAATACCTTTGTCTTATTGTTATTTTTAAATGAAAGTATAGAGAGAAATATGAATGAAAATTCAAAATAACTTATCAATCAAAATTATCCATGTACCGGACCAAAGGAAATATTCAACACGTGTTTGCTTGCCGATAACATGTTATGTTAGTGTCGGTGTCATACGAGCTGGAACCTTGTGATGAAATAACTTGACATAATTAAAGATAAAAATAAATTTATAATGATTAATTGATTAATTAACATTGTTTTGATGACTGATATTGTGACTTTATTTTTCTCTATGCATATATTTAACAAAACTTATGCTGCCCAAATTATTTTATCAATTATGAAGGCGATGTATAACTCAGTTTTTACTAGGCAGCAATTATTCTTTACACCGGTTAGGCCTTTTCAATATGCAATTTGTGTTAGATTTTCTGATTGCTGCACTATTACAACTTCCGTTCTTTTAACCAGTGAAAAGGCTTGATACAAATATAGCATTACCAGTACGTTGACTGAACGTTTGTTTAGATTTCTGAATGAGAATCATGAAAACGAAACATGACACAGTAATGGGAGTTTGTTGACTGTAGCCTTGCTTGTTATCAGAAGCAAAGGATAAATCATTGAATAAAATAACAAACATATAAGTAATTTATTTATTTTTTAATTACACATGACATTTCACTTACAAATTACCGACCTAAATTTACCCTTACGCAATCTTGTCAACGAGTTGTCTGTCATGTCGACTGTTTCAGCGACCTGCTAGAAGGGGGGTCGCCTTATTAATGAGATATATGATTTTGGCAGCAATTTGGGGGGCTGAGAAAGGGGGTCGCCCTATGTACGAGGTCGCCGTATACATTGTAATATACGGTAGTTGTCATGTGTGAACCAGCCGAATAAGTATCACAGTCTCAAATCTCTTGGAGCCATCGATGATAAAGGTTAGTTGTAGTGTGTTAACATGCCTGATAAGTATAATGATATTAATATAATAATATAATAATACAATAGAACACGGATATAGCGAACACGGATATAGCGAACACTCGGATATAGCGAACAAATTTTCAGGTCCCGTCCCTATATAATATCATTAAAATTATACGCGTATAGCGAACACCGGATATAGCGAACTAAATTCTTTGGTCCCTTGGAGTTTGTTATATCCGAGTTCTACTGTATGTCCATTTGTATGTCACCATATCCACACACTAGAGAATGTTCATAGCGCCTTGTGTGTAGAACTTAAAAAACTTCAAATGCTATACAAGTCACTCATAATATTTCTTGAAGAGATGGGACTTTAGTGAAGATTTGAAAGAGTCAAGAGAGGTTTCAGTTATGATATCAATGACAAGACAATTTCACAGTGAGGGAGCAGCAAAGCTAAACGATCTGTAGCTAGAGTCTTCTAAATGAACAGAAGGGATAGTGAGAAGGAACTGCTGGTGGGACCTCAACTGTCTAGATGGTGTTTACGCTGAGATGAGATCAGAAAGATACTCTGTTGCTTGGTTGTAGAGACATTTATAGACAAAGGTCAAGATTTTGAATTCTATTCAGCTCAGTTCTAGCTTGGATCTGCAACCAATGAAGAGGCTTGAGAACAGGGACGATATGAGATCTCCTTGAAGTTAGGGATACAATACGGGCTTCTGGACTTTTTTCAGTTGCACTGAGCTGAGTCCAAACAACATGCTGTTGGAGTAATCCAGTCTGGATAATAAGGCCTCATAAGTTTCATTGTATATTATGTATATTCTCTCCCCCAGATGATGTAGACTACCGCCCCAGCACCAAGGAGGGGGGTCTACAGGAACTCAGTGCAGTCTTTACACCGGAGCTCGCTCTCGCAGCTTACATTCCTCTCTGTCGGATATTTGGAAGGTACTCTTCAATGATCTTTTCCCTATTTTTCTTTTAAATTATACCTATTATAACAAAACATGTTAAAATCTAAAAATCTGCAATAAGAGTCTGTGCTAGATTTGGGATAAGTTAACCAAATTGGTTGTGTGACTTCATGGTAACAACACCATAATTGAGTTCGAACATCAGAAGTTTTTCTGTGTTTATGGACTCTGTCCACGGTTATCTTCAAAGGGGGCAAATGTCCTAAGAAACTATTCAAAATATGATAACCAAATTTGCTCGGTGTCTTCGGGGTATTAATGCCCTGATCTAGTTGAAAATCAGAAGCATGCAATTATTTTTTACGTAGTAATGGCCCCTTTTCCTTGATTTTAAACCCTTTGGAAATGTTAGGAGCTTAAACAACAGATAACCCCGAGGGGATACACAATGCAGAAATGAATTCAAAAGGATATGATAAGACAACATCGATACTTTGCTTGTTCAAAAACATGCGAAAAACAGTCATTTAATGGCTTTGAAAACAAACCTCATATTTTAAGTCGTGAAAACTTCTTTCAGCCAATCACAACCTGCCACATCACATCGCCCTTACTGGTCAGGCTATTGCTATTGTTTACAGTAATAAGTCAAGCGCACACTTACTTACTTGGCGTATAGTTAATACACAAACAAGGAACAGAACTTGACAGTATGACAGTTAGATAGTGAGACGTATAATAAAGATATTTACTAACTTTTGTTGATTTGTTAAATCTGGTGATAGCTTAATCATGGCTTTTACTAAGAGATCTGAAGTCAACTCATCATCAAACTGCATGGTATGTCTTGGTTCTTTGTTTCGCAAATGATTAGATGGCCCATTCTACTCTAAAGAAACTTATCATTATAAAAGAAAATGGGGTTTAAACATATTCATCTAAACAAAGAAACAGGATTGACAAACAAGCAAATAATGCTTATATAAATGCCGCTCCCTAGCAAAAAAAAACGTTATTATAATAATTATAATAGTGACGTAACGTACACATGGACAGATATGTACACATAACATACATTTTTTTGGGAAAATATAAGACATAGAAACTTAGACTCCTGCTCATGTTATAGTAGGATGGTATAAACGTAAGGATATTTCAACACGGCAAAATCTCAATATGTCAAATCATGTCAAATCTGAAAATCTCTTAGATATTACGATATAATGGTGTACTGGCTTTAGTAGCCCTACGTTTACATTTTGTATGTGGCCATATAAAATTGAAGGCACGTTAAATCTTCAAATAAATAATATATTTAAGAAATTAAGTGATTTTAAATTATGCAAATGAGGTTTGCTTTCTCACACTACGAATAATTGAAAAACAATGAGTGTCGTTGAGGCATCATGTCATGAAATTGTAGCCGATTATCCCTGTTCGCAACCTAATACACCTAATACAATTCGATACTTCATGTACTTTTGAGATGGTTCTTTTTTTCATTCTTAACTTCTAACGCAAAACAACTGTCTGACATGATAAAATGTATACTTATAAATGTTAATTAACAAGTTTAGTTTACAAATCTTCTATTAGATATCATGTAAACAAAACCTACCGTGTCGAAATTACTGTAGTCACTGCCAAATACTCCATCTACTATGTCAGTGCTCAATGTGTTAATTTCAAGGCTCATACATTGTAAATGATAAATTCTGAAAATTCAATTTTTGATTGGATCTAGTTTGACCTATTGTTGACCAATGAATGACTATAGTGCTTTGACACCTGGGCGTCACAGGGACGGGCAGACAAACTACATCCTCTCTAATTCTTGTAACAACATTGTCAAAGAGCGTGTAATAACCCAAGCGCGACACTCTGTAATTACACAAACCGTAACGATGTGTCATAACTGTTAATTACTACTCTCATGTTTTATTGCCGGACAGCTGAGCTGCTAAAACCTGTTTAATCTGTCTATTTACCACCATTGTCTGTTGTATTTACATTGAATATGCCCACTTCCGTTCTGTATATGAAGTCATAAAACACTCCGGGCATGCGCAGTAAAGGTAATATCGTTATTCCGGTTGAAGCCGTTTTGCGACTGTCAAATTGAGCAGTCTGAAATTCGCGCACTTTCAAGGGCGATATCTTTGTTATTAGAGGACCGATGAAAACGGTTATTGGTGTTTTTTAAAGCTGACAGTATTTTTTGTACAAATAAACCAATTAACATGGAATCAATAATGAGGTTTCTTGTTGTTTAAATGAAAACCTGTTTTGTAGGAGGTGTTGATGACTATGTCTTCTTGTTATGTCATAATTGTTTTTTCATTGAATAAAAGTTTGATTGCTTCATGACAATCTTCATCATTGGCTTATGCAAGGCTCATCACATTCCAATGATAAGATTTGGTATAGGAGGCTGTGCCCTCATCAAGGATAAATTGTTACTTAACCTCCAAATATCTAGCGATAAAATTGCTGGTAAGTTAGCAAAATAATTTTGAAAAAGATTAAAAATTGAGGTCAGTGCAACTGTAAGTTTTAAGAAGTCTATGAATGCTTCAGTATCCACATGGAGGAGCACCTGCCTAACGACGACCTCATCAGACAGTTATGTTCACAGCAAGACACCGCCATGGATCACCTCACAGACATCACCCACGTCTCTTCTGACTCCAAGTCAGGTAATCATCTACCTCCGTTTGTCAAATCTCAAAGTTTTCAAATGTGTGTTACCGATGTTCTTGATCCCAAATAATGCTATTAAGACTTACGCTTCAAATGAATGATATTTATGTTATGTTTGTCATTATAATGCATCAATTAAATTGTAGGAATACCATTTATCTGTTCACATAATGATTATAAGATATCTGCACGCATGCCCCATCTCCAGTAAAGAGGTAAATTTTGTCAAAGATGTTCCTGTGACTCACCTAAGAGATTGACTCAAGTGCTTTTTGGATATTTCCAATGCTCATGTGACAGGATTTTATTGTATTAATTCAGTCTCTTTGGAATGGCTTGTCTTTTAGTAATTTACAGAAAAAACAAGTCTTGTTCCTTTGATCTCCTGTTGTATGATCTGTTGCTCTCGTAGCTTCAGGAGGTACCGAGGGTGAGGACACATCTGTGACCGGAGCTATCGGGCGGAACGTTGAGATCATCGGGAACCGGATCCAGCTGAACCAGGAGGAGCGGGGAACAAGCCCCGAACTCAACCAGTTTGGCCGTGGATACCGGGCGTCCGGGATTCTCTCCATCCTCCCTGACGATCTCAGATGGTACTGGAACACTTACTCTCCTTATTGCATTTGACAAATGATTATTTTCATTGTGAAGATTTTTATCCCAGCAGTAGGTAATACCTTTGGGTATAGTCATTTCCCCGTCTTTCTGGTACAGAACAAAAAAATTTCAAGACTTGGTGTCATAGCCAGCATGTGTAGTTGTCCCGTTTGAGATTTGTAGCTTCTTTTGTTCTTTATTTTTTGCAATTTTGTTGAATTTCTGATATATTTTGACCGGTAGGATATGTCATCTTCTGATGACTCTTGTTTGAGTAAATCATACAGATATCTTTGTTTATCAGTAAATATTTATATGTAAGTGTTTGTAATTGATGAACTGGATCGGAGGCTTTTCAGGATTTATTGTCTTCTTTTTATTGTCTTCCCTTGGATCCTGAACAACAAAGAATGTGGATTAAGTATTACTCTAGGATAAACTTTTTCAATTTTCCAACTCTTTTTCTTCTAGTGCAGTTAACTATTAGAATGTCTGATAGTTTGAGTGGGTATTTCAGTGAGGAGATGGAACACAGTAGACAGCGCCACCTACGTGGAAACTGGTTGGCTTACTGGGAACACGAACTGGGTTAGTATTGATCAGCTTACATCACTAATTTTGTAATACTTCCCCTTGTGTATACATTTCCTTAATATGAGTTATAAGTGATAACTTAAAAAATTCTACTATCATTTTGTAAAATGGTTGTATTTGCCATTCATCAACTTAATGCTGACTTATCCCCTGGTCATCAAAAGTCTAAACCATGTTCTTAATTCTTTGGGTAACATATGAGACAAGATATCAAAAGTTGCTAAAAAATACAAACAAGTTTTTCAATTTACCTTTAAGCTAAGCCATTCTTTGTATATTCCCATATTTCATCAATGGGTCTTGTTAATTGTCTCTCGGAAGTGTTAGGTGGTAAGGTTCTAATTGAATAAAGCTAAACTTACTAAGAGCCACTGTGTACAAATTGTGCTTCAAGAATGTTGTTTTCGAAAAACAACCTTTTTTACTTTTTGTACTTTATTCATTTACTCCTTCTAACAATTTACAGGTCTGCATGAGAGAGATACAATATTCAACTTCAAACAGATAAAGCTGCAGACCTTTCAAGGTGAGGGAAACATTTCTTTAATAGTTCTTGATAAAACGATATATATACAGCTGTATATATATTCATGTTTTCAAAAAGTGTCACCACTTAAAAATTGTGATTGGATGTCAATCTCTGTCATTGTATTGCAGGTCACACCAACAGTATTCGATCTCTGTTTGTGCTAGACAACGAGAATTCTTTCATCAGCGCAAGCAAGGACAAGACAGTCAAGCTGTGGTCAGCCACAAGCTCTGGGGACGGTTCCGGGAAGTAAGTACAACTTCACATGAACTTATCTATATGTGTATGAAAGCAAATCAAACTTTGTTGAATGTAATAGTGTGTCAGAGGTGACTTAAATCAGCCCATGTTAGACCATTGTAAAATCTTTGGGTAAGGTATAAAACAAGACATAAAAAATTGCTATTAAAAAATCCCAAGTTTTTCAACATATCTTAAAGCTTAGCCATTCTGGGTTTATCCCTTATTTCATGAATGAGTCTTGTTGTTAGTCCACAGGGTTCATATGAGTCATGGAAACCTGGAAAATTGCAATTATGATTACAGGCCTTGAAAGGTCTTGGAAAGGTCATTGAATTTGTGTTGCATTATTTACTGTACTGTCCATAAGTGGAGTTTTGTCCCTTTATGATAGATAACCATAATTATATCAAAAGAGTTAACATGATAATTAGCAGCCCCGTCTAAGGACAGGGCTGCTATCAGTTTTTGTGAAGTTTCCATCGCCGCCGCCGCCGCCGCCGCCGCACTCGTACTACTAGCTATAACTTTTTCCCCCTAAGCTTTCCAGAACTCTTATTCATACCTTACTACTCATACCTCGGGGGAACGATTTTGACACGTTCACTTTCAAGGTCAAAGGTCAAGGTCACGAGCTATGTATTCACTCTAAGAATTCCTTGTAAACGCGATAACTTGAAAAGTTTTTGTGCTATGAAGCTCTAACTTGGTATATATCATCCTTGGAAAAGTAAAAAATTTTGAAAAGGTTTTGGCTACAATCCGTCAAAGGTCAAGGTCACAGCAAGGTCATGACGTAAGCATGTTTTAGCGAAAATGCTTTATTTTAACTATGAACACTTTTAATCAATACATGATTGTTATACTCAATAAAAAGTGTTCAATGATTGTGTGACCTTGAAGGTCAAAGGTCAAGGTCATGAGATATGAGTTATTACAAAATGCACTAAATTGGGATATAACTTTATCCCATTTAGCTTTTCAGAACTCATGAACATGTCTAAATGTTAATACTTACAGGGAATCATTATGACATGTTCACTTTCAAGTTCAAAGGTCAAGGTTACGAGTTATAAAATCAACACAAAATTCTTTGTAAACACAGTAACTTGAAAAGTTTTTGTACTATGAAGCTCTAACTTGGTATATATCATCCTTGGAAAGGTAAAAAAATTTGAAAAGGTTTCGGCTACAATCTGTCAAAGGTCAAGGTCACAGCAAGGTCATGACTTAAGCATGGTTTAGCGAAAATGCTTAATTTTAACTATGATCACTTTTAATCAATACATGATTGTTATACTCAATAAAAAGTGTTCAATGATTGTGTGACCTTGAAGGTCAAAGGTCAAGGTCACGAGATATGAGTTATTGCAATACCTTGTAAACACAATAACTTGAAAAGTTTTTGTGCTATGAAGTTAAGATTTTGTATATATTATCTCTTGAGAAGTACAACATTTTCAAAAAGTTTTGGGTACTAACTGTCGAAGGTCAAGGTCACAGCAAGGTCAACATATATGGAGAAAATGGATTAATTTTATTTTTAACACTTTATTTCATTACAATAATGTTATACTCAATGAAATGTGTTCATTGATTGTGTGACCTTGAGTGTCAAAGGTCAAGGTCACGAGAAAATTCCCAATTTGGTGAGGCCTGTAAAAGGCGGAACAGGGTAAGGCGAAACCCAAAGTTCCGGGGCTGCTCTGCTTTTGCGGTATCCCGCAAACGCTAATCTAGTTGAACATGAATTCAATTATGCCTTGCCAATGAGTAATCATTTGAAACCTTTCATCTTTGAGATTCTCTGAATGTATAAGGCTGAATGTAACCACGAGGCGGTCTGTGTTTCAGAATGTCGTTCCAGAGGAGCTATGGCCAGCACAAGAAGTCTGTGTTCTCTGTAGCATACGTGGAGAGTGTTAGACAAGTAGCATCCTGTGATAGCACTGTGCATGTGAGTCAAGAAGCATGATATACATGACATATGCACATACAATGTAACAATCGCCATTTCAATTTGATTCATGTATTTCATGATACTTGATAAATATGGCAAACTCACTTCAAAACTTAAAAAAAAAAAATTTATGTTGCTTATTTATTCAATTTTCATTTTAAAATAGATTCAGTAATTTTTTAAGGCATATATGTTTACATGCTTTCATAGATATGATGTTTATCATAACAAAATGATTGGGATTCAATTTTATGAGCACTTGATGGGATTTGAGTTCACTAAAACATACAAGCATTTCTTGATGAATGCAGACAAAGTTTGAATCCATAACTTGTGTGTTCCTACCGTGTGACATCACAAACTAATTGAACTGTTAAAAACTACGCTGTGCTAAACCATTTTTAAAAAAATGGTTTCTTTCATGAAACATTCCAAAAATTATTATTTATGGTAACAAGATTTCGATTTTGTTGCAGATATGGGACCCGTTTACAGGTGACAACATCGCTCAGCTCGAGTCCTCCAAGTACGCACCTGTGGTGGCTCTCACCCCCCTCCCTCCCCCCAGCACCCTCATCGTTACGGCAACCACCGAGGCCACCCTCAGGTCAGCTTAATCAGTAATTGCCATTGGTCAGTTATTATAGCAATTGAATTTATACTGTAAAAACTTTACTAATCTTGAGTAAGGATGCATGGTATTATGGACATATCGGTATATTGTAATATAGAAACAATGTGTTACGAATCTGTACACACTTCTGAAAATATACAATATTTTGAACGTTTAAAAATGAAAAATTTTCATCTCAAATTGCAGAAACTCACAACAAAATAAACTATGTTTTTACGGAAAGTTTTTATCCAAGTGTGATATTGTGTTGTGAAAATACATCAAATATGTATACAGGTCATAAACGGTGATTTAAAATCTCCCTTTCCAAAACGGCTAATAGCCGAGCAATGATTATCTTCTTAACGCTCATATTTAGACAAAATAGCATGCAAAAGCTTGAATTTGAAAAGTACTAATATATTGCAATACGTATTGCAATACTCTTTTCCATGTTGCAATATATTGCAATACAGATTATGAGATATGATGAACGATACCATACCCATCCTTAGTCTTGAACAAAAGATAATACGTAGGTGACTGAATTTTTTTGGTTTTGTCTGAAGTTATTTTCACTTTCTCAAGTGTGTACTGATTAGTATCATGTCGTTCCTGTATACTGTAATATACTGATATATCCTTAATACTGCGCATCCTTTCTATTATTGTATGAGGTATTAAATTTGAAAACTCTTAATAAAGAGACATTGTTATTAAGTAACAGACTTAATTGGACTTTATTGGTGTTTCAGGTTTCTTGATCTCAGAGTTTCTAAATATGCACATGAATTCAAGTGCTCTGTCGGATCAGCTGGTAAGTCGAAGTTTCAATCCAATAAAAATAGTTTTTTTACTTCTACTGTTTTTAAAACATTCAGAGAGGTATCAAGGACAAATAGACAGTGAATTTAAGTTGGTAATGTAATTACAAGAATTTTTATTTTACCTCTGTTGTGGCCATGGCCACTGTATTTTAAACCTTTTAATTTTTTTGGAACATTTAAATTAAATTTTAATTTAAATTTAGTTTTAAATGACCAATGACAAATACCAGATTATCAAAACTAATAAGTTTGATTTGTCTCTAAGAATGCTTAAGCAAGGATAAATTCAGCAAAAACATAAAAATGGACCTTGAATCTTTGTTGCATATTTCCTCATAACACCTTTCCGGTAAATGCTATGAATGCAACTATAAGAAACTATAAATAATCATTATGATCGTATGACTAAAGTCAAAAAATGTAAGAAGTAAACAATGATTGTGTAGGTCTGATCCGCTGTGTCACTGTGAGCCCCGACGGCAGCTGGGTCGCTGTTGGCTTCTCTACCGGAGTTATCTCCCTTATTGACGTCAATAGCGGTATCCTCATGGGCTCATGGAAGGCTCACGATGGGGAAATATTACAGGTTTGTACTTGTGTTCTATCTTAATGAAATATGGGAACAAAGAGGAAAGGAGAAGCAATGATGATCGACTGTTTTTGATGATGGTGAAGTTTCATTGTTGATCCTCATATTATTTCAGGCATATGGCTCTGTCTTCCATACACAATCATATGTGTGCTGCCTTGATTTAAACATTTGAAAGCTCTACAAATCAAAATCCCATTACTATAAGTTATACTCCTCACAAAAAATAAGCAACAAGGATAATTGTCAGAAATATTTATGTATCATTCTATGTTTATCGGAAATAATGTAGGTCGAGACATATCTAGGATACAGGACCTTTAATCAGATTTTGTATCATATCACTTTAACACAACCACCCTGAAAACATGAAAATGTGATAAAATGCATGCCTTTATTATTTCACATGTTGCTTGATATTTTGTGAGGAGTATATTTTGACTTCATAAAGTAAAATGAAAGTGATATTGGCCGTTCTTATATGAATGGATTATATCCGTCTTTTTGATTGGTCCACTTGGTCACATGACAGCATTGACGTCAAGCAATGTCAACCTGGGGGGGTCGCGAGAGGTTGATATAACAATCCAAGCACCTCCCGTGGTTAAAAATAGATTTGAGAATTACGTCTCGAACTCCGCACATCACATGTCATGCTGTTAATGAAGCATTACGCATCGCTTTGTGACTGTGCTGAATTTGAGTATGTTCCTTATAGTTTTAGGCATATTAGAGTGATGTCCTTTTTTTACACAAATGAAAAGTGATTCAAGAACATTTTTCATATAATAAAACAATAATAGACTTCAAATTCGGTTGATCAAATGATGTGTCGACCTTGGACATGTAATATTCACCTCGGCGTTGCCCTGGTGAATATCACGTGTCCAAGGTCGACAAATCATTGGATCAACCTCACTTAAAGTCGGTAATTGTTTGATATTGATATATTTCAGATAAAAGCCTACAGTAAAAACAAGGTAGTTTCCTCCTCGTTCGACCAGACAATGAAGCTGTGGAATATTGAGGATGGGAAGGAAATATGTACACTCAAAGGTATTCCCTCAGCTCACTCCCTGCAATGTAATTATGGCATTGAAAGTATAGAGACTCTCAAACTATTTGAAACATGTCATTTGTCTAACCTAATGTCTATATTTAGCAGCCCCGACTTAGTCGGGGCTGCTATCAGTATTTGTGCAGTTTCCGCCGCCGCCGCGTCCGCCGCGCTCATACTAATGGCTATAACTTTTTTCTACTAAGCTTTCCAGACCTTGTATTTATAACTTACTGCTTATACCTCGGGGGAACGATTTTGACATGTTCACCTTCAAGGTCAAAGGTCAAGGTCACGAGCTATAAAATCACTAAAAAATTCCTTGTAAACGCGATAACTTGAAAAGTTTTTGTGCTATGAAGCTCTAACTTGATATATAACATCCTTGGAAGAGTACAAAATTTTGAAAAGGTTTTCGCTACAATCTGTCCAAGGTCAAGGTCACAGCGAGGTCATTACTTTAGCATGGTTTTGCGAAAATCCTTTCTTTTAACTATGAACAGTTGTAATCAATAGATGATTGTTATACTCAATGAAAAGTGTTCATTGATTGTGTAACCTTGAAGGTCAAAGGTCAAGGTCATGAGATTTGTGTTATTGCAATGTGCAACTAATTTGGATATAACTTGATCTCATTAAGCTTTTCAGAACTCGTAAACATATATAAGTGTCCATACCTCTGGGGACTTAGAATGACATGTTCTCTTTCAAGGTCAAAGGTCAAGGTCACGAGCAATAAAATCACTAAAAAATTCCTTGTAAACGCGATAACTTGAAAAGTTTTTGTGCTATGAAGCTCTAACTTGATATATAACATCCTTGGAAAGGTAAAAAATTTTGAAAAGGTTTTCGCTACAATCTGTCCAAGGTCAAGGTCACAGCAAGGTCATGACTTTAGCATGGTTTTGCGAAAATGCTTTATTTTAACTATGAACACTTTTAAGCAATAGATGATTGTTATACTCATTGAAAAGTGTTCATTGATTGTGTAACCATGAAGGTCAAAGGTCAAGGTCATGAGATTTGTGTTATTACAATGTGGAACTAATATGGATATAACTTAATCCAATTCAGTTTTTCAGAACTTATAAAGATGTATAATTGTTTACACCTCTGGGGACTTACAATGACATGGTCACATTCAAGATCAAAGGTCAAGGTCACGAGCTATAAAATCACTTAAAAATTATTTGTAAACGCGATAACTTGAAAAGTTTTTGTGCTATGAAGTTTAAATTTTGTATGTATTATCTCTTGAGAAGTACCAAATTTTGGAAAGGTTTTGGGTATGAAGTGTCAAAGGTCAAGGTCACAGCAAGGTCAACAAATATTGAGAAAATGGATTATTTTTACTTTTACCTCTTTAATTTGTTACATTAATGTTATATTCAATGAAATGTATTCATTGATTGCATGACCTTGAGTGTCAAAGGTCAAGGTCACAAGAAAATGCCCAATATGCTGAGGCTTGTAGAAGGCCGAACAGGGTAAGGCGAAACCCCAAGTTTCGGGGCTGCTCTGTTTTTGCGGTGTAATCTAGTTCATTTGAAATATTAGTTTTGACCCTAATAAGGTTAGAGAAGTAAATTGTGGTATTACAATCGTAAGGACTCTGCCAAATTCTCAGTTACATTGTGTCATTTGTGTAACCTTATGTCTTTATTTGCTTCACCCAGATGTAATTTTTACTCTGATAAGGATAAGGAAGCATATTGGATAAATTATGGTATTGAAATTATAGAGACTCTTAAAAAAAACTCTTTGTAATGGTGTGACATTTGTCTAAAATAATATCTAAATTACATTTTATGTGGTCTTGACTTTAATAAGGATAGCTGAGCTTATTGGGTAAATAGAGAAAATCAACAAAGCACTTAGCTTCATGATTTGATAAAAGTAACAAACATCTGAGGCAAAAGATACAAGGGTGATATTCTATCATCCAAAATCATTTCATGATGTCCCCATGAAATATACATTTCTAAACACAGTACTAGCCTCTAGACTACCAGAGTAATGCCTAGGATTGTGACGTCAACATGTCTATGAAAAATGGTTGCATTTTGATATCATTACTATTAAATGATGGAAAAACATTGTGATGTCCTGTACTTGTCTCTATTCGGGCTCGAACCATTCAGGATATCCTCTCTGTCTCGGTCTGAATGCACCCACCTCTATCGCGTGTTGCTATAACCAGTTTAGCGCAGACAAACCCAGTCGTAAGCTATCCAATCACATCCTCATTTCTAAAAACGTTTAGTGGCGATTATGTATAACGAATAGTACAATGTCCAGAGTTACCTGCCTCTAGTATGATATCGAAGCTTTTACTGCACTCCTATCGATTAGCTAGATGAGCTTGTGACTGAACATGCAGGTAATAGGGGTGCCTTCAGACTGAGAATGAGAGAAAAGCCGGGCTGGGTGAGGTTCGAACCCCACTAGAGATAATATTTTTACACTTTTTTCCTCGAATCACAGTCGATTTTAATCAGACTGTGACAGGTCTTTGTTCTTTGAAATCGATTATTTCAAACATTGATCCTAGCAGATACCTCTTGATCTTCCATAAGCAATATCTCCTGTGGAACATAGATTTTGGTGAGAAATCATGGTATTCAGACTCAGCCAAACTTATGTGACATCATGTGATTTGTCTAACCTGGTGTGTGTAAACTCCAGGTCCCACAGAGCCTGTCCACTGTGTGTGTTTCTACAAGCATCAGATTCTCAGTGCTACAACAGCCAACAAGATAGGAGTCCACACCTCGGTGGATGATAATGTAAGAATACCTCAAACAAAATATAACACTTTGTTTTCAGATATACCGGGAAGTCCATAAAATATTATCTGATTTAATTTGTTTTTGGTATTTAGATATTTTATTTTCAAAATAATGGCATGTTATTATGTCAAGAAAATTATGTATATTTGGCAAAAATAGTAGGAATATATTCAAATTGTAAATTATATGTGACAAATGATTGACTTCTTAATCTTTCACCTTTATATGAAACTATTATAAATTGGAAAAATGTATCCGTTAGCATTAAGTCCAGTAAAGTTCTATGTTCTATGATTCAGAAATTTGTCTGTAATGCATCATAGATCATCATTTGGTTTTGAATCTAACACCTTCATGTCATGTGATGGTTAATCACCCTTTCTGGGGTTTATCTTTTTTTTAAAATACTTAAGTAGAACCCCCCTCCCCCCTTTCAATGTTGAGCCTCACCCCCAACAATTTTCTCGAATTGATCGTAATGGTCCCCTTTATAAGTATAATTTCATTTCCCTTCAAGAAAGATTATTAACTAGGTGTTGTATATTTCATATTGTATATTTCAGGCATCATTCACCAGCACTAAGCTGAGATCCGACACCTTCAAGGGGGTGCTGACGTCCATGGCTATCTTACCTCTCAACCGATCACTACTTCTCGGAGCTGATAATGGCACAATTAGACTCATCTGTTAGCTACTACAGAGCATTCTATACGTCTTCCTTCAATCTTGTTCATTAGGAAATGAAATCTGACTGACTGCCTATTATTTAATATCAAATATTAATTCTCAAGTATAGGATCTGTAAACTGCAGTTTTATTCAACTATACAAATTTCATTAAATTGGAACTCAAAAACTATTTTTAGTCAACAACATTTTTTAATTCTCATAAATAGGGGCTATAAACTACATTATTTATGAATTCTTATGAATGAGGAAAATTATTTATTATATGTGAATTATTATTACTAGGGACAATTAACATTATTTATGAATTCTTATGAAAAGGGCCTATTAAATACTTAATATATGAATTTACAAGGAAGAGTTGGGGAAAATTGTTACATTTTTATCACTATCTACTTGAATATTTAGTACTCTACTATTGCCTATTTAATTTCTAGTCTATTTTCAAGACTTTTATTCATAGCATTGAATGCTAAATAGTCATTATTTGGTGCTTGATAGGTTTTTGTTCAAGGTAAACAAAACTCTTGTTTTGAGTGAAGTAGTCTCGTGATATTTTGCTTACATATAGCATTGACAAGTCTTTTGATAAGTGCAATACTTTGACTTTCAGTTGAATTATAACCAGTGAGTGCTTTATGCTTGTTTAAAAGGCTGCAGTCAAGACAATTTATCATTTTGATGGTATTAGTTCATAGCATGTATATTGATAAAAAATACTCCTTCAGGCTGGCTACTTCAAATACCATATGATGCATATTACAATGTGCGGAATACAAAATGTTTAATGGTAAAATCAATTGACATAGTAAAAATCTTTAATATTTATCCAACATAGACAGTATTTAGTCTCATTGAAGCAATTTCAGTTACTGATGCTCACAAGGCCAGACGGCTCACAAGGAGCAAATACCCATTAATTTGATGTTTGCCAATTGTTGCCACTCATCAACAAATTCCATTACCCTGGATGTAACCCAGTACCTGACAGAACTGCTGCACCCAAAAGCTGAAATTGTCTTGTTAGGTTGCTTGTTCCTCGTTGATAAAAGTTTCACATATTTTATTTTCATAACAGACTTATTCCATTAACCTTTTCGACATTTTCTTATCAAACTTCCCTACATTGGAAGTTGATATTGTCAGATTTACATATTTGTTTCATTGCAACTGTAGTTAGAAATGAAAGGAAGCAAATTAAGTGTTATAAATAAACTAGTTTAAATGCAAGTCTTCTAACTTTGTTAATTTAAATCCTATGCCCCTAATTTTGCTGTGTTGTTATTCATCATATAGTGCTTAACTTTGTATGATTTTTATATTTGCATCTTTTTTTATTTCCTTATCATACCTTACACTGTTAAGTTTCAACTGTCAACTACAAATTTCACATATTGATTAAGATGTTCAAGCCAAATGAAATACTATTGACATAAGTTTCTACTAAAAGATATTATTACATTATGTATATTTTGCAATTTTACATACTTTTTACTCAAATTTGATGTAAATCATCTAAATCAAAGCTTTATACATTTGCATTCAAGAATTGATCAATACATTCTTAAGAATTCTATAATAGTACATTCTCAGTATTATATACATCTTTATTTTTACTATATAGCAAAATGAAGATAGATTGAACTTGTTGGTCATTTGTGTCCCCCCACCACACTATATATTAAGCGTCTGTACATCCTAAGTCTTGTTCACACGATATCTCATAAACCATTCCACGTAAAGTCTTAAAATTTAGTGTCTGCCTACATGGGGGGAAACACATAGATACCAGTCTATTATGGGGACCTTGAAATAATTGTTGAAGTCATCTGAGTAGTTTATCTGCTAAGTATACCTATTAGGGTAATCACATTAGGGTAATACAGACATAGCATTAAGGAATTACAGACACCTCATAAGGGTCATACAGACACAGAAACCACTTTTAAAATCCTTTCTCAAATAAAACTTACCCTATTTTTAAATGTTAGAATGCAGACATTTCCTGGTCAACATAGTTCTCTTTATTTATCATTTATGTAATATAAAGAGAGAATGCTGCCTATCAAATTATGAAAACTTTAACACATTCATTGATAGCTGTAGGAGACATTGCCGTGTCAGAAACAAACATTTGTCATTCCAGACAAAATTTAATATCTTATTCAAAGAAGTTCGGCAACTGGTAAAAGGATAACATTATAATCTGTATATTTTGTGTTAAGTTGTCAGCATTATAAAGGCCATGATATTTTACACCTTGCCAAACAGTTTTGGCATATATATTTCATGAAATAGTATATATCTGTTAAAATTTTCGTTTGAAATGTAATTTTTCTTCTTGAAATAATTGAACATGAATTACTGTTATACTAAAAATCCTGAGTTTACTCACCATTGTAATATTTCAGAATCATATAAACTGTATTTGTAATCATGAAGAAGTCAATTGATGCTTGCGCTGTGCATGATAAATGTATGTACATGTTTTTGTTTCAATGTAATATTAATCAAGATTTATCACAAGTATCCAACCATGACATACATCCCTGAAAGAGTAACAAGTCCATTCCCCTCTCTTCATTGTGTTTATGCAAGATGGAACCTGTAGATTATTTTGTCAAATATTTATATATATTTATGCAAATGCAATAAAAATGCTGTGTTTATTGTGTCAGAGTACGAATAAAGTAGTATATTTTGTTAAGAAGTATTTGTCAACAGGGTACTGAACTGGTTCCTAAGTACTTGTCAATTATCAGAAGTTATTGATTGTTTCTGACACTGTACTAGTTTATTTTTGTGTCAAACGTACAAGAAGAAAAGTAATTACATTTAGATCATGGATTTATTGGCATACTTATTCCTAGTTTACAGGCCAAAAGAATGTGTTTTATTTGAATCGACTTCAGATATGAATTCATATTAAAAAGAAAACCACAATCAAAGAAATGTTGCTAATGAAATGTATGCACATGTAAATTTTTTTTGTTTTTGTTAAGTCATGACAATAAAGGTCTTAAATCATGATTTTGCTCGTAGTTTTTTGTGTCATATTTGTTGCTTCAACCTTGACCTGGAATCATCAAGGCCCAGTAATTTAGCATCTTGTAGTTCAGGATTTCGTAATTTCATCAGCTGCCTCGAAGGTTTCAAAGGGGAAGTGATGTTGGAAGATTTGCCTTTAAATATTAACTCAATATTAACACCTCAACCTTCCTGAACCAGTTACTAAAGAAAAGGTTCTATCAGGGTATTATCATTCTCTCACCACAGAGGCAGCTCAGTCATACCCGAACAAGCCTCTGTTCAAATAGGCCAAATACATGGGATAGAAAGGTAGAGATCTGATTGGAGGCAATCCAAGTTAGTTGTGCAATCAGTGAGAGATAACTCTTCCTTTAACAAAACATCTCTTACTATCTACTCAGTTTTTTTTTTTTGTTATTTATTAAAATAAAATATATCATAAATAGTAACTTTCTTATAAAAAAATGCAATCCATATCTGATTTTTCAAATATTTCCCCCTCACGCTGTTAATGAAAAAAGACATAAAGGCATGATATTTTCCATGTCGCTATAAGACCGTTAAGGATGATCCAAGTCAAAGATATCCAAGAAGTTTTTTTATTGGCTGCAAATCGAGGGAGATATATTGAGTTGCAACTATTATCGCTAGAGCAATCTGCCGGAACCCCGCAATCTTGGCTTATTAGAACAGGCTTGCTCGCACTGAGCTGCCTCTGTGGGGAGAATGGGTTATTATTTGTTGAAATCAGAGCCAACAAAATTTTTTAAAAACATTTTATTGAACAAATTCATTTAGCATCACAATGTTTATGGCAGCTTGTAGCTTAAGTGTTATTACAAATCTATACACAATTCATTTTTAATATTGAACAAAACAGTTAAATATTTGATTTTTGTCATTAAACACTACAAAACATTCACTTGCTTTGAGCTCATGAAATTCAAACATACACTTAAATACGAGGATAGAACAGAGACCATCTACATGCTCGTCATCCATTCAACATTAACAACGAGACTTGCTCAACATTATCAACAATCATGGAGATGACAGAGATCACAAAACTGACAGGGAATTTGTATGATGTGAACAAGTACTCTATATCACTTTGATAGCAATTTATGTTTATCATTGAAAATTTCTATTTGAAACCCCCCAAAATATGCATAAAATGAAAACTATAATTTCATACAAAGGAGGTTGTATCTTAAATTTGGAAGATAATATGATTTATAAAATTATATAAATAAATTCAGATTTCAATGTCACTTGAATTTTTCAAGGAATTTGGGCCCTATATTTTACACTTAATTGACATTATGTTTTTGTTTAAAGGTGAAATGTCTGATTGGCAAAATTTTGAATATTCATCCCTGGTTCAATAACAGTCAAAATATCACAAGCATAGAGTAATTGCATGGAGCGGCAGATTGATCTTTAGCAAACCATTGTTTGTTCTATTTCCCCCTGTCTCTAATATTGGATTAAAGATGGCACTGGTTAATCGTTTGTTTGGGACATTATTTTTCACTGGATTCCTTCTCAGTAAGACAGCACAAGTCTTTTTGCTTTTGGACTGAAATGCAGCACTTCTTCTCTGCTTGGGTAAATGCTGGTACAAGCCGATGTTTTCTTGAAGTGTTCACTCATTATGTATGACTTGCTGCTCACAACATATTATTATTCGGTAGAATATGATTAAATGTTCCAATCATCAATGTCGGGAGCTTGGATGGGGTTGAAACAGCTGACACAGTCCCATGTCTGTCTGTTCAGTTTCATCAACAGAAGGAGTTTTGCCTCGATGGCGGAACATCGGTGGAAGATTTTGATAGTGGACCTCTCTCCTGAATTGTTGACCCAAGTTTTTCTTGAAAATATAAAGAAACAATTGTAAGCATCAAGCAAAAGATTTATACAGTAGAACACGGATATAACAAACTCCAAGGGACCAAAGAATTTAGTTCGCTATATCCGGTGTTCGCTATACGCATATAATTTTAATGATATTATATACGATATACGATTGTTCGCTATATCCGAGTTCGCTATATCTGTGTTCCACTGTTATATATATGCATTTGCTTTCAAAATACTCAGGTAGAAAGGTTTTCCTTATTTCCATAATGCAAAATGTGACAAGTTAAGATTTATATATTCGCTGAAGACATTAATATTGAATTTTTTTACATCAGTTTGAAAGTAACAAATTTAGGTGTAAATCTAGATTTCAATCACATACACCCATTAATATATGAGAAAGTTCAACTTACCCCTATAATTCCTGATGCTATTTTCTTAAATGCATCCTTTTTCTTCTTCTCTGGGTGTTGTTTTTGCGGGCTTGATTGAAGAATCTTGTCATCAAATGCCTAGAAAATATTTACAATACAAAAAAATGAACAGGGAGATATACATGTAAAAATATCAACAGCTGATTAGCATAGAAATGAAAAAAGAATGACTTGTGCAAAGGCAAGATTTGTTGCTCCAATTTTTCAAAAAGACGCCATTATATAAGTCTCTTGTAAAGGAAAAACAGATTTGTCTGATTAATCATTTTGGTAACATATATCCAAATCAAATTAAAGTTTATTGTGAAATCAATCGTGTGTCCAAACTAGGCATTTGGTCTATTTCTATAAGCATCCCTTCACTTATGTCATGCATGCAATTTATTTTGGAGATAGAAGTCAGTACCGGTTGATGTAAAATGATACAAGACTGGATAAAAAACTTGATGTAATATTTGAGAATTTCGCCTCTAAAGGATTTTGGAAGATCCAAGAAATATTGCCATCTTGATCAGTGGCGAAGTTGGAAGATATGAGTAGATTAGACTTCGTGGTAAGAGAATTGAACATCCCAGGACGTGTTTTGTTCTTGATCAGAGTACGACATTAAACTACTCTCACCTGAACCATGGCCGGTGTCGCATCAGGAATCTCCAGGAGGATTTTGGATAGGTTCGGGAAAGCTGGTCTCTGAAGAAAGAAAATGGCAAGTATAATATCCATTAATTCTGGAACTAAAAGTTTCAAACATAACCACCACCTTATTGGTCATGCATCTGACTTGACCATTTCACTGTTGTGCTGTTGATCCACATGATTGATATTGGACTTTCATAAATTCTCTTTGAGAGTCAAAATCAAGAAAGAGGATGAGAAGAGTGTGAATTTATTAGGGAAGGATGAGAAGAAACACACTTAATAGGGAATATTCTCATTCATTATTCCTCACTATATATGCTGTTGATGCACTGATGGTTTTTACTTTAAAACAGCCAATAAGGAATACAAATACAAATATTTTACCATTAAATTGCTTTAATGTATAATGTCCTCACGAGTTAGTTTTATTCTATAACCACCTTTAGAAAATTCCAATCTTTGAGCCGAAAAGTACACCACCCTTTAATGTCAACTACAAAATTGAGCATTTAGTTTTAATTCTAACTGCCCTTTTATCAACTTTAGATAATATATTCTACTGACCATAGCTTCATAGAGTTGGAGGCCAAGCCCAAGCAGCATAGCCTGGGAACCCTCGTGTTGGCCGTGAACTTGCAGCGCAGAGAGGATCGACATCATCACATGGGACGCGGCCTCAAGCGTCATCACTTCGTCCGCTAGGAGCTGTCAATCAAGAGCAATGAGTTGGTTTTATACATTACTTTGAATATACCAATCTGTACCAACCTAGTTGTAGTTTAATATGTAAGAATTTCTATGGGCTTTCAAATTCTGTATTGCAAAAGTGCAAAATTGCGGTGGAGACAAATATCAATTGCTTGATAAAAGATAGAGTTGTTTTCTGCACTAGACCATGGCAATTTTGCAATAAAAAATGGGAATATCCAAGGAAAACATACTCATCAATCTAGACAACTAATAAATGCCTCTCAAAGAAGTAGAATACATCACCATTTTTATGTGGGTCCCTGAAAACTATGACAAATTCTATCTTAGCTAGATGCTGCATCATTCCTTTTGACTTCCATGATATCATGAGTGTAAATTGCCTACCAAGAATGGGCTGCCATTGAATTTTTCATCAGGTGTAATATTAAGTTAGTCTGTACCTATCCAGGTAGCATGACAAACAGCCAATTGCTTCAAATTTGACCACTACCGAGCAGTTTCTCACCTGTTTGACGAGTGGCCAGGTGAGCGTGACACACCTGTTGCAGGTGGTCGTGTCGTTCCAGGTGAGACCACTCAACACGCACAGGAATATAGATGGAAACAGGCTCTGAAGTACAAACATTATATCATTGTGGGTCTATCATTTTCTGATTACTGAGTTCATGAATGGAATAATGTAAAGAATCATTTAAAAAACAAGCTTACGGCTGATCAGAAAGGCCAATAAAGTTTACACTACTTGATAATAGCAAGAAGGCAAAGTCATCAACATTCCCCTGCCAAATTAGTTTTCTTTATAGCTCTCAACATTTCAAAACAAGAAACAGTGGCAATAAATCTGTACAATATAATTCTATGCTTCTGATTTTTGAACTTCATACTCCAAAGAGACGCATCAAATTTTGTTATCTTATCTTGTATAGTTTCTGAGAAAATTTGTCCCCTTTCAAGATACCCTCAAAAAGAGTCCACAAACACAGAACAAGAGCAATAACTCTGCAAAAAATAACTTCATGCTTCTGATTTTCGTACTCCATCAAGGCACTGATACCTCAAAGACACACAGCAAATTCAGTTATCCTATCCTAGGGAGTTTCATAGAAAACTTTTGTTTGTGTTAACTCAGATCCACGCATGGATGGACTCCCAGATAGTGCCCAAAACTATATCACCCATTTACTTCGTGTCCGTGGATAATAATAATGAATATTTATAAAGGGCTATATCCTCACTAAAGAAAGTGCATAAGAAATATTGTTTAAATAAATATCTGAAATAAATGAAACAAGTTTTCAAATTATAAGACAATTGCTATAAAGACATAAATCATCTGCCTACCTCGGACTTCATACACTGCTGCCCAAGCTCACTGAGTGTATCATCCCTGTTGGCTCCACTAGGTGGCGCCATGTTATTGTCCGAGTCTTCCATCGCAATGTCATCACTTGTCTCGGCACCAGAGCGGCGGTTGTGACACACAAAGCCGAGCAACTCGACATATTCTCTGGAAAGTTGCCGAGTCAGCTGATCCTCCACAACCTCCGCTTCCTCCTGTTCCTTCTCTGTGCTGCAGGAGATACAGGAGATAAAGAATACTGAACGACATCCGGACAATTTACATCTTTAAAGGGGCAGTGGCCGAGTCGGCAAAAGCGCCAGGCTAGCAAGCCTGACGTGCCGGGTTCGAGCCCCGCCTGTGACCAGGTGTAAAAATCTTGGAGTCAACTTTCTGTGCAGACTCTTTCAGTGTTGTCACAACCCCTAGTGTACAGTACACAACCCTGTGCACTTAAAAGAACCCACGAATCCGTTGGTAAATGACCAGATGGTGGCAACATGAAAACGTGCACACACCTAGTTGCGGGTACAGCAACGTGCAGTATACTTGGACAAAATACTGTGACTATGTGTCCCAGTCAACCCAGCTGTAAATGGGTACCTCGTAAGGATTGAGAGTGACATTAACGCTGTGCGTCACATGACTGCACGTGTTGTATGCTCCCCCGGGAGTCGAGATGGTAAAAGAAGTGTCGTAAAGACTGATATCCAATGATCGAGGGAAAGCCAAAGCGCCTTTGAGCAGCACTCTCTGAGCTGGATATTGGCGCTATACAAATGTTTAGTAGTAGTAGTAGTAGTAGTAGCACGTTTTTTGATAATTTCATATTTTACATTTTTCACTGAAAATTGCAAGTAAGTTAATGCTTATTTATTCTGACGATGTCAAAAATCTTATTACATAAACCAATCATCCATAGTCAGAGGACAGAGTATGAAGATTAACACAAAATCCATTGGCCGCCATTTTGTGTGAACACCTTTAGTTCATTTTGTGTAAGAAAAAGGAATCGCATGGCTAAACTTTACGTTATATATTTGAATTATTACTGCTCCATTTAGTTTCAATACATTCTCTTTCAATTGGAACCATTAATTTTCATTTTCCTGACATCACCCTATATTCCCCCTGAAAACGTGCTACTGCCCCTTAAGAGTAAAAGCAAATTTAATACAGATACTATTTACAAGTTTCATAAATATGATATTAAGTGGGACTGGGTTAAGTATTTTATGAATCACTGGCTTAACTACATCATGAAAATATATAGAAATTTGATGACAAGACCATTTTGCAGGACGGTGACATTGTCACTTCATACTATACGAATATGAAGTAACGTAATGTGATGTTATTACACAATGAGTGGTAACTTTGTAGATTTATTAAACAGAGATATCTTCAACAGGAGAAGAAAACTAACATATCTTCCATCTAAATTAGTTTTAGGATTAGGTAACATTTTTGTGTTATTGAAGAAATTAAATGTTGGTCTAATCCTAGGTGCTAAAAAGGATAAACTACAAGTTAACTCACCCATTCTCTGCTTTCTCATAGCGGTTGTTGATTACACTCCATTTAACACTCAGTCTCTGGAAATTAAGGAAGGGATTTTATTCGACTATAAAAGGAATTTAGGACCAATTCGGTCAAAAGGAAATTCAAAATAATTCCAAGAAGTAACAAGAAGTTATAGTCATTAACATTCTCATTCTCATTCTTAAGTTTCAAAAATCACGGATCATAACTCCATAAAAATAATTGCACACTTCTGATTTCCACTTCTATCAAGATATTGATACCCTGAAGTCAAACAGCTACTTTGGTTATCCAATCTTAGTTTGGGGAGAAAAGATGTCTTTGGGGAAAGTTGTCCCTTTTGAAGATACCCTCTAACAGAGTCTCAAAATAAGGGAAAAGGGCATAGCTCCAGAAAAATTATTATCCGCTTCTGATTTTTGAACTCCAACGAGGTATATAAGATACATATAAAGCACAATTTTAATTTTAATTTTTTCTGTTTAAAATAGTTAATGAGAATTGCTGTCTCCTTTAACTCGGATTGACAAACAGAGTGACAGTGCCAAAAACTATATAATAATATATATATATAAAAATAGAGCCAAGGGCTCTGTAGCTCATCAGGCATCATACCAAGTTTGCTTTATACAGGCCAGATGAGTTAAAAATGAAACTGATGTTTTCTATTGCAAGAAAACCTATAAAAAAATAGAGCCATTGGCTCTGTAGCTCATCAGGCTTCATCATCAATTATGCTGTAGAGTGTGGCCAATGTGATTCCCCCTTTGTAGAGGCCACAGGGGCACAAATCATAAAATTAAGTATATGTATAGGCGACAAGTTTCAGTTTTCTAGGCCTTATACTTAAGGAGAAGTAGATGAAAATAGATTTGAAAGACGTTCATGTTGCATTTATTAGGGGCCACAGAGTCACCAATCATAATCCTCACTAGTCAAGGAGTCTGTACACAAAGTTTCAGCTTTCTAGGCCTTATGGTTCTGGAGAAGAAGATAAAAAAAGGGTTTTAGGGAGTGGCCCCTGTGGCCTTTATTAGAGATCACAGGGCTACCAAAGCTACAATTTATAATCCTCACTAGCCAAGGAGTCTGTACACAAAGTTTCAGCTTTCTAGGCCTTATGGTTCTGGAGAAGAAGATAAAAATAGGTTTTTAGGGAGTGGCCCCTGTGGCCCTTATTAGGGATCACAGGGCTACCAAAGCTACAATTTATAATCCTCACTAGCCAAGGAGTCTGTACACAAAGTTTCAGCTTTCTAGGCCTTATGGTTCTGGAGAAGAAGATGAAAATAGGTTTTTAGGGCGTGGCATATGTGGCCCTTTTTAGGGGTCACAGGGCCACCAAAGCTACAATTTATAATCCTCACTAGTCAAGGAGTCTGTACACAAAGTTTCAGCTTTCTAGGCCTTATGGTTCTGGAGAAGAAGATAAAAATAGGTTTTTAGGGAGTGGCCCCTGTGGCCCTTATTAGGGATCACAGGGCTACCAAAGCTACAATTTATAATTCTCTCTAGCAAAGGAGTCTGTACACAAAGTTTCAGCTTTCTAGGCCTTATGGTTCTGGAGAAGAAGATGAAAATAGGTTTTTAGGGCGTGGCATATGTGGCCCTTTTTAGGGGTCACAGGGCCACCAAAGCTACAATTTATAATCCTCACTAGTCAAGGAGTCTGTACACAAAGTTTCAGCTTTCTAGGCCTTATGGTTCTGGAGAAGAAGATAAAAATAGGTTTTTAGGGAGTGGCCCCTGTGGCCCTTATTAGGGATCACAGGGCTACCAAAGCTACAATTTATAATCCTCTCTAGCAAAGGAGTCTGTACACAAAGTTTCAGCTTTCTAGGCCTTATGGTTCTGGAGAAGAAGATGAAAATAGGTTTTTAGGGCGTGGCATATGTGGCCCTTTTTAGGGATCACAGGGCCACCAAAGCTACAATTTATAATCTTCACTAGTCAAGGAGTCTGTACACCAAGTTTAAGCTTTCTAGGCCTCATGGTTCTGGAGAAGAAGATGAAAATAGGTTTTTAGGGCATGGCCCCTGTGGCCCTTATTAGGGGTCACAGGGCTACCAAAGCTACAATTTATAATCCTCACTAGCCAAAGAGTCTGTACACAAAGTTTCAGCTTTCTAGGCCTTATGGTTCTGGAGAAGAAGATGAAAATAGGTTTTTAGGGTGTGGCCCCTGTGGCCCTTATTAGGGGTCACAGGGCGACCAAAGCTACAATTTATAATCCTCACTAGCCAAGGAGTCTGTACACAAAGTTTCAGCTTTCTAGGCCTTAAGTCGAAATTCCACAAAGTTTACGGACGGACGGACGCCGGACACCATGCCATGCCATAAGCCCATCGGGCCTTACAGGCCAGATGAGCTAAAAATGTACTCCTCGCACTTAATAATAATGAGATAAAGCTGTGGTGTTGAAGCACTCACCTGAAGAAGATACGGACAGACATTGGACAAGATGGGAAGCACCGCCGTAGTCTGACACTCCTTCGGACACTTCACAACAAACGGCTTCATGAACACACGTACAGCAGGTTAAGGAAGATTTGTTAACAAATGTATCAATAACTAATGAAGATTCAAGTATATAGGACTTCTTGTGTACAGACTTCAAAAAGATCGAGTAAGGGACAGAGATGGAACAAGTTCAAATCTATCAATGGCCCTCCCACTTTGTAGAGTTAGATAATAATGAATTTGATATTCTTATCAAAATGGACAAGGATAGGCAGTGTTTTAATGTTTTCATATGGTCATGGGAATATCAGTTTTTCTAAATAAAACTTCAGTCATTGCATTTTGCTAGCCCAGCATCTTTTTCACTAGACATTGGCTGCCAGGCTAGTGCTAATTTCGAACCCTGTCAACCAATGTTTTCATGGTCAAATATTCAGTACAGAATCTTGATGCGACATACTGTGCAGGAATCATAGACTGAATGGTGACTACATAATATCAAGTCAAGAAGATGAACGCTAGCTAGAGAGGATATGGATGATGGGCCTGAGTCTGTAGTCCGGTATATGAGGAAGCTGAGTCATAACACACTGCAGGATGTACTCCACCAGACCGGGCGCCTTGTAGAACTCGTAACCTAGACACTGGCCGGCATTACCCAGGATGTGGTAGCTGCAACACAAGAAACATCTTCACACTATCAAACAAACTATTCTGATCTTTTGGCATCCTCATGGGTTGATTGCTGCTTTATCCTCTTCTAACGTCAAACTAAATTGCAAGATTTTGCAGCTCTAGTGATCAAAGAGACAGCCCTTTTGGGGTATTGTTTTGTGGAAAAGAAATTCAAAGGGACAATCCAGTTTATACATACATATATATGATGTAGGTACAAGATCATAGCACAAACCATTCGAAAAAGTGAAGTGAGGATAAAAATTAAGTTGATTAGATTTGAAAACTTTAAGTGCCACTCTCAGTAACGAAAAATAACAACCAGAAGTGAAGCCGTTCGTCGGCACTACGAGTGTGAAAGGCTTTACAAAGCATGGTTGATTATAATTGTCAGTACTCATTTATAAATGAAGTAATATCCTACCTAGGTATATACATAGTTTATTATAAGGATATTATAAGGTTTCTCTGTGTAATTTCCCAACAATTCAAAATGGCGGACCAGATGTTGATAGAACAGACACTTCAACGCTAGCTGCACTAAGTCAACGTAACCATCAGCTCTAGTTAACTGAACTCAAGGCTATATCTAGCCATGGATATATCTAGATGAAGCCATTTTAAGATAGCCAACAATATGATCCTACCAGTTCTCGTGGATGATAGCCAGGAAGTTCTGCATTCTTTCCAGAGGGTGTTTGGAGAAGGAGGCCTCAGTGTTGTCGTTGCATGGTGGCGGAATTCCTAACGAGCAGAATATCGATGGTTTCATTCAAGTCTCTCTTCAAGTAATCCAATATGAATTAACAAGTTCAATAGTTTCTTATATAAGCCTAAACTTCACATAAAGGTACTTACCTAATATTTGTAATTTATCATTTTCCTGTAGATCATATGCCATAGAGAAGTCTGGATGCCGAAGAGCCATATATTCTGGGAGCCATAATTGACACAGAGTTCTGGGGATAAATCAACATTTTGAACATTCCACTGATTTCTGCTCATTTGTGACACATACAGTATTCTAAATTCTCTCCTTTTCTATGAGTCTGGGAAAATTATTTCCAAAGCACTTAATAATTGCATTATAGTATCAATAAGCAGGTCAAAATTTATGAAGCATGAAACAATCAAGGACAAGCAATGTTAGATCCCATATTGCTAAATATCATATACTAATGCTTAATATCTGAAGTGCAAATAAAGGGCCACTCTCAATAGATGGTATTGGTATGAAATCTTCATACAAAAAAAGCTTTAAACTCTTGAAACATGTCCCTCATCATTCTCTCTCTCTCATTCAAAGAGAGGTTGGCTCAACATTCTATGACTTAATCTACCTCTGAGGGTGAAGAATGGTCCCTGATATCCTACCTCATAAGAGCCATCAGATTCTCCAGCAGCAGACTGATATGAGGCATCGCCGGATTCCGCAATATTGGTCCTCCGCTGCTCTGGTTACCGTAGCCAAATCCTCCCTTGATAGCTTCCTGTCGGTCAACATTGGTTACTCATGTCAGGGTTTACAAGGAGACATAGTCATCATTATGGTACTCTTCTGACCTTCTAAATCCGTTAAAGTATTGACACACTAATGGACCGACAGGATCCAAACCTACATCCCCCACCCACTTTGTGATGGGGTACATAACAATTATTCTATCAACAGAGTCGCTTGGAAATGATTTTAAGTCTAACATTCTTTAAAGGAAAAACAACAAAATACACAGGCTTCAACTTTGTTGTTCTCATGAAAGTGATGTTTTTTCCAATTTACCGGTAATTGTCTTATAATCAATAGAAAAAATGTACATACCTGAACATCATCGGGCCATTTAGTTCTCTTCATCACCGCAAGAATTGTGTGGACACAAAAACTTATCTACACAGAAACAGAAATCACAAATTGTTTTTGGGAAGTAAAGATGGTATATGTTTATACTTTGTTATTTCAACATCTGTAAGAATTTGATATATTTTTCAGGTAAAAATAGAGCAATTGGCTCTGTAGCTCGTCAGGCTTCATATCAATTTGGGTTTAGCGTGTTGCAAATGTGGTTCCTCTCTTAGTAGGGGCCACAGGGTCACCCAATGAATTATTTAGAATCCTCCTTTTCTAAATTAGGGGTGTGCACACATAGTTGAGCTTTCTAGGCCTGATTCTTCTTTAGAAAAAGATTAAAATAGGTTTTAAGAGTGTGGCCCCTGAGGCCCTTATCAGGGGCCACTGGGTCACTAAAGCTATAAATTTAAATCCTCACTAGTCAAAGAGTCTGTACACAGACTTATGCTTCTCGACAAGAAGATGAAAATAGGTTTTAAGGGCGTGGCCCCTGTAGCCCTTAATAGGGGTCACAGGGTCACCAAAGTTACAATTTACAATCCCCACTAGTCAAGGAGGTTATAGGAGGTTATAGAAGGTTAAGAAGTCCAAAATGTACAAAGTTTACGGACGGACGCCAGACACCATGCCATGCCATAAGCCCATCGGGCCTTTCAGGCTAGATGAGGTAATAAAAAATAAACACCACAAACCATTTCAATTGTATTTCTGTACGTAATTTAATTTGAGATGTTACTGATATAACTTTTAATCACTTATAGTAAATGAATTTTAACAAAGAAATAACATACATGTGATCTATTTATTCCGCACGTGTCTGCTGAACTCGGTTCCACTGGAGGCTGATCCAGCCCGACATACGACATGAACTTGGCAGGATTACTGAACGCTCTGAAACAGTCAAGGTTACAATGAAGGCAAGTGAGGGCATGTTAGGTTTATTGCAGCTTTCAAGATGATTTTTCTTTGTATTGTGTCAGCTAGTATCAATGCAAACAGAATACTTGTTCAGTATATCTCCAGTGTTCACATAGATCTCATTCTTTCATCTCAGGGTTGATGTAATGAAGCCAAATCATTTAAATAGCTTGACTTTCGGGGATCAAGGTTCATCTCTTTCTCAGAAGTAAGACAGCAGATAGTATACATAAAATAGCCTGCAACATCAATCTGAACGTTCTTTGATGAAATTGCAAAGTCTTAAACTCACCTTGCAGATCCAAGAATTTTAAAAGAGGAAGAGGTTTTCTGCTATTGAAAAAGGACAATTTTTCTTTTAAATTTCAAAATGGGGTTGAGATTAGAACACCATTCCCTCCTCTATATGCCAATGGCTCATGAACCAGTCATCATTCTGTACTATTTGGATGTAGCCTCAACTTACCTTTTTGACAAATACAACAATATAACATGTTCTCTGACATAAACGCAACTGGTACATTTATGGCTTTTCAATTAAAAATCATCATTTCTATGTGTAAAAAGAAAGTAATTAAGAACTCACTCTGTAAACTCAGGAGCTATCCAGAGTTCTTTGACTGGGGTTAGGATTTCTTCAATAAATAATGACTGTTTGTCAAAATCCTTAAATTGATTGCTGAAAAAAATAAAGGATTCATATGAAAGTTCTGTGTTAAAAATTGCGAAATCATTCAATCTGATGATCACTTTTATTCTATTGTTGAATATAATTTAGAAGGGAAAGCAAGATTTTGAAATGAACTTCTTTATTCACTTTGGAGTACCTTGGTTCTTTATCATTTTAATTGTGTTAAAAACACTATTCACTTTGAAAAAAAAAGAAATGTTATTCTTTTAAATGAAAAAACCCAGACCTAATAAGAATGAGAGCCTCTGTTAGAATACATTTTTCCATCTGTGAGAGTTGTTCCGGGTCCTTACTGATTGTCTTGATGTGGTCGTATAGTCGATCAAACACAGGCTGCATAAAATAAATTTTCAGAATTTGTATTATTTGAAAAAACAATTATAGGATAGGAATCGGCTTTTATCTACCATAAAAATTGTCTAGGGAATTTAACTTTTGTAGAGGAATACATTTTTAAGATTATTCATTTTTGACCCCCCGAAAATCAGTTACTTCATAACATCAATTCTTTCACTAAGAAACTAAAATTAACCAACTAAAAAACTAACACCAAAACACTAGCCAGAAATCAGAAATTGCTGAAACAAGGAATTAATCCAGGCTCAGTCAATGGCAAAGAAGGCCATCTTTGAACATTCCAATTCAACCAAGAAAAGTTAATCTTGAAAATGAGATAAGGAATCAAGAATTTCATAAAAATATTGCTTACATGCAAATAAACAGTTCTACAGAAAATATTTATAGGTAACTCACAAAGAGCAGATCTGGATATTGTTTGCAGATCTTGACTAGAACGGAGCATGCATGTTGTCGGACATTCTTAACCGCTCTGCTACGTGTTGACTTGGTCTGGCCAAACAAGTTGAACACTACAGCGTGGAATATCTGAAACATGCATCAGAGTCATTATGGTCCTTGTGTAAAGGACTGGATGTATACATGTTTTCAATGAATACCATTTACCATTCGGCCTGGTGGGCAACTTGGTAGGGAGGCCAAGATACATGTACCTCACGATAGGATACACATCTCAATACTTAGTTAACAATACAATAGAAACGGTGTATCATGACATGCCTTCTAGAAGCCAGGGCCTAGATTTTCCAAGCTCTCTTAGTGCTAAGATAGTCTTTAGCAATTCTAATGCATGGTACTTACAATTATCTTAGCACTAAGAGAGCTTCGAAAATCGAGTTCCAGGTGGTCAGTGTTTTCCGACTCTTAGATCAAAATTGTACAATTGATGATATGGTGATCCTTAATTTAACCATGATATATTTGGATACTATCTACATACCACGTATTTCCTGATTATGTAATAAAATGTTATTAATCAAGTTTTTCCGTATTGGTCCAGTTACAGGTCCGAGGTCTGCTGTATTGGCCCGAGGACCTGTAACTGGGCCAATACGTAGAACTTGATTAATGACGTTTTTATTAATTAACTTCTTTGTAATTTACTTGCACAACATTAGAGAGTTAATTTTTACCGAAATCAAAATTATCAATGAGATTGATGAACTGTCATATATGTTGAAAGTTTTGAAGCGATAGCTTAGGACTCTCGCCATTTGTGTGTATGCGCATGCTCGGACTTGTATTGGCCCAGTCTGCTCGTGTTTTGCTCATATTGGCCTAGTTTTCCTGTATTGGCCCAGTTGTGGATTCATATGGTGCAGGCCGTATAAATTGTTTAAGTGCCATATCATTGATAGTTAATTAATGAAGTATAATAAATAGTTTTGTGTCTAACCTTCTCAAGCACGTCAGGCAGTGTCTGTGGAGTGTAGGTGAGGAAGGGGAACAGCGCAGACACGCAGGACAACAGGCACGACAGAATCAGTGGGTCCTGCAGGGAAGGAAAATATGTCACTTATTTAGGAGGCATTTTAGAAATTAGAAACATAAAGAAGCCAAGGAGTTTTATGAATGATTGACTTCTTTATTGCAGACAGTAGCAATGTTTTAATGTTTTGATTACTTTAGAACGGTATTCGATTCAATACTAAAAGGTCGCTTCTGTCTACAATAAAAAAGTTGATCTTCTATAAGACTTCTTGTCTTCAGGAAAATACCATTGTTCAGTTTGTTTGCCATTCTCTCCCCATGGAGATAGATTAGTCATAAAATGTTGATCGAACCTCTGTTTGAATACGACGAGTTTGCAGGCTCATAAGGAAAAAGTCTGATTGGATGCAATCAAAGTTCAGTTGCACGTAGCTATCCATGCTGGAAGTGTTTTCATTGGCCGACATTTCTCAAATGGTTTTTAATGCCAATTTTTGCCGCTTAGGGAATCTGTTATAAACCAGCGATCTCGTCTTATTCAAACAAGGGTCAGATCAACATTTATGCTTTGGTCTTCTACCTCTGCGAGGAGAGAATGGCCAACAGACTGTTCAAGTTTCAACTGAACCTTACTTGAAATTGTGATTTAATTGATATCGAAGCATTAAGTACCTGAGTGTGATAGTCGAGAACCTTCTGCAGCATATCGATGCCCTCCTGTACTTACTTGCAAGATTGATTTTATTAACATCAAGGCATAAAGTACCTGAGTGTGATAGTCGAGAACCTTCTGCAGCATATCGATGCCCTCCTGTACTTACTTGCAAGATTGATTTTATTAACATCAAGGCATAAAGTACCTGAGTGTGATAGTCGAGAACCTTCTGCAGCATATCGATGCCCTCCTGTACTTACTTGCAAGATTGATTTTATTAACATCAAGGCATAAAGTACCTGAGTGTGATAGTCGAGAACCTTCTGCAGCATATCGATGCCCTCCTGTACTTACTTGCAAGATTGATTTTATTAACATCAAGGCATAAAGTACCTGAGTGTGATAGTCGAGAACCTTCTGCAGCATATCGATGCCCTCCTGTACTTACTTGCAAGATTGATTTTATTAACATCAAGGCATAAAGTACCTGAGTGTGATAGTCGAGAACCTTCTGCAGCATATCGATGCCCTCCTGTACTTACTTGCAAGATTGATTTTATTAACATCAAGGCATAAAGTACCTGAGTGTGATAGTCGAGAACCTTCTGCAGCATATCGATGCCCTCCTGTACTTACTTGCAAGATTGATTTTATTAACATCAAGGCATAAAGTACCTGAGTGTGATAGTCGAGAACCTTCTGCAGCATATCGATGCCCTCCTGTACTTACTTGCAAGATTGATTTTATTAACATCAAGGCATAAAGTACCTGAGTGTGATAGTCGAGAACCTTCTGCAGCATATCGATGCCCTCCTGTACTTACTTGCAAGATTGATTTTATTAACATCAAGGCATAAAGTACCTGAGTGTGATAGTCGAGAACCTTCTGCAGCATATTGATGCCCTCCTGTACTTACTTGCAAGATTGATTTTATTAACATCAAGGCATAAAGTACCTGAGTGTGATAGTCGAGGACCTTCTGCAGCATATCGATGCCCTCCTGTACTTACTTGTAAGATTGATTTTATTAACATCAAGGCATATAGTACCTGAGTGTGATAGTCGAGAACCTTCTGCAGCATATCGATGCCCTCCTGTACTTACTTGCAAGATTGATTTTATTAACATCAAGGCATAAAGTACCTGAGTGTGATAGTCGAGGACCTTCTGCAGCATATTGATGCCCTCCTGTACTTACTTGTAAGATTGATTTTATTAACATCAAGGCATAAAGTACCTGAGTGTGATAGTCGAGAACCTTCTGCAGCATATCGATGCCCTCCTGTACTTACTTGCAAGATTGATTTTATTAACATCAAGGCATAAAGTACCTGAGTGTGATAGTCGAGAACCTTCTGCAGCATATCGATGCCCTCCTGTACCTCAGGTTTAGGTTTAGGGGAGAGGAAGAGTCTCGACATGACACTCTCCAGGAACACTGTCAGGGCGTCCCACTCCAGGAAGGAGGGGGAGGAGAATGTACAGTACCCCTTGTCTTGACCTGCGGATATACAACAGCCTTTAATTTTAATGGTTATTTTATAATAATATTAGACATTAAATTTTCTAAAATCCTTCATTGTACTTAGCATAAATCACCTACAGGAATTTCTAACATCATAAATTAGTCGACCAGTCTCAATAACATAGTTCATGTTTCTATCCAAAATGCGTAACACGAAGTAAAGAATCAACAACTTATCATTAAAGATAACGTGAAAAGATGTAGATTACTGAACAATATTTCCTTAAATACCAGTTTTAAGAAACTAGTGTGTGGCAAAATCTGAATGCATTGGAGATGGTATGTTAATGGTTACTGATCAATTTTATTAATTGCCAAAAAAAGCTCTAAACTGATTTTCTTTACATGACATGCTGATGTCTACAGACCCTCGCCAGTTATTCCAGGGTTGACAGGCTTCATAAGCTGTTCCTGCAGCCACTCTTTGGCAATACTGAATGTCATCTTCGGGTCAAGTAATGTCGCCTGGCGTAGAGTCACTCCGATCTCTACTCTATACCCTGCATTGGGAATATGGTTTTGTGTTAAGCAGCAGGTAAATAGAGTTCCAGCTCATAGAAAAATAAATCTACAGGAGGAAAATATAATATAGTCACTTTGGCATAATGTATCACCAATTTACTGAGAAAATTAACTGCTTTGAGCATTTGGATGCAAGGACAGGTTAAATTTGTATTTATTTTTATAGTTATTTTTATACAAGATAGTTCTAATGATTTTTAAGGAAGTAGATCAATCACTCTGAAATAATATTTCATTTCTAAAAATTAAAAAAACGTACACGAAATAAAAAAAAGAAATCACTTAATTTGACTTCACTTTCAAACTTACGTGAGAAGAACATGTTGAACTCTTCATCACTATCGAAGTCCAGTTTGGAGTATTCACAGCTTGGAGAGGTGTTCTGACTCGGAAAGCCAACCTGGAATGTTCCATATAGTAATATATTATATTTATCAGGATAATTCTAATAGGTTTTTAGTTAATAAAGCTGCTGTTTTGCATTTTTGGGCAAGAAAATACTTGACAATAACTAATTTTCTTTCAACTGAGACCCGTGAAGCTCAGTTGGTAGAGCAGAGGACTGTATTGAAACAAGTATTTGTCACAAAGGTGACATGATCCCCCGCCGCAAATTGATGTTGACAACAAGAAGCTGGACGGACTTACGGAGCAGAATACTATGTCCCCCGTGAAGACTCAAGGTTAATGGGTTCATGAGATATGGCGCTAACAACATTTTTAAAACTGGTCAAAGTCTCGCTTCGACCTTGAAAATGAGGTCAAGGTCACCGAAAACTTTTCAGGTCTGTGTATTCCCCAGATGAAGACTGGTACCAAGTTTGAAGATTCTAGGTTGAGCGGTTCATTAGATATCGCGCTAACAACATTTTCAAAACTGGTCAAAGTCTCGCCGTGACCTTGAAAATGAGGTCAAGGTCACCGAAAACTTTCCAGGTCTGCGTATTCCCCAGATGAAGACTGGTATCAAGTTTGAAGATTCTAGGTTGAGCGGTTCATTAGATATCGCGCTAACAACATTTTCAAAACTGGTCAAGGTCTCGCTGTGACCTTGAAAATGAGGTCAAGGTCACCGAAAACTTTTCAGGTCTGTGTATTCCCCAGATGAAGACTGGTACCAAGTTTGAAGATTCTAGGTTGAGCGGTTCATTAGATATCGCGCTAACAACATTTTCAAAACTAGTCAAAGTCTCGCTGTGACCTTGAAAATGAAGTCAAGGTCACCGAAAACTTTTCAGGTCTGCGTATTCCCCAGATGAAGACTGGTACCAAGTTTGAAGATTCTAGGTTGAGCGGTTCATTAGATATTGCGCTAACAACATTTTCAAAACTGGTCAAAGTCTCGCTGTGACCTTGAAAATTAAGTCAAGGTCACCGAAAACTTTTCAGGTCTGCGTATTCCCCAGATGAAGACTGGTAGCAAGTTTGAAGATTCTAGGTTGAGCCGTTCATTAGATATCGCGCTAACAAGAAGCGGGACGGACGGACGGACGGACGGACGTACGGACGTACGGAGCTGAATACTATATCCCCCGCTTCGCGCTAAACGCGCGGCGGGGGATAATAAGTTCATTTCTTCTCAAAATGGGATTATTATTACATAAGCAAGTGTCACTGTGTGTCATATGAACTATTGTATTACCAAGGCAAATCGAAAGACTTACAACAGGTTAGCAAGGATTTTGTTAAAGTTTGTATGGCAAACATATTAGTGTTACTATTTCTTCATATATATCTACCTCTGATTTGCTACATCATGCCATATAACAGCCCATATCATATATTGTGATTTGAAGACACTTCATAAAAAAAACCACCAAAATTTCCACATATTTCAATATTTGACTTCATTGCATCCATGATGTAAAAACTACAACAAAGATGTAGTTAACAGTCAAAAATTTGCCAATTTTACCTGAAATGACATACCTTGAGTAAAGTTTTGGTCATGGTTTTACAGAGCATGGGAAGGAAGGAGAGAAGAACAGGGTCGGCGGAGATACTCTCATGACGTAGCAGCGAACTCCATAGGGTCTGTGTGTAGCTACCCAGCATCTAGGGAAGATTGTTAAACTCAGGACTCATACACTCAGGATTTTTACAATCATTTTTCAAAGATCAACAACAACCACAAAAAGCCATTGGCTCTGCAGCCCATCAGGCTTCATATTTAATTTTGCTTTAGGGCGAAGCCAATGTGTTGCCCCCCTAAGTAGGGGCCACAGGATCACCAATTTCATCTGAGGGAGATAGCTTATCATTATGGATACATTTAGGACTTTTACGGATCATTTTGCAAAGATAAACCTACCAGAATATGTGTCTCAGGTTTTTTAATGGATGAGTGTAAAATTCTGTATTATAATAGTGAGATAGTTTATCATTATACATACAGTCAGGACTTTAAAAGATTTGCATCGTAAAGATATAAAATACATAAGAAAATGTCAGTGTTGTTCAAAAGTGGTCATTTTTTTCATATTCTTAGAGATTATGCAATTGTGAAAGACTTACTTCTCAACAAAATCAGGAACATAGAACAAAATGGCGGGAAAATGAACCAGGACCCGTAACAGGACCAACACCAAATGGGTCCTATCTTTTGATAAATGAGTGTAAAATTCTGTAATATCTTGTTTAATTTTCAGTGTTAATACATAAACCTACACACAAAATAATTATACTGTTTTTGTAACAAGATATGTTGGGATTACCTGACTAGGATGTTCGGAGAAAGCCAGGAGGGCCTGGAGGTAGGTAGAGAAGTTCGGGGGCTGCGTCACCTTCTCTGTAGATCCCTGTAGAGCAGAGAATAGTTTGGGTGGAAATTGACAGTAAAGATTCTGCAAACATGTACAGTGGAACCTCGATATACCGTGGGACATGGGAGACATGTTTTCATTCCGCGCTGTGAGTGAAGCCGTTCGTCAAGATAAAATCAAAACAGGCACTTTCATCTACAACCCCTTTAAGAAATCTCGTGAGATTATTCGAGATCAGAGTTTTTAACAGTTACATTAATACAAACATATGAAATATAACATAAATATCATAAGTATTTTAAGAGAGAAATAAATACTTTATGTACAAAGGATGTTATCAATACCATAACATTGGTGCGATATCTATGACACCAAAGATAAGCATTTGTCACACGACGTATGCCAGGGAAGGTTCACTCCAATGCGCCGCGATGTTCAAGATAAATATTTCATTTCTACAAAGGGGATATATAGATACAATATACCAAAAGAAATAAAACATCTGGATTTTTTTACGACAATTCTACCTAAAAGTCTGTGTATACCATTTATTTAGGTTAGTTTCAAACTTTTATTAGACCTAATAAATAAAATTAATCTGCATCACAAATTTTGTATTTACTTTTGTCATGGAACGTAACTACTATTACACAGAATAAATACATCAGGAATGATTTAAATATATTTTATATGATATATTCCACTTCACATGTACATTTCATTCAAAATACAACAATGCGTAGAGCAAGAAAATTAAAGTTCATAAACATAACTTTTTTGAAAACAAGAAATACAAAATTGTCTAAAAAATTTACACTACATATGAATGTATTATGTATTTTTTATATATTTTATATTTGACAAATTCATATATTGCCTTTCTAATGAATTTTGGTAATGCATATTCAGATTAACTCACTAAATCTTAAAGTTCTAACAAGGTCACTCAGGTATAACACTCACTTACCCATAAAGCACAAAGTTGTTTGCCAGTCTCTGTTAGGACCTGACACAGTCGCTTTAAGAACAAGTAGTAGTATTCGTCTTTCGAGGACTTCTCTGCAGCACTGAGGAGTAAAATCAATGCTTTGAATATGAAATAAACATAGTTGACAGAAGACTAACACAAATATTAAATGAAATATAAAATTGGTGGCGAAACATAACATTAATCGTTGAATTCTATTGTTGTTTTACATTTGTTTGTATTTGTGTACCCAACCACCTACTACCATTATATATTATTGTTGATTTATCAATGAATTGTCCACATGTAAAAGGAGTAAAATTGAAGTTACTAACACTGCCGCACTGAGTATTGTAGCCATTGCATCTTCGCTGAACAGCACAAGTAGGGGCTTTCTCTCTTCCAGTTTACCCTGGTAAAAGTAACATTGAAATATAGCCGCAAAGCGGCGACAAAAGGATTCAGCTGCAGTCATAACATCAACAAAGTATTAAAGGACCAGATACTCAAACGATTTTTACAAAATGAACTTAAAATCATGAATAACTAAAGCAGGCTCAAAGCAAGTCTAGAGCACTCAAGCGCCGCATGCTGTATCAAGCTACAATACACAGCCAGCTTGGCCTCTGCCTGACCTCGCACAGATGTCACTAGAAAGCACTACTGCTGGCTAAATATTGAAAACTTAACTCACTCCAAACTAAAAAACTATGCTACCTACACGTTTCTCATAATAGACTTTTTTGCTTGAAATTTCATTTCGCTTCGTTTGGTATAACTTTTATGTCTCTATGACCATTTTGAGTTTTTTTACTTATCTTATGTAATTTGACACGTCCCATCGACCGGAAATGACTGTTCGCGAGCGATTTTATTCTTTTATCTTAGAGACCTTAGCCATGTCTATCTCTCATGCAAAAATCATTAAATTCTACGGTCTGGTTTTTGAGTTATCTGCCCTTGAATTTTGCGATTTTTAGATTTTGGTCAACTTTGAAACGTCATAGCACAAAAACTATTAAGGTTACGTCTTTCAACTTTAGGAATTCGAATTTACAATACTTCAGCTACATTTAGTATGAATTTGAGCTCTGTAGTGCAAGTATCTTCAGAGGAGAAGATTGTCAAAGGTGGGTGGGGTCGGAAATCGCCAAAAATGCACTAAAACCAAGATGGCGGCCAAACCACGTGACCTACGAATTTGCCATGATTTGGTTTTTTCCATCATTTTTTATTGCGCATCTTTTAAAAAAAAATTCAGGTCGCTAAGTGCATTTTGAAAAAAAAAACCATGTTAATTTTTCGAACTTAGATTCGACCTTGACCTTTTATTTGTCGACCGATTTCGCCCAAAAGCTTACTATGGCCTCTTCTCATAGAGTGCTATCAGTGTACAAAATTTTACTGTTATAGCATTAGCCGTTCTGGCTGAATCGCGACGACAAAATCGGTGGAATAAAAATAATAATAAAACACGCCAATAACAATAAGGATTCAGCTTGAAAAGCTGAATCCTTAATTAGTATTCATTACTGAAACTTGAATAACCAAATAATGTCAATCCTTTCATTGTCATAGTAGTAAGGATCAGGGTTAAAATAAGAAAAACAGGAATGATTTTCATTTAAATGATAAACAAATTATAATGCCAAAACACTGGTAAAATATGAACCACAGACTTCATGAAAGAAGTAAAATATGCAGCTATATGTAAATCAAAAACATTTGACCCAAACATTTTTCCAAATGGCAGGACACTGCTCGATCATCTTGTACCTGTAGGAAGTTCTCCTGGCACTGCCTCCAAGTATAAGTACAAGTATACTAAAATCACTACAAATCTACTAATATGTCTTTTCATGAAAAACACCAGGTTCATGTCATCTCAATGAAGGTGTCACTGGTCTAAAAGGGGCCCTGCCAACAACTGACTCTGACCTTGTCACCAGTTTTCATCCTCACGCTCCTTCCTACCTTGCAACTGACTAACACTTATTTTCCTTGAAATCACTGTTGCTTTTCATCCAAATCCATCCCCATCCCATTTCCTGGCATCTTTGGTTTTAAATTCACTTTAACATTTAGGCCATCCTTGCAACCAAATTTTCTTAGAGGACATTTGCTATACATACTAAGGTATCAATTTTGTTCAAAATATTAAATTTTCTTTGACATCCCTGTTGCTTATCTTCTAAAAACATCCTCATCCATTAATTGGCATCCTTTGCCCTAAGCTAAATGCATCACTTGCACCAGTTATCACCATCTTCTAATCCTACCTTGCGACTGACGATGAGAAGAAGACACTCTGCAGCTGCCAGCTGGAGACTACAGCTGCTTTCACTGAGGAGCAGACAGAGCAGCTGGAGGAGTCGCCCGTTGCCCTCGACGATGTGAGACATGTTCACCCAATCAACGAAGCCGGTCAGAGTTGAGAGAACGGCCTCACTCACTCGTCCTGCCGCCATCACCTTGATCTTGTCTGCTTCAAGCTGGGACCCTAACTGTTATCAAAGAAATATCATTGTTGAAGTGTCTCTGCTTGGATAATAGTAAGATCAGATTTGATTTATACTAAAAAAAAAAACAATATATAGGAAACTTGCACAGTAACACTAGTTGCTCGCCAAAATTTATATGTTCACATGTGCACATATGTAAATTATGATAATGATTTTGTTCAACCCCACTGGTAACAAAGCTACTACTCCATTAATAGCTATTAAGCAATTTTGATGTATCTCAAGGTTATATGAGAAACTCACACAAGAACTAACGTTGCTAGGCAAAAGTGGTATGTTCTGCTTTCGTAAGCACATAGATGATAAAAGATTTATTCTCATCAGTAGGGGTAGGCACTACAGGATATTTGCACAAAGTAAATACTTATTAGGAAAGAGTCAAATGTTCATATGTGCACCTTATGGCAACTATGACATGGCTTTTGCTCAGTAATAAAATATCATATTGTTGGTGTGACAATTCTCACAAGTTTGCGGTAGATTGAAGTGTAGTTCTCCAGGAGCGTGAGGAAGAAGTTGAACAGTTGCGACATCTGCGCAGTCAAGGCCTGGAGAACTTCTCTCCGTCGCTGATGGGGCAGGTTCTGGAAGGCTACAACATCCTCAACCAATCGGTGGAAAATCATCAACACCAGCTCTGTTTGGGTTTCCTGAAACAAGAAAACCAAATTGCTATGAACTTTCAAATTATCTCAATTTCATGCATATAGCACCAAAATAAAAGGTTTTCTCATACTTATACTCAAGTTGTAGTATCTTTTTCATGCTGGATGCTTAACAACACTACACACAGCTGAACTAGTACAATGGTAAGCATCAGAGCTGAGTTGCAATTTTGTGATTGGGATTAAGGTGATTTTACTGAGCTTCCATGCTGTAAGACTCTAGAAAGTTTTCCTCTCTATCTAGCCATAAATGCTTGTTTAGAGAAAAAGAGAGTTATTCTTATTTTTAAGTTGTTTTCACAGCTCTGTTATTAAACAGGCAAGTCCCATAAAAACAATCTTTTATGACAAACCTACTGAATTTGAATACCTTTGCAGTTGTACATTTTAAAAGATTTTCTTAAAGTTCTATTTCTTCAGAAAAAATAACTTCAAACTGCTTGAATGTTTAATATTATTATCTCCATTTCAACCCACATTGACTGGTGTTGTAATATTGGCAAGAAATCATATTTAGGATAGAGGTATGCTAGATTCACAAGGGACATGTTCCTTTTATGCTGTCAAACCTTGTATGAAATAGGCACAATAGATCTCATGCATACAGTTACAAAAGATCAGCTACCTTTCAAAAGTGCACTTTTAAATTTTAAAAAGAATTATTTTTTACGCTTGTCAATAGATATAATAGCAAACGTGGGATTGATTATCAATAAGAAGAATCAAAATCTTGTTTTATTGAGAGAGGTTTCAGTAAGTATGACGTCATTGCTTATAAAAGTATTTGTGACAGGTTATAATGACACTTCCACAAGGCGTAGTAGTAGTGTTCATATTCTCAACAGAGACATTGCATCTATCTTACTTTAATCTTGTTAGTTCACACTTTTAACAGGTATGTTTTAACCACTATTTTACATTTAACTCATATATTTAATGAATGATTTTATAAAAGGATTTTAATGCATATCTAAACTAAACCTTGTATGTTAAATTTAAACCGCTTCTTTCGTAACTTTTGTAACTTTTGTACAAAGTAAGTGAGTGAGTTATTGTTTAGCGTCGCTGGGGCACTATTGCAGCCATTAGCAGCGCTGATCTATATGAATATCCTGTCTATTTTTCTTTCAGACTGCAAGATGGTAAAACTTGTGCACCGATATGGGTGGTTAATGACCTCAATCTTGCTTCTCAGTGGAATCATCCTGTTGCTATGGTTACACCAAGACAAGTGGCCCTCTCCACCAATCAGGTTAATTGGGAAATTAGAGAAGTCTGTTTAAAAATATCAAATGAAATCAAATTAGATGTTTTCCCTTATGTAACTCCAAAACAAATTCATCTCCTTGCATAAACCATTGTTATTATCTAACTAAACTGTTCATGAGATATTTAACAAGAGTTTTCAACAACAATCAAAGTGCTATAGTTCCCTTTAAAAAAATGTGGCTACGGTCACCATTATAGACAGTGTCTGCATAATCCATCACAGGGTTTGAAGTCTTTATGTGCATAATGAAGTTCATTAGGATTCATCTACAATTCATAAACCAAGGAATCTGTACTTAACATTAAAGCTTTTTAGGCATTTTCGATCTTCATCAAAACTCATTTAGGTTGTATTTTGTGGCTCCCTAGTAGAACTTACTTTGTATAAAAGAAAACCTCATAATGCAATAAATGTCACCAAATCACCTATACATGATATCATTTGGCCAAGGCATCTGTACATAAGACTTCAATTGTCTAGAAACAATGGTTCTGCAAAATCTGGGTTTTGTAAATGAAAGTTTATCTTTAACTTTTTATAATTTTATTCATTCTTCTTCCATCCTGCTACATCAGCGTACATGTCTCCGCTAATGCTACAACCTATCCCCTGATATCCTCCTATAGTCTTCTGTCGTATCGCTGACGGGTGGTTGCTCAGCGCTATTTATAGCCTGTCTGTTTTCAGTCAAAGTATTTCGAACTCCATACACTGTTGTCTAGTGATGTCTCACGTGGTAATCTAAGAGCACGCGATTTGGAGTTCAGCGGGAGACTGCAATGAAAATCAGATTTATTATCTAATAGCACTCCTATTGGTTAATTTGAATCATGAGGTGAGCACACGGAACGAAGCCAAGCATTAGCGGAGACATATACTTCTTCATGTATATACAAATTCAAACATGCATGATAACATAATATACATTACATTACACAATAGCAAAGCGTCGGAAACTTTCTACAGAAAATTGTAGAATGAAATAAAAGTTTAGGGTTTGACAGACAGACACCAGAGGTTGCCATACAAGAGAATGCTATAAAACTTCATCTGAAATTGATTAAGGGACTTGGCCCATGTGGACCAGATTATCATCAAATTTACAATTAGAATACACAATCACAGAGGAGTCTGAAAATATTAATTTATCAGCAGTTATTAATCAACATTATTTCATATTTCAGGACAACACTAACCCAAAGTTCCAAATTGAATTATGCAGAGTTCAAGCTAACTCCCTCCAACAAAACCAGCAAGCCTGAATTTAAAGATTTCGAAAAAAGACAATACCCACATAAAAACAATAAGAGACCAAAAGTTTACATCTATACACTCTCTCCAAAATTCACAGAGGATGTTTCAAATTGTTTTACCAACAACAGTTTAAGGCCATCATGTTTCAATTTAAGCAACAATGGATTTGGAAATCTTTTGTACAAAGAGGGGGAAATGGAGGTGTACAATACAAACCAATTCTCACTGGAGGTTATCATGCATTATCAACTGATAAACAGCGAATATGTGACTGATAACCCCTCAGAAGCAGACGTGTTCTACATTCCAGACTATCTTGGTGTTATGTTCTATTGTGGAAAGTTGAGTCCACACCTTAAACAAATGCATGAAGCATTATTTCAGGAAGTGAATTTGTTACCATATTTCAGGATGGGAAAGCCTCATTTATCAGCTCTGGGGAAAATAGAAAGAGAAATGGCCTTAAAAGAGTACCCACTTCTTCAAAATCCTCATTCTAAAAAAGTGACTTACATAACAATTGAAAGAGAAGCTAAATATCCATTGCGAAGGTTTTTAAATATCTTAGACCAAAGTGTAATAGTGGCACCTTATCCTTCTTATGTTCATCGAAATGACTTCATGGCAGAATCACAAGAGATAGCATCTCCGCCAATTGAATCCCGAAATGTGTTCCTCCTCCTTGCAGCCAGTGTCAGAAGAAGCAATCATTTCAGAGCTTTATTATTAGACCAATTCACAACTTGGGTAGAAGGAAAGAGCTATGCAGAATTCATCAATAGTCAGACAACTCTCGAGATACCATCACAGGTGATGCTGGTGACCCCGGATTGTTTTGGAAAACACTACAACACCACCATCAACTGGATGCAGAATTCTGTGTTTTGTCTCCAACCACATGGTGATTCCCCGACCCGGAAGTCATTTTATGATGGTATTCAGGGGGGTTGTATTCCTGTGATATTTCGCTTTCCTGAAGAGGATGTTGAATACCCCTTCCAAAGTGTACTGAACTACAGTGACTTCGTGGTGACAATAGAATCTTCAAAGATTACAAAGGACAAGGAGAATGTGTTTGATATTCTTAAAAGAATCCCAGAGTATAAGATTAATCTGATGCATCGTAATGTCCGAAAGGTTGCCAGGCAACTGCAGTATAGTAAACAAGACAGGTCAAACCCAAAAAAATACATTGATGCATTAGACATGATTATGGATCAAGTCAGGAAAAAATACAATTTATGATAAGAATTTTTATTTTTTTATTTCAATAAAGCATAAAAAACAAGATGTGTTTGTGAAACACGAATGCACACGGATGCATCCTGCTCGCTGTGTCAAGGTCAAGGTCACAAGGTCAAATGTCATGGTGTCATCTGAATGGTCTCATCACAAGGGATCCATATGTCAAGTATCAAAGACCTAGCTCTGACCAATCAAAAGTTATGACCAAGGTTAAAGTTTTTGTGGACAAACGGACAGACGGACGGACAGGTGAAAAACAATATACCCCCGGAATCTCCGATTCGGGGGCATAAAAATCTTCTTGAACACTTTGACTTGAAAACTTAATAGCAAATATGAAACACCTCTAAACATGATATAAGATTTCTCTATTTATTCTATATCCAAAAGGTAAAGGTCAATGGCAGCAATTATCAGATTTGACCAAGATTTGGAAAGAAATCCTGGATTTTGGATTGTTCTGCACACACCACCAATCAACATATGCTGGACAAGTTATACCGGTAAACTCATCGCACATGACAGGCAAACAGTTATCGCCGTGTTTTTTAGACGTTTTCGTTTTTAATATCAAAAGGCATCATCAAATTTGGTAAATATTCTACTTCTATAATACTTGATTAGGGATTGTCCTGCCAGGAAATAAATGTTTCAATCATAAATTGTTGTCTATTGCTCTGCGACCGCTAAAAATAACAACGGACGATACTAACTTTCATAGCACCTTACAGACTTGTGCGCGTTATATTCGGACAGTGAAGTTTTTCCCTTAGACTTGCATGTTAAATTGGTGTAGCAAAAATAATTTTCATGAAAAAGGTTCTTGTTGTATTATAATCAAACTTGGCAGGTTGAATTGAAATCATCTCAGGCTTGAAGTACATAATTTAAATTTGATTATTCGATTATTACTTACGTAACGTCACCTGATTTAAAGATTTATGTACACTTTTAAGACACCTGTCCCATAGATCATATCTGTTCAAACAGATCCCATAGATCACTATTATAAACTTGTTCACTATTTTGTACATACTTTGAATAAATTACTGTTGTTACTTAGATAATCGACTGAAATTATAACAGAAATTATGAGTTTAACGCTGAGATGATTCGTTACAAATGTGCCAGAAATGAACCGAATCTGACGGAATTAAATGAGTGAAAATTATTTATGCTACACCAATTTAACATGCAAGTCTATGGAAATAATGCTACTGTCCGAAAATAACTGGCACGGATCTGTACCATAACAGCTATAGCCAACAAACAGAATCAGTTTGAATTCACTTCCGAATTCCTGCCAAATTTCAGTGGTATTGAATATATTCTTTGAACGAAGACTTACCTATACTTATCAATATGATTTGATTTGCCTTCCTCTGAAAGCCAAAGTGACAGACTGTCAGTGACAAGCACCCGATTCGATCGGACCGCATCCAAGCGGTTTAGCAAGGACAAAACGTCTTCAGGTAAACGTGGAATATTATGGCTAAATTAATAATTATTGAAAAGTTAACTTTACAAGCTAATTAGGTTTAAATTGAATTCTTTGAGGCATTCATCTGCTGTAATATTTTATTGTTTGTTGTTTTCTTGATTTACACGCCGTAGCAGTGATTGAAGGTAAGTAACAGTATTGCTGTAAAGTAGGCCAGTTTTGACCACGATTATTGCTAGGCAAATCATTGTAAAATTATTTGCAATCATACAATTGATCTTTTTCTGTATCTAATTATAGCCAGGATCATTTAAAATAATTGTTTAATTTTTTTTAACATTTGATAAGATATCTGGACAGGTCACGTGACTTTCCCGTCTTGTTTACTTTTCCTCAGGCTAAAATTTAGCTTTCGTCGCATCTGGAAAATTAAATTCTTTTGGTGAAAATTGGTAATAATTTGAAATGAGGAGAGGTCCTTTGATGGAAAAAAGAAGGATTGGAAGTGAAAGAATTCTCATATGCCTTACAGCGAGGTTATGGCGATAACTGTTTTGTGGCGATAACTCATCATCAGCCAGTAATGAGTTTAAATTCAAATGGTTAACATGTTATTGTAATTACCAAAACATCAATGAAAATGCCTTTTCAATATGCAAGAAACAAACATGCTTTCTTAATAACAGTTTTAAATTTTGGATTCTATTCATAAAACGCTAAAAGCATTTAATATACTAAACACATAAGGTTATGTTGTGCATTAAGGCAACGATAAAATATAAATATTAATATTCAAATATAACCAAAAAATTCCATCACAGATATGAGGTAATAGTAAACATCTTAGGGATTTCATGCTTATTGAAAATATGTAATTTGAAAGACACATTCATCCAACAATTTCACAATTATCAAAACTACTGAAAATATTATTTAAAAGCTGTATGCAACAAAGTTAAAATGAGTGCAAAAAAAAAACTGTCTGTAGTATGACTATCTTCAAATGATTTAAATGACATGGAAAATTTGGGCACTAAATCAACAAGGCAATAGACATACCCTCGCTGTAATTTCACTGCCATCATATAACAATGATAACTTTAAAAACATTCTTTCAGACATGTGAATAAATGATTACTGTCGTGGATTAAGGGTGAGGTTAAGCAAAATAACAACTGAAGTCTAGAAGTCATAGCTTTAATAACTTGAAGAAGGCAGGACTTGGTAAAACTTTGAAAATGTTATGGCCACCTAGAAATTATATCCCTTGAAGGCAAACCAGCAGGAAATGGAAATCTCACATTTGGCATATGATGTTTCTAAGCTTAAGAGCTTTAAGTTATGCTCCGGAAACGGAACAAAGTCAGAAATGTTTGATTTAGGGCCAAAATTTCTAAATATTTTGGTACCCTAGAATTGAAACAACAAAAGGCACATTTGCACCACATAGGTAACACCCATACTAAACTAGAAGTTTTTGAGTCAAATAGTATTCAAGATATGCTCAGGCAATGGAACTAAGTAAGAAATTTGGCCTTTCGAAGACCACGATTTCTAAAAATTTTGGTACCCTGGAATTCAAATCCCCAAAAGGCACATCTGAACCACATAGGTAACCTAAATTTTGGTATGGATGTTACCTAAGTCAAATACTTTTCAAGTAATGCTCCGGAAACGATGTTGGACGCATAGACACACGGACGGACAGACACGAGGAAACCGCGACTACGTCATAGCGGGGGTATAATAAAGATACCAAAATAAAGAAAACTATATGCATGCAGGAAGCTCAATACTACCACACAAGTTACATTCACAAAACATTTACTTAAGGGAATAAATTTTTTGTCAATTTTTAAATTCATTCATCTTTCAATTTTATAAAAAAAATGAACCCTAGCGTTGAACATCCAAAGCAAATTCAAGATTTCATAAAGGTTTTAGTTGTGCTGCGGAAATGGAACAAAGTCAATAAATTCACTGTTGCATTTTCGGAAATAAGCACATCTAGCCCATCACAAGGTCTCTAAACAAAAGCTTCCGGTATCAGTAGCCAGGAGCAGGTAACTCTTGTGAACCATTTGTTCTACATGATCGCTGCTCATCGCTTTATAAATGGGACGAAGTGATTGGATTACAAATTACTGGGTTTCCTGCAATGAACTGAGACAAGTTCAGGTGCATTTGACCTGTTGCACAGCTGGATTGTGTTCAAGCAGACTGAATATTTTCAAAGTTAAATTCCTGCAGAGCACAGTCAATTTAATCAGATTGAACAGACACGATGTTGTAGCAAGGGTATAACATGATTTTGGAGAAACAAGTTTTAAAGATATTGTCTACCACGTCAGTACTTGAGTAGGATCAGGACCATAAAATTTAAGATTCATAGTTCTGGGGGGCGGGATAGAGCAGTGGTTAACATGTTCGGCTTTTGGATCAGGAGGTCGGAAGTTCAAATCCTATTAGAGAACTGTTCTACACGCAGTCAGGTTTGGATGCAATGGTACACTGAATTTCAGCGCATTCCACCCATGGTTAGTAGTTCCAGCCAATGCTCGCAGGTTTCACCGCAATATTTAGCCACAATAGTGTTGCAGACTTTCTCCCTGCAATGATACTAGCAGCCGCTATATAAGTGAAATACTCTTAAAGTGGCGATAAACCCCATTTCACCTCACCTCACCTTACCACCTCATAGTTCTGATGGCGCTGAAAGCGTCAAACTTACCCCATGTTGACAGAGATCATGCAGCTCATTGAGTAGAGAGGGCCACAACTGAGGCCACTCCCTCTTTATCAGCTCCACCAGGATACGAGACACCCCGTCCTTGATGTGGAGCTCTTCCTCCAGCAAACTGTATGTACCCTGTAAAACAAAAACACCTTTCTCAAATTAATTAGGCTTCATAATACTCGAAGCATTCAAAATAGCTGCCCTCCAACCAACTGCTGTTTTTTCTCAGATAGGGTATGCTGCAGAATAAGTCGGCAAGCCCGTCTGGGGATTTAAGACATACAGTGATACTAAGTCAAGGACTGTGAAAGGCAGGGCCAGGGGTTATTTTGCACATTAAATGGATAGCCCTCTAAAAGTTTGAAGTTTTCATTTGATGAATGGGCAATGGACTCTTTGCATTGATGTCTTTCCCAATCCCTGAACATAGTGTCTAGTTGGTAACTTCAGTGCATATTTTCCTGATGAAATGTCAAAGGGGTGATAGTGTAGGTGATTGGAATGGATGAACTGGTTATTTCCAAAGTGAAATTAGCTCATTTCTTTTTTTTTACTGAAATGATCAATCAGCCAGTTGCCATCCCCCTGGATTATAAAAAAGAGGTTTTGTAGAAGCTAAAAATAAATTCATAGTTTCAATTTTCCAAATAAAGAGTCCAAAATCACATAACAAGGTAAACATTAATTCCAAGCCACAGATTTTCAAACTCAATCAAGATATTAATACCCTGAAGACACACAGGAAATTTGGTTACCCTAAATAGTTACTAAGCAATGCTCTTAACATGGATGCATGACGGACACACGAATGCACATATGCTCTAACAGACACAGTGACAGAATGACTGAGCTGAAAGAATTATCCCACTCCCACTTCATTGCAGGGGTTAATGATTAGGGCATCATTACTTGAACAACGGTTTACCAGACAGGATTTTGAAACTTACATTATCTAACAGTTCTATAGCACTCTTTTTCAGCAAGTCTTTATCATTCTGTGACATTGAGTGCCATCGAAATCTGAAAACAAATAATCTTTGAATTATTAAGTTTCTTACATTTTAAGTTGAAAAATTTATATAAAGATGTAACAGAGATAACAGATGCATAAAAGATGATCATAAGTTATGCAAGTCTTTTCTCTAATGATCATCAAATTAGAAACCTCTTATAAACACTTTTGTCTAAGAAAGCTCTGGTTAGGTTATCAAAGTCTGTCATCCAGACAATATTCAATTGATGACCAACCAAGTCTAGAAAAGGATAGCAAGTCTAGATCACTCAGCTCTGAAGTTAAAGCAATATCTGGGCTTCTTTTGTTATAATACATGAATTGTTTTAAAATATTGTCAATATTGAAAAAAAATACTTTAGAGACTTAAAGGTCTAAGATTATCCTTGCTTATATTGCATCAAAAAAGCCAATTTTGATCAAGTTTTCTGGGTACGGTTCAATAAGACATCAAAATAAAACAGTTACAATTCTTCATCAATCTAGACAAAGTCCCATATTGGATCACACTATCTGCAATAGTGTAAATTCTACCCCGCAGAGTCAGACAATACAGCCAGCACGGAATCCTAGCACTACATGGTAACAGATAGTTTTTAAGGAGCCAAAAGAAATTTTGTTCACAATCTAAATAGACGTATCTAATTCAAGGTTCAAACTCACTTTATGCAATGTTCAACCAATTGCAATCCAAAATGTCTTAGAATGGGAGAAAACTGCTTTCCTGCTAAAACAAGCCCGCATGGAAGACAGTCAGGGGACGACTCCTTGAATTCCTCGCATACCTAAAAAAGGATGTTGACATTATTTCATTTACTGTAATCTCTATTATTCGACCCTAAAATTTTCAAAAGATTTTTAGAAAATGTCCATGGTTGAACTATTATTCACTTTTGATCGCTCATTTGTCAAACCCTAAAATTATAACCTTTTCGCAATATTCAAGTAGGTTATTAATGAGCTCAAAATAGATTGCATCATTCTCTTTTCATTGTCTGAGTACAACTTATGTGAAAACAATGATCTCACTTTTCAGGAGCAATGTAACATGAATATTAAATATATAATTTAATTGTAAACAATGGAATTTTGTTAAGATAGTGTTCAAATCACTTATTAGAAAAATGGCTGCTTGGTAAAACTGCGACAAGGTTTCTTTAAATTAGAATTTTCTTGTTACAGCTTTGCAAATATTGTGTTTAATATCCTAATATCAAATCAATTTTCATTCAATTGGTAAATAATAATCTTACATGGGTGATTTTATCTACAGAGAATAATTTATTTATAATATACTAATTACCTTGATAACAGGGACACTTTGAATTAAATATATCACACAGATAAGATTTTTTATATCTATGTCCAAAAATATATTTTCCATAGATAGAATTTTGATTAACATATTTTGGAAGGACATATGTGAAGAGTTTTAAAAAAAAGAAACAATATTTAGATTCTACTTATACAGAGGGAAATATACATGTGAAACAATAAGACCCACGATAATAGGGACCACCTTCATAATAATGTTTATGGCTGATTTTTCTGATAACATCATGAATGAAATTTGTATAAATATAAAGGCTGAAATTTCCATTAGGATCCCTGTGTAAAACTGGATTAACAAGAATTGATTTTGTTAAAGTATGTTTTGAATGTGCACTGTTGTTATATAACAATTATGTTCAGATAGTGTCATGCAATGGAGAAAGTCTTAGCTGATTATCATGAACGATGAAGTGCAAATTCTAGCAAATATATTTTTTACCTTATGCGCAGCAACTCGATCATTATGAGCCACAGACGGGTTCATAACAGTTTCGACTGCTGCTGCTAATTTTGGAATTATGTTGTCAATGTGAGAATTCATTTTTCTCGGTTATATTTCAACAGGTCTTACAGTAACAACCATGTTTTTAGAAGACTGCACGCGCTGAAATTTGACCAATCACAATGCCGTTATTGGGCGGAAGTTAAAATTATGTTTCTCTGAAAGAGAAGAGTATTTCCTGTTCAGGTTTGACAGGTGCTTGTAAACTTTTGATTTACAGTAATTTAGTTTAACAAAAAACGTTATTATTAACGTCTTAGGTTTATAGAATTTATTATGCTGTCGAAGTTCGTTCCTTGAATAATGTTTCGTATTCTATTTTAAAATTGACTCATTAACTGAGAGGATGCACTTGATGTCAGTAATTAATTTACAGATAATTATGAATGTTTCACGTTTTTTTTTTAAATTTATCGATAAATCGATTAGGATAATGATGAAAACTATATTTAAATGTAGGGAAAAGTTTAATAAGCTTAAAAATGAAATGCATAATTAGGGAACACCAGTTATATACATAACATACTATCTGTTTACCTTATGTATTCCTACCCTAAATGATATATTTGTAGAGTATGTTTTTAACCCTTGGTTCCCTTTTTGACAAAAATTAAGAGTATTTGTCATGATTGGTAACCATGCAATTGCAGTTGATATTCATTAGGGCATTAATCAAATGCAGTACTTTCTATTTCCTTCCATCCGCGCTAATGCCTTCAATGGTGTAATCGTTCATCAGTGACTATAGCACCGTTCTCAATTTGTTTTCAGACATGCATCCACAATGTAAGCATCGTCCAGCTCCTTCAGCCTCAGTTCAAAGATCTTTCGGTCCATACAGCAGACATGAACTTCAAGCTGCTCGCTCACAGCTTATTCAAGATTTGTATAATCCGCTACCGAATCCTGGAGGTATTCTCACTCGTGTCAAATTGAAATGTGGAATATTGTCAGATAGCAGAGGATTATTTTCAGGATGTGAACCTCATCCAGAAACAAAAGTATCATTTGAATCTCAATCATGTGATTTGATGGCTCAGGATGGTAATCCATGGATAAGAGAAGACGGTGAACAACCTTCATCACATACTGACAATATGTATGAACGGACTGAACAAAGATATTTGTCTCAGGGAGGAATAGAGGAGAATCATTCCGTGAACTCAAATGGCAGACTCTGCAATTCACCACCAACATCTCTGAATTCAGATAACTATGAAAGGGACTTTGATTACTCAAGATATGAAACTGAACCAAATTCACAGGGGGCAAAAAGAAAATTTGAAGAAGAGGATACAAGGGGCATTGGATATCATGTGGACAAGAAACTCAGAGAAAGCACTTCACCTAGGACATCAATATCTCCAGAACCATTGCCACGTGAGCAGAGAGACTATTCCATTTGGTGTTTCAGTTGTGATGTTTGTGGGGTGACTGTTATAAGAGAAGACAGTATTTTGGACCATCTGAAGGAAAGGCATCATTCATCTGCAAGTCAGTATAGAGGAATTTATGAAGGTGGTAAACTTGTTCCCAAATATCTTGTGAAGAAAATGGCTTTTCAAAACAAACCAGGACAATTTAGTTCAACAGTACTGAGGTGCCCAGAGTGTTATATCAGTTTCAGTGACTTTCAAACTTATTCTTTTCATTACAACACTATACATAGATACTCTGGGTATCCAAGGTATATGATCTAAGGTACTGCGATGAATTGTCAAAAAGTGACTGTTAAATTGATTATTTCTTTAGGAAAAATCAAACAATTTTATTTTTTAAAACATGTATTGTGAGAAACATGCAGTTTTAGTTACTATTATTTAATATTTTTTCTTTGAAAGACAAGAAATGTATGTTTTGTTTTTAGAAGGAATTCTACAGACAGATCATAACATGTAACGTGACTTTTTATTGTTGTAAAATAATGTGTTCATAGTTGAACTGAAAATTAAATTAGATATTGTTTTGTTTGTTATCTAATAATGAGCACTATTTCTCAGAGAGGAAATTTTTAGGTAAATCTGATATGAATTAAGTAGTTTTGTTATGAAATATCTACTTTCTGTTTTGGGAACATTTTTATTTTCTAGTTCATAGAACAGCATACAGTGTTACATATTGTTATGTTTGATGAAACAGGCTTCTTATAAAAAAAGATGGTTATGTTGGTTTTCTTTAATTATAATCAGAATAAAATTATGTTTGCCAATATTTCATTATCAAAATATGTCATGTTTTTTTATATAATTAAATTTCCAACCTGCAATAGTATTGTTGTCTTGTTTTCATTAGAAAGAATAAATCCTAAATATAAATGGATAACACACACAGTGTTGTTCCTAGAGGGGGCCTTGGGGAAATTTGCCCACCTTTTGGGCTTGGTGTCCCTTAGAATTTGGAGAAGTAGGATACCTCTACCATTACAAGGGGTCCAATATTCTCAGAATAGGCCAAAATGACCCCCTCAGCTGATCAGCCAGGAACAACACTGACACACATCATTTAACCATAAAGAGCCACTCCATGAATTGTCAGGGGTTAATCATCTTCACAACGTCACGGGCGAAACGAAAAAGTTTCTAAACTTTCCCATTCCTCCCTTGACATCATTGGCCGTGATTTCTGTGCTAGCATTTCAACCCGCTGCACGGAAGTAGAATAGTCCAATCAGAAGACAGCATGTTAACTGAACCGATTTGAAAAAATACTTTTGCATGTGTTTTACAAGGGCGAGAAACAATTAATTTGAGTGATACATAAATGTTTGTCTTCTCTGCATTCTCGGTGCTCATCAAAAACGTGAAAACAACCATGCGGACTGAAATTTGAAATTAAATTTCACTCGGATAATTTTCAAAAAGATCGTCTGTTAGTATTTTGAATTTGTTCCGAAATTTCATTGGCTATTTTGTAAGAGCTGATAAGGGGCGTAACTCGTGATCACGATAGGTGTCGCTGCTCCGGATCACCAGTTTTCTACCTTGTGAAGGCAAGGTCTAAAGCGAGGAGAGTTGCTCGATACGTTTTCACCTTGCCGTGGGAAGATGGGGGTTAATATGCAAAACTTTATAAATAGTGTAATCTAGTTGAGAGGTATCAACAGCTGCAGGAGAAGATAATTGTTAAGCTTAACGACATCGTATAGTGACAACAAGAAGGTTTGAATTCACGATTGTGATCGAAAACTGGACAAACATATAATATATTATACATTTTATGTATTATTTTAGTTAAAATAGTTTTTAAGAATGAGGAGTTACGGCTTTATCGCTTTTCAGCTTTTCATCTTTCATGTTTGCTTTGTATTAGAGGAGTTATCTCCCTTGAACTGTTAGCGTTGGATTTGGATTTGAATTAAATTATCTCCCTTGACTAGAGGGCGCAGCTCGTGGCACGTTACCGCCAAGGCAAAGGCACGGCACAGCACGGCAGTAAAATAATGTCTTCGAAAGAGGGAAAAAGGGCTTCTGCGGGCAATAAAATGCCCGAAATCATGGAGGCGCTTCGTCCGAGTACCAGGGGAAAGAAGGAGATGATAGATGAGGGGCGGGACTTGGGAGTGATTGGAATATTTTCTGACGCTGAAGGGAAAAGTTCGACCTTGAAAATGGCGGCCGAGTCTGTCACAACGGTTAGCAGTCTGGAGGAAGAGTGCAGCGAACTGGAAGATAATCTTCAACGCTTAAGACTAATGAAGAAACGCAAGGAGCTGAAGGCGGAAATAAATCAGTTATGCCCCCCGTCCACCGAGCCGCGACTTATATGAGACAGTACGCGACCTTCGCAATCAAGTTGGTCGCAGCGGTCGTACCCATTTAGGCGATCAATTTTTTAAATTTTTGAGTTTGCGGTTCCACCAAGCTGGCTATAGGATCGCATTACGACCAAATTCTGGTCACGTGTGACATTTCATGGCGAGCACGTTGAGACAGAGGTGATACTGATATTATTAGTCTCATAGATCGCAAATCTGTCTCCACAGGGTCGTACTTAGGTACGACCGAATTTGCGATTTTCTATGCGAGTGGCTACGATCATGCTGAGACCACCGCGACAGCTTCTGCAATTGCCGTGCGATCAAATTGCGACCGACTTGAGAGGTCAGCGACACTTTGTGCGAGCAATTGAGACTAGTGCGACGGTTTATGCAATCCTTTGCGACCACGTCACGATAGTTGCGAGTGTTGTGCGATCCAAGTACGATCATTGCGACATTTTAAACGACTACATTGAGATATATGCGACCTCATCATAACTTTTTGCAAGACTGGTCGGGTCCAAAGTATAAATATAACTGCGAGCGGCTGATACCATGTCATTCTGAATCTGACTAGCATGCAGAGAAGATGGAAAATGAAATGGCCCTGATTGTTGCTTTGCTTCCTGGAACTGCAGTATATAGGCGATTGCACCTTGGCTATTATGAGACACTGTCAAGGAAGAAGGAGAAGGCGTCGACGGCATGCAGTGTGGGTACGAGAGTGGCTCAGTCCTTTGGAGAGACAAGAACACTGTCAGTACTATCATCTCGTCCAAAAGTTGAAGCAAGAAGATCCACAAATGTTTAGGAACTACATGAGGATGCATTGTATAAGGTTCATGGTGACAAAACATCTCTCTAGATGAACACCCGACTCCTCCGTGTTCCTCAAAGTGTGATCATAAAGCAGCCAAAGATCAGAGACAGTACCTCAAGGACTACTTCAATGACAATGCTAGAGGGACTGTGCCGTGGCGGGACAGGATGGTGACCCTCAGACGGACATCAGCACAGGAAGACTAAGATATGTCATGAACATTCTAGCATGGGGTGTGATAAACACATCGTCCCATTAATGACTAATAAATGACTGTCTATGGGATATATATTTTTGCCCTGGTTAGTGCGTACATTAATAAATACTGAAATTTCTTGTGGGCTTGTTTGTCATTTATTGTAAAACTGAGTGAGTCTTGGTGAATAATGTGGCTGTTGTAGTCGTCTTTCAGTTTAATGATGCAATCGCTTTCTAAATTGAACTGCGAAATTGACAAGAATAAGTATTTAATCTCTGTTGCATATCATTTTCAGTAGTAGTACGAAGTCAAATATGATGGAAGACAACTTCTTTATTAGTTTGATACAAACAACTAAAGAAGTTATCACCCATATTTTACGTTTATTTTATAATACTACTAAAACTGATATTAGATTTGCCAGTACTCGTATTGGTTACGACAAGCAAAGATTAAGTCAGCCAATAACGTCTTTAATTTTGAATAGATGTAGAGTTCTTAGTAAAACTATTGTACCTTTTCGATCGAGTCCTGAGTCATTTGCCGGGTTACACACAAACAATAATTCAGCAAATCTCTTAAAAGCCTGATATTACAGTCAAGCGTATCAATTTCATAGAACATTAAAGGGAGAGTTCTTCCAGGGTGATGTAAAAAAAACCCAATGCACTAGTCTTCTATAATAGATTGAATAAACAAGAATGTCTTTTCTATCTTTGATATAACTATCCTTTTTATGTAAGAAGATCCTTGAAAATCTATTCGTCCGTGTCATAATCACAGCACACTTGTTTGCAGCTAGGCGATTCTTCTGCGACTGCTAAAAAACTGCTACATGTGGGTTTTTATAGAGCTGGCGTCGCTCGTGGTGCGCTCGCAGAAGTGCTCGCAATTGGTCACTCATAAGCGCAGGAACGCTCGTTATTGGTCGCATCAAAAGACGGATCGAAATTCGTAGTTGCCTTGTGATCTCACTGGATCTTGGCGGGATCGCACTGGGTCTTGGTGGGATCGCACTGGGGTCTTGGCGTGATTGCACTATTTGGTCGCCAGTGAAGCAAAGGTGCGATCCTACTGCGATTCAACACGATCACGTTGCGAGTTTATGCGACTAACATACGACCCTACCAAGTCCTCAGTGAGACCTATGCGACCTCATTGCGACCGAATTTGCGAGTTAGCCATTAGTCGCATCGATCGCAGAAGATGTGCGATTGTTGAAAACAGACAATCGAACTCGCAAACCCCTCTGCGACAATATGCGATCCATGGCGAGGGAGGAAGATCATATGTGCGAGTATTGAGATCTTTCCAAGATTTCAGTGCGATGTCAGTGGGAGTGAGTGAGAGTGTACACGACCGGGAGACAAAAATCGGTCGCAGTGACGTCGCAAGCTCGGTGGAATGGGGGTATTAACTCTGGATATCTCTACAGAAGGAACGGCAAAAGACCTGGACACAGTACCTACGAGATCACCTGCGAGACTTGACGGTCACGTGACTCGGCCGGCGGCCATGTTGGAAAATGACGCAGGTAAACAAAGCTTCATGGACTATATTTGGATTGATTCTGTGGACACCATGAATAAAGTGGATCTCGGGGAGGGAGTAAGCATAGATCTTGGAAAGAAAAAACGGGGTTTGTCAGATATATCGCCCGAAATGTGGGTGTATGGCAACATCGGGATGTTGAGACAGTGGGTCCGAAAATCGGAAGTATCTACTGAGGGCGTGCTAGATTATCTGAAGTATGTTCAGGACATTTGCAGGTATTCGGCCAAATACATGTGGTCAAGTGTGTTGTTATATGATAAAGAGTACAGGGCATGTCAAGCAGCGGAAGGAATCAAGTGGGGGTCACCAATGCCAGACGTTCGAGAACATCAGCTCATCCCGAAGCCAAACACTCAGACAGCCAGAATAATCCGGCAGATGGAGACGTCTACGCAGAACAGAAGAGATCATCACCGCCAATGAGGCCCATTCACTCCAGATGGGGCCGAAGTTTGTAGGAAATTCAACCAAGGATCATGCACGCTGATACAGTGTAGGATGGCACACGTGTGCTCCCAGTGTTTCCGGAAAGGACACAATCAGTTTGCACATCAACAAGACAAAAGCGAGTTTCAGTCAAAAAACGCCCAAGGGTCTCAGTGGGAAATTCATCATTAAACGGCCAGTTCGAGCAGGTTTTCACCGATTAGCTTAAACTGCTAACGAACTTATTTTTAGACACAGCGCGTCATTTGTTTAGCAGTCTATAAATAGAACGAGAAATGTCCCTTCCCAAAATGCAATGTAGTGTGCAGGGATAATTCTGGGTGGGACCTATGTTTTCAGTGCCCATCAAAATTCGACAATGGCCCTTCGCTTTTTAAAAACAGTCACTACGTTAATATCATGGAATTTACATGGTTATATGTGTAAAAGGGTCATATCATCCTTAGAAGAATATTTGTCGTGTGAACAACAGTAAAATCAGTTGCCTATTGCAGTGACATGTCAACTCATGATTGTAAAGCAAATTTTTAGAATGGTTATCCAGTTAAAATCCGTAAAATTATTTAGATTTCAGGTTAATTTTGGGGCAATGTCTCTCAAATAAATCTGCTTGACATTTCTCTCTTGTCTACTCGCATGCGAATTTCCGTCGAACTTTCGCGGTCGCCCTCGACTTCGCAGTACGCACAATCTCACTTATAGTAAAACATTTTTTTCTTCAGAAATATTTCTTAGTCACTTAAATTCACATGAAGTTTTTATGTTCGGAAAAGTGCAAAACGTACTGTGTATAATTGGGAGAGCGGTAGCGCTGACGAATGTTTTGAAAATTCGAAAGCCAATGCGAATCAACTGTCATATTGATTGAGCCTAGCCATTTTAGGTGTCATATGTAGATTTCAATAAACAATCTGTCTGTCTGTGATATTTTCTTATGCAAACATTATTAACAAATCTCCTACAATTTAAACATTCAAGTAACTACAACACCGACCAAACAATCAGCTGACAATAATCCTAGTGGCCGCCATGATCAAGGCTTCGAGTTCGATCGGCTTTCCTCCGCCATTTTGAATTGTTAGCATTTCGAGAAAACAAATGTACTATTTCATGCTAAATCATTGAGTAAATCAAGAAAATATAATTGATTGATAGAAGAGGGACATGTTTACACGTGATTCATAATAAAAGTTATCAGTAAAGACAATTTTTTGTGGCAGTAAATGCCAGTGATGCATCTCACGCTCGTAGCTCCGATGATTGGCTTCATTTCCCGATGTTTTTCTTTTTTTAGGCGATACACTTTATTCTTTGTCAAATTGTTAAATCATGAACAACTGAAATGATAACCTCATGAACATATTTGAAATTAAGTGTGAATTAATCATGTAAAAATCGTATATATTAGTTAACAGGAAAGTCCTGAATTTCGTTTCCACAAAAAATAAACCGCTCGAAGTGCTTGTCAGTAGCTTTGGTTATTTTCGCTATTTTTTTGTTTTGAAGGGCGGATTAGAACTAATTACCAAACTTGACATAGTTATTAACATAAAAAATTGAAAACAAATCGAATATATAAAATTTGACGTGTCGTGTGCAAAAGGGAATTCCCTCCCGAATATTTGTGGAACAAAAAATACCTGCTCGAACTGGCCGTTTAAATGTGGAAGCTTGGGAGCTACTGCTTAGTGATAGAGATCCAGATAGAGATTTTATATTGACGGGTGTAAGGGAGGGTTTTAAATTAGTAGAGACAGATGATGTGGTGATAAAGAACGTAGAGACAAATAACCATAGATCAGCAATAGTAGAACGTGTAATGACAGAAACTCAGATTGTGGAAGAGATTGAACTTGGCAATTATATAATCACAGATAGTAAACCGAAGATCATAAGTGCTTTGGGTGCAATACCAAAATCTGACACAAAGGTGCGACTGATACATGATGGCAGTTTACCATTGAGAGAGGGAATGAACAGTTACATGTCTGCATGTGAGTGTACATACATGGATTTGCGGCATGCAGTTAAAGAAATAAATAGAGGGTCTTTTCTGGCAAAAGTTGATTTACAACATGCTTATCGATCTGTCCCGCTTCACCCTTCTAATTATCAACTGACTGGCCTGGCTTGGCGTTTTAGTGGGGATAAGAATGTTACATACATGTTTGACTCAAAACTTCCTTTTGGTGCTTCCAAGAGTCCAAGGATATTTCAAACGTTAAGCAGTGCTGTGTGTCGAATAATGAAACTAAGGTTCGGTGTGACTGTGTTAGCTTATTTAGATGACTTTTTAATTATTGAAGAGTCACAGGCAAAGTGTGCCCAAGCTCTAAATATTTTGATAAGGGTATTAAGATATTTAGGTTTTAATATTAGTTGGAAGAAGGTTGAAGGCCCTGCTCAGAGTTTGGTGTTTTTAGGAGTACTTATAGATACCAAATTGTGTACCTTATCCCTACCAGATGAGAAACTGAATGACTTTAAGATTTTGATAGCAGGTTTTCAAAATCGAAAGAGAGCAAGTCGGAAACAGCTTGAATCACTAATAGGTAAACTCAACTGGGCATGCATGGTAGTTCAAGGGGGGAGAACCTTCTTGCGACGGGTGATTGACTTGAAGAACAAACTTGCTGGACAATCAGATAAAGTCTTATTGGATGAAAACTTTAAGGCAGACATTTCATGGTGGAATTCATTCTTGGAAGTGTTTAATGGTGCAAAACCTTTTCTAGATTGTCGTCAAAAGACTATAGTTCAGACTGATGCGTGCCTGGCAGGGGGAGGTGCCTATTTCAATGGCGACTTCTGTTATGTTAATTTGGAAATTGACTTGCCATCAGTGGTAGACAAGCATATTAATGTAAAAGAAGTGTTAGCTATCGTAGTGGCAGCGAGTAGATGGTGCCAAGTGTGGAGGAATAAATCAGTTGTTGTGAAAACGGACAGTATTACAGCCAAATCTATTATCAACAAGGGAACGGCCAAATCTCCTTTTCTCATGCCATATATACGATATTTATTTTGGTTGCAAGCTTATCACAACTTTAGTATAACAGCAGAACATGTTCCAGGGGCTTGTAATGTTATTGCAGATGCTATTTCCAGAATGCATGAAGTTGGCAAATTGACATTAGTGTATGATTTGTTGCCTAGTTTGTTGTATAAACAGTTTTCAGTGTCCTCATTGGTGGAGCATATGTCACAGACATTTATTGATTGCAGATGGGGAAGACCTCGAACTGCAGCTGACTGAGGTGGTCAAAAGACTTAAGACAAAAGGCTGGGCAGAGACAACTAAGAGGACGTATAATTCCCAGCTGGCATGTTACTTGGATTTTTGTGATAGGTTGCTTGTTAACCCTGTGCCGGCGACTAGTCAATCTATTTCCTTGTATATTGCATATATGGTCAAAGTTAAAAACTTCAAGTATTCTACTGTGCGACAGTATTTATCAATTGTATCGCATATGCATAGAGCGAGTGATTTGCCAGATCCTTTAAAAGATAATTGGCATATTTCATTGGGTATAACCATAGGTTATCTGGGCTGGGGGGATTTTATGTCCGCATCTCAACCATGTACTTTTTTATGCATTATTCATATTAGCTTGCACAAAAATAAAGTTCCCAGTCGTTAATACTTTGTCTTGTCATGATTGTCAAATGCAGCTTTGATATAAAACTCTGTATGTACAGTTCAAAAACTTATCTAAAGCAGTTAGAAGGAAAGTAACGAGTTGATCATGTTGAATAGGTTATAACTAGTATTCATGTAAGTTTGACATGTGAATTTGGCTTTTGCAAATATATATTACTAATTTGAGGATTTCGTTGAAAACAAGTTTTCTCACAAAATTGGCATATGGGAATGAAAATGTGAGTATTTTGAATTAAAACCATGAATTATGCTATTTACGTTGATAGCAAAGCAAACATGTGACGAAAACCACGGAGTGTCTCTTTTTACTGTTGAATGAGGTAATCGAACAATTCTGACTGACCAATTCACAGTTATAGAACCCCATAAAGAAAAACAGTTTTAATAAAACTAGCCTCAATAATACCCGCTACAATAGTCTAGCAAGATGTAGTAAGAGGTTGTGTCAGCCGACCTTTCACCGACCAATCACTCTCTAACGTTATATGTGCCGAAGCAGACTATTGCAACTTGGTATGGCGATATGGAAAAACAAACCTGACAAAGTTAATCGAGACACTATCGCTAACAACTATGAACAAGGCGGAATAAGGCTTCCAGATATAAGAAGTCTCATTCAATCACAAAAAATTTCATGGATATAAAAACAACTCTGATTCAAAAATTCACTGCTACAAATAGGCCTTAAAGGTAATATTGACAGCTTTATACAAACATGTGAAACGCACATAAATGAATCTATAATAACAACCCCAACAAATCACTTTTGGAGAGACACATTCACATCGTGGGGCCAATTTCTTAACGAAAAAGGTCAAAATGCTAAAAATGCTGATGATGTCTTAACAACCCATTTGGCAAAATGAAAATGTCAAGATAGGTGGAAGACCTATCAATTATAAATATTACTCCTGTAAAGGGATCACTTACATAAACGACATCCTTGATAGCCATGGTAATTTCTAAACCATTGAACAATTAATAAATAAATTTGGTTGCAAGACAAATTTCCTTGAATACCAAGGGATAATAGAAGCTATAAAATATTACTGCAAGTCAATAAACGTTCAAATTGAAAAGAAGATACCACTGCCAATTTTGCCCTTCTTTTTACAAAATATAACTGGCAACTCAAAAGGCTGTAGAGATAAATATGACATACTCATAACCAGAAAACGCACACAAAAATACCGAGATAAATGGCAAAAAGATCTAATTGAATTTATTAATAAAAATACATGGTAAACCAAAGAAAGATTTATACAATAGTGTTAAACATTCATGGCTTCAATATAGTATATTGCATAGATTTCTTCCAACAAATGAGCTTCTAACAAAAATGAGATACAAAGAATCAAACAAATGCACATTTTGCAAAACAGAGAATGAGTCAATTTTACATATATTTTATGATTGTAAGTTTACCAAAACTTTATGTAAAAAATTGGAAGAACGGATACTTAAAAAAACAGGAACTTATATCATATTTTCTAAAAAGAATATCATCTTAGGATATACTGAAAAACGAAACTATGTCCTGAATTTTCTGACAACCATTGTGAAATACAATCTATTTAACATGAAACAACAGGAGAAAATCCCAAATTTTAAACATGTACAAGAGGAAATTAGAACTGCATATTTATATTTTAACCGATTTAACGCCTAAACAAACTGTAAATATGACAGCTTCATGAATTCTGGTCAATTTGTCATAATCTCGTCCGAGTTATTAGATCAACTATTTTCCACCTAATGTCAGAATGAACTTTGAATATGAAATTGTCTATTCGTCAAATTTTGTATACATTGTTAAATTAATACTTGTATAAATGTGATATGTCTGGAATTCATATTCTTACATGTCTTTTTTCTGTATGAAGTTTTGGAAAAAATAAAAAATAAATAAAATATCGCGACTTGGTAAGACGGTTCCTGATTGGTCAATTTGATAGATCGGCTGACGAGTCCCGTTACTGAACCTTGCTAGACTCAATCTCGGAGTGAAGAGGGTATTATTGAGGCTAGGATTATTTAGACTGTAAAGAAGGAAAACCTCTTTAAAGATCAAAGTGCTAGCAGTGTACATGTTAGTAAACCTCAGAGATTATTTTCAGAAGAGATAATTCCACTGAAAAAATATTGGTTAAATTATTAAAAATAGTTGTAATGAAATGTTCATTGGCTGGAGAAAAATAGATATAATTCAAAGACATGTCACATGAGATTAATAAAGGTGTGGATCGAATTGCTATATGAATAAAAAGTGTATCGTTTCACCATTTGTCTAAAGGTTTATATATGCATATTCTATGGATAAATACAAACAATATTACCAGTGTACAAGATATTGCGATCCTAATTGCCAATTATCATTTGTGACATTTAATTTTGGCATGTACTCTTTTTGTTTTTCTTATTTTGTTCCATTTGAGTCGACAAAACAGACTACATGTAGTAATATTAGCTTAATTACAACTGTTTAAACTGCTTTGGTGGCATTCTAGAAGTTACAGGGTAATAAATAACAAGGATATCCCATTTCTTTATTCACAGTAAGTATTATTAGATCTATGGCTAGTGACCCTATTATTGTGGTAACCCTATTATTGTGGTAAACTCATTTAAGTCTCCAATGCCTACAAGGAATATATATATTTGCAAAACACATCATAGATGAATTAACTAGATACTGAGGCATCTAAAAAAACATTTGTTCAAATGTTCAGTAGTATCTTTTCACATTTTCAGTGATCTGAAAAAATGAGTAATCATTTTCATTTATGAAATATTAACTGCTTGTGCAATTAATAAAGAAACGATCCTGTCTTCACAAAATATTGTCCGAGAGTTATTTTATTTTGTATGGGAATAGTTTGATAGATAACAAACAGAAATGTATGAAAGGAAAATGTATTAATGGTTTCAAAGATTTTTAATGAAGAATTACATTTAGTGCGAAAATAAGACACAAACTCTAAAATCATAACCTTTTCGCCAGATAAAAGTAGGTTATTTATGAGCTTAAAATAGATTGCAACATTCTCTTTTCATTTTATAGGTACAACTTATGTGAAAACAATGATCTCACTTATAAGGAGCAATGAAACTTGAATATTATTTATATGATTTAATTGTAAAAAATGCCATTTTGTTAAGATAGTGTTCAAATCACTTATCAAAAATGGCTGCTCTGTAAAACTGTGACAAGGCGTCTTTTTATTAGAATTTTCTTGTTACAGCTTTGCAAATATTGTGTTTAATATCCTGATATAAAATAAATTTTCATTACATTTGTAAATAATAATCTTACATTGGTGATTTTATCTACAGAGAATAATTTATTTATCATATACTAAATACCTTGATAATAGGGACACTTCGGATAAAATACATCACACAGAGAAGATTTTTTATATCTATGTCTAAAAATATATTTTCCATAGATAGAAGTATAATTAACATATTTTGGAAGGACATATTTGCAGAGTTTAAAAACAAGAAAAAATATTTAGATTGTACTTATTTAGAGGAAAATATATATGTGAAACAATAAGACCCACGATAATAGGGACCACCTTCATACAGTGAAGCATAAAATCTTGTACTTTATTATCATTATTACAATAAATAAATATTAAGTAAAAAGATATATTGTCTTAAAATCATTAAAGTTTTTACTTCTCATAAAATACAACATATGATAAAGAGAAAAAAAAATTAAAATGTTTTCATATAAAGACAGGCGCAAGATTGGGAATCGAACCCGTGTTTATCAGTATTTTCAAGCCAAGTACAACACCACGTGGCGGAAGTAATGAACAGTTTGACTTTCTTAGGAAGAGTACTTCCTGTAGTCAATGAAAACTGTAAGAAAGACTTGCCATATGCTGTATTTAGCCGAAACGATTACAAAACACTGTATTTATCTTCAGTTTTCGTATGAGGAATTAAAACGACAATGTCTGAATGTGTCGAAGTCCCGTTATGAAATGGTTTATTACAAAAATCACACACGAAGTCACAAACACTGACTCGACGGGAAGAAATGTTTTCGTACACACGCCGTGTGACACGGTGGGTTCGTAGACAGTTAAAACAGTGGGTTCGTCAACAGATCACAAATTTTATTAGTAAATTAAGTTAACTGGTGAGTATGATTTTTGAAATCCGAACAATGCAAAGTACTGGCTTTCAATAGAAGCAATTGATTGAAAATAAATATTTCTAAACAATGATTCTTTCAAACAAATACAAAAGTAAATTACAAATATTAAACAAAAGATATTCTGCAATGAAGTCCATCCTATGTTAACCTTGATGTCGGGCTGTAAGTCATCAAATCAGGCCCTTATAGTAATTGGTCATAATTAATCAAATAATTCAACGTATTGTTACTTTCCTCAAAGTAATTGGTCAATGTTGTCTAATTAATGTCATGGGTGATTGTTGTCTAATCAGTAGCCTAGTTGTTGGTCGTTATTTGCATTCAATTGTTACTTTCTTCTCTCCTTTACCATTCGAGGTTTTGTGAAAACGAGTTTCTTTGGATATGAAACCGAATTGATCATTAAATATATATAACTTTTAATAGAATGAAACAGGAGAAAAATAAACATAATAACAATATTAAGAATTGGCATACTTTATTATAGAATTGAAAGAAAACGATCATCACAATTCACCAAACGGTTTAACCATGATGATTTAATCATTTGGGATCCCTTTTTAACATAGCATACTTAGATAATATGACATTTGATCATTAGTCATGTTTAAAATCTGTAATTTTAAATAAGATTTATTTTTTGGCCCATTTTTCGAGTGTCTACGAACGCACTGTCAATCTACAAACCCACTGATATTTCTACGAACCCCCCGTGTCTACGAAAACATCGACTTGTGTAAAATGTGATGTTGTTTCCTAAGTGAATATTGATGTTGCCAAAACAAATATTTTTATGTTATAAGTTTTTGTTTGACCATTTTTTGAATTTGAGGTTGAATTGAAATCATCTCAGCTTAAAATACATAATTTCTAATTAATTATCTGTAAATATTTAAATGATGTCATGTCATTTAGAGATACTGTCCCATGCCAGTTATATTTTTTAACATTCACGTTGGATTGGTGTAGTATAAATAATTTTCATGAAATTTTTTTTAAAACTTTGCATGTTAATGAATACTATTTCAGTGAATATCTATCTAAGTAACATTATCAATTTTATATCCTTCGTCTTCACCAAAAAGGTGACAGACAGCTTAAAACACAATTTTGAATAGATTTCAACTAAGATTTTGAATAGATTTCAACTAAGATGTTTTAAGGGATCATTTCATTTGAGTTATATCGCAGTGACGTTTTCAAACTATTTTTATTTATGTCAATGTGTGTTGGAAATAGCCCTGCTGTAGAGTAGGTCAGTTTTGAACATGACGATTCCTTGACTATCCATAGCGTAGGAAATGAGCCTAAAAAAATACAAGCCCAAAAGTATGACTTGTAGATTTTAAGGCAAAACTTATGTAACTAACTAGCTGTAATATTACTGACAACACTTTTTCTCCCAACTCATCTACCCATCAATCAACCTGCTTATAGCCCTACGCTAAAGTTATTAGTTAATTGATGTAAACTTTCATGCAAAACCATTCTGACACTTTTGTAAAAATTGTGAAAAGTGTAATGAAATCTTTATTCTATTTCAGTTATCTCAGAGACTATGGATAATCGAAAACAGAGGCCAACACCTTCTGTTTCAATTCCTAGCTCTTTTGGTCCCTATCATAAAAAGGATCTTGAAGCTGCTCGTGCTCAACTCATTCGAGATCTTTATAAACATGTCTCAAATCCGAGTGGAATTCTCACTCGGGTGAAATTGAAATGTGGAATCCTGGCCGACAGGAAAGGATCATTTTCTGGTTGCGAACCTGACCCGGTTACAAATGTGTCCTTCGAGTCCCAGTCTTGTGACCTGATGGTCCATGATGGGTTTCCATGGAAAAGGGAGACTGAGTTGAAAGAAGAAATACAACATGAGGATGATGAGAGCAAGTTGGAAGAAGAAATACAACATGAGGATGATGGGAGTTCAGAGAAAGAAGATGAACCTTCCGAAAATGTTACAATTTCCAGCAACAAAGAGCAAAACCACAGGCCTTTTCAGCAGAGTGTCAATTTTGGCAGACTCTCTCCTCAACCTTCTACAAGTTCATCAATCTCAGACAATTTTGATAAGCTTTTCCAGCCCAGCCAGAAGAGAAAATTGGATGAACGTGACAACAGTTTAGTGATATCTGATAGTGAAAGTGATGGAATATTAGTTTCAGATGATGAAGGTTTGCAAATAGTGAACAGTGTTTCAAATTCGGAACAATCAGTTCCTAAAAAATTGAAAACAGACAATATTTTGGGAGAGAGAAAAAATGAAGTTATCATAGTTTCGGATGACAGCGAAAAAGCATCTGTTAAAGATATAACATGTTACAGATGTGACATATGTGACAAAGTGGAATTAACAAGACGCTCTATGCATAAACATCTGAAGACTCGAAAACACTATTCTGCAAGTAGATACATAGGAAGAAAAGAACGAGGACGTATCATTCCAAAGTTCATGGTACACAGAATGACACACATTTACAGAGCAGCTAAGTTTAAGCATGAATTGCCAGTGTGTACAAAATGTGACAAGGTCTTCACAGATATTCACATGTGTCACATACATCAGCAATACTTCCATGATCCTAATGAGGAATTTTACAGCTTAGGCAGAATCAGAAATGTCGTAAATGTTTCAATAGACTATCATCCAAGATGCACACAATGCAAGAAAAAATTCTCAAAGATTCAAAACTTCATTGACCATGTGAGGACAGTTAGACATACAAACTATCCCCAGCTCAAATTGGATGAGACAGTTGGACTGGCATGTAATATGTGCAAAGAACCCAAACTGTTCTCAGAGTTTGATTCCATACTGAATCACCTGAAGACCCATCCAGTGTCTGATAGGGCCAGGCCCCGGGACATGACTGTGTATTACATTGAGAAGACCAATCAAGCCAAAGTGATGTTGCCATTCGTCCATAAGCTTGACGAGGAGCTCATCCAGGACACTCTGACAGTCATGAGAAGATTGAGGAAAGAAACACCAGGTGAAGGCTACGATAAAACATTAAAGAAACTCATGGGAAGAATGAAGAAATCCTGTAAACCAAAAAGCTCAAATTCCGCTTAAAAACCAATCAGGCTATTTTGTACCTGTAATGGTTTAGAAAGTGTTTCGCTATTGAACCTTGAATATCATTCCAGAAGCAGTGAAGCAACAAGATCATCATCACATTTGAATTATCTTTTAAAAGCAAGAAAGCTTGATGTAAACATGTATATAATTGGTGGCATTAATCAATTGTTTTCTGTGCTTACAACTTTTTACTGTTTCAATTTAGGTTAGATAAAGATAAATTGTGATATGAAAAAATCTTATGCTTTCAGAAAATAGCAACACATATTTGGTTTTGAAATGGATTTATGATCCCAATGAATTTTTGTGTCAGTTGAAATGTACTCTTTGGCTCTTTGTTTTGGGGGAAGATTTTATTTTGTTATTAAGGACATGAGGTACACAACATTAAATGTTTTCTTTCAGAAAGAGAATTGCTATGGTTGTTTTACCTATCATCACTACAAAAACTCAGATTTTGCTGTTTCGATGGATGATAATTGTTTTAAGATTTTTTTATTTGATAAATACATGTAATCCTATTTGTTATTTTGAGAAATGTTATAAACAATCTATATTTAAATAAAAGAAAACCAAATGAATCTTTGTGCCTTCTTTTCTGTCATGAAAGCTGACTAATAGATTTTTGTTAAAGGAGAAACTTGTACACTAAATCTCTGATCAATCTTTGATTTGAGTAGAATATATTTTTAGCTCATCTTGCCTGTAAGGCCCGATGGGCTTATGACATAGCATGGTGTTTGCTGTCCATCCATTCGTCTGTAAACTTTGTTCATTTTCGACTATTTCTCCAGAATCATAAGGTCTAGAAAGCTGAAACTTTGAGTACATGCTCCTTGACTTATGAGGATTAAAATTTTTGGCTTTTGTGGGCCTGTGGCCCCTAATAAGGGCCACAGGGGCCACACACGAAAAACCTATTTTCATCTTCCTCTCCAGAAGCATAAGGCCTAGAAAGCTGAAATCATGTGTACAGTCTCCTTGACTAGTGAAGATTAACTTTATGGGTTTTGTGGCCCTTTGACTCCTAATAAGGGCCACAGGGGCCATGCCCTAAAATCCTAATTTCATCTTCCTCTCCAGAAGCATAAGGCCTAGAAAGCTGAAACCTTGTGTATATACTCCCTGACTAGTGAGGATTAAATGTATGGGTTTTGTGACCCTTTAACCTCTGATGAGGGCCATGGGGGCCACACCCTTAAAACCTATCTGTATCTTCTACAGAAGCATGAGGCCTAGAGAGCTGAAACCTTGTGTACAGAATTGTTGACTAGGGAGGATTGTAAATTGTAGCTCTGGTGGCCTTGTGACCTCTAATAAGGACCACATGTGCACATTATCATTTGGACAAGCAGCTGCGTTAACGTTTCAATCCTTTCCTGAATCTTAACCCTCCTTTCTCCAGAAACCTAAAATTCAAGGAATATCTATTTTTGAATATACTATCTTTGTAAGAGACGGACTTAAAGAGTGATCCATTTACTGTTCTACCCAGCAGAGGTGCATATTTTGGGTGGTTACCAAACTGAGGCCAGTGAGCTTTTGAATATCAAATTAGGAATAGCAGAGCAACAATAATAGCATTCACAACCATTAACACCGTCCACACCGTAAGAACATGTATGCTTGGAATTTTTTACACAACGGAAAGTGAACAAATTACTCTGCGAGAAATATGTTTGTTTTTGTGCATTTTTGGTCAATAAGTCTGTTTTCAGGTACTTATGAGAAAAAAATATTTCTGGCTGTAACATTGTAGACTTTAGTTAACACAATGTTGGTTTTAGAAATGAAAGACTGGTCGGCATTTGGATGCAAAAAGATAAGTGCACATAACAACGATTGGTAAATTGCTTTAAATGAATAAATAAGTATTTTCCAATCATATTTCCTAAAACACTGATACATATTGATCACAAGTCCAAATTTTTGTCAAAATACAAGTTATAATCGCTGAAATATTTTCATTCAAAGACAGCTGGTATAAAATCATGGTGAACGTGTTACTAAAGAGACGTTTGCGAAGTGGTGAACGAATTATATTTTCTTGAGTGAACGAGTTACAGGGTCAACTTTTAGAATCGTTCGTTATTAGAACACCTATAAAATGCTATAATCTGTTCTGAATGTTTCAGGAAACTCGCCCAAATGGAGCTGTATGTACGTGGTTATTGCTAGTAATTATACAATAGCTTCTGCGGCGTCATTCAACACCTGAAAAATAGAGCCACTGGCTCTGTAGCTCATCAGGCTTCATCATCAATTATGCTTTAGAGTGTGGCCAATGTGATTCCCCCGTTGTAGAGGCCACAGGGTCACCATAAAATTAAGTATATAGGCGACAAGTTTCAGTTTTCTAGGCCTTACACTTCAGGAGGAGAAGATGAATATAGATTTGAAGGACGCTCCTGTTGCCTTTATTAGGGGTTACAGGGCCACCAAAGCTACAATTTATAATCCTCACTAGTCAAAGAGTCTGTACACAAAGTTTCAGCTTTCTAGGCCTCATGGTTCTGGAGAAAAAGATGAAAATAGGTTTTTAGGGCGTGGCATATGTGGCCCTTATTAGGGGTCACAGGGCCACCAAAGCTACAATTTATAATCCTCACTAGTCAAGGAGTCTGTACACAAAGTTTCAGCTTTCTGGGCCTCATGGTTCTGGAGAAGAAGATGAAAATAGGTTTTTAGGGTGTGGCCCCTGTGGCCCTTATTAGGGGTCACGGGGCCACCAAAGCTACAATTTATAATCCTCACTAGTCAAGGAGTCTGTACACAAAGTTTCAGCTTTCTAGGCCTCATGGTTCTGGAGAAGAAGATGAAAATAGTTTTTTAGGGCGTGGCCCCTGTGGCCCTTATTAGGGGTCACAGGGCCACCAAAGCAACAATTATAATCCTCACTAGTCAAGGAGTCGGTACACAAAGTTTCAGCTTTCTAGGCCTCATGGTTCTGGAGAAGAAGATGAAAATAGGTTTTTAGGGCGTGGCATATGTGGCCCTTACTAGGGGTCACAGGGCCACCAAAGCTACAATTTATAATCCTCACTAGTCAAGGAGTCTGTACACAAAGTTTCAGCTTTCTAGGCCTCATGGTTCTGGAGAAGAAGATGAAAATAGGTTTTTAGGGCGTGGCCCCTGTGGCCCTTATTAGGGGTCACAGGGCCACCAAAGCTACAATTTATAATCCTCACTAGTCAAGGAGTCTGTACACAAAGTTTCAGCTTTCTAGGCCTCATGGTTCTGGAGAAGAAGATGAAAATAGGTTTTTAGGGTGTGGCCCCTGTGGCCCTTATTAGGGGTCACGGGGCCACCAAAACTACAATCAATAATCCTCACTAGTCAAGGAGTCTGTACACAAAGTTTCAGCTTTCTAGGCCTCATGGTTCTGGAGAAGAAGATGAAAATAGGTTTTTAGGGTGTGGCCCCTGTGACCCTTATTAGGGGTCACAGGGCCACTAAAGCTACAATTTATAATTCTCACTAGTCAAGGAGTCTGTACACAAAGTTTCAGCTTTCTAGGCCTCATGGTTCTGGAGAAGAAGATGAAAATAGGTTTTTAGGGTGTGGCCCCTGTGGCCCTTATTAGGGGTCACAGGGCCACCAAAGCTACAATTTATAATTCTCACTAGCCAAGGAGTCTGTACACAAAGTTTCAGCTTTCTAGGCCTTACGCTCATCTCAACGTATAACTATTCACAAACTAAAATTCTGTGAAGTCACCTGAACAATGAAATATGTTATAATAGACTATAGATATGTATATCATAGATTAAATTAACAGGCAGAGACGTCATTGTATCTGAAGTACATTTAAAAAAAAAAAAGCTATTTCCGAACAGCAGTAAAGACAAAGAATAATCAATCATGCCATTTATTAAACGAGTATTCCCACAACATATACTAGTCAACACTTGTGTATTAAGCTTAAGCTTAAGCTTCATCTTTAAGGGTGCATGGTTAATAGTTATGTTTTTCATTCAACAAACAATTGCTTGCTGACATTTTGCATCAAATTATGAGACGATGCAGTTTGTCATGAGCTTCCTCGGCTGCTGTTTCGGTCATTTTGGTAAATTGTCTCCCATTTAATTAATTTTGGTCCGATTTTCTCTAGGTTGGTCGCCGAGTTAGGCAAAAAATACAACGATTACAGTAAAAATACTTTTCAAAATATTGAACTTCATTCCTCTTTGAATATATAGGTCTTTATTCTTTAATGCAAAAGAGTTATTTGAAACTAAAACTAATGTTATTTTTAAGTATATATGCTGCTCAAAAGGATATAGGAACACTCTATGACTATTACTAGTACTATTTATTATTTGCAATGACTTAAAATGTTTGCAGCTCAAAATTTTATCAGAAGTTTTGTTTACACCAACAAGAAATTTGGATTATAAATTTGTAAACTTTGAGAATATAAAAACAATTACACATTTTGTAATCATAAATTTTTTTAAGCTTTCTATGCTTTTTAATTCTGGAGAAGTAGGTGAAAATAGGTTTTAAGGTCATGGGCCCTCTGGCCCTTATTAGGGGACACTGGGTAACATAAGCTATAATAACTTATAATCCTTGCAAGCCAAGGAGTCTATACGCAAGGTTTCAGCTTTCTAGTCCTTTGCTTCTGGAGAAGAAGTCCAAATGTTCAAAGTTAAAGGACAGATGGATGGACTCTTGACAGGCCTAATGAGCTAATTTTTATATATATGTATATATTATATATATTAATTTTGGGATTTAAAGTTCACATAACCACAAATATATGTCCGTATTTTCTTTGGAATATGTGAAAGTCTGATTACAATATTGTATAGTGCGTCAAAGGTCGCTACTCAAATATGTTCAGTTTGGTAATGAAAGCCGTTTTTGAAAGCCACTTTTGATGGGCCGCTTAGACCTATCTGGCTACAAACCAGTGAATGCATGACTGGTCACACCCCCTTTTTGTGATGTCATAAATAGAATCAGCCTCGTTATCTATACATCTATCGTAACAATACCACAGAAAAAAAACTAATAACTAACGATTTCCAGAAAATGTTTTCCACATTTGGTGTGAAAAAGATATCCACATCAATGGTAATTAAACAATTATTTAGGCGGTATTTCAGTTGAAATAATGTGTTACTCTGTATAGTCTGTTTATTACGTCACACCCGCGGGCGTTTTATGGCCCCTAACCCAGGTGGGTTTTTCAGCCGATAATTACGCTGTCTTAAAGAGACACAGAGTATGTTGATAGGATCACATATGTCAAATTTTGAAATCGATGTTATTACATCGGGAACCACTAACTATTACTGAAAATAACAAGTTAAAGTTCAATCAGTACATTAGAGCAAAAATACGGCCATTCAAAGTCGGGATTTTGATCGAAAACCGGACAATGTGGCTCGAGTGGCGCGCGGCAATTCGCCAAACGTAATTTTGAAACCTTGTCGTAAGCTGATAGGAAGATATATTCGATTCGATAGTGTTTATTAGGTATTGTAACTAATAGGTAGATTAATTGGATGCAGAATTTCGAATATTAAACGTATTTGAGATGTTTTCTTGATTTTTCCATAAAATCAAGCATTTTAGAGATATTATGCATAAATGGATATATTTGCAAGTCCAGTGATGAGATATGAACTTTAATCAGCATATTAGATATTTTGTAGCTTATCAAAACCAAATAAAATTTTAAGAAAGATACTCTGTGTCACTTTAATGAAAGGCTAATTAAAGCTGTTTATTGGACAAATTAACAAAAATCAAGTCCAGTTTTTATTTTGTTGAAAAAAAACAAAAATCGAGAAGTGGTAAAGTCAAGGTTAGTGGATGTTTAAACTTCAGAGAGGTATAATTTATGTCACCACGTATGTAATTTAGAATTGTGTCAAAGACAAATACTATGTTATGAAAATAACTGAGTGGATCTTTAACACGATTTACCTTTTAAACTATTTTTTCATTTTTTAAACGTGCAGATCATACAACTAACAATAAAGAGTTGTATGGACTTCTTTATTGGAGATACTGAACATGTGATGTAAAGCTTCTTATTTCATCTGGTAAATATAAATATTTCAACAGACAACATTTTTTTGGAATGATACAATTTTAATTCAGTTTCCATATTTGCAAGACAGTTGCAACACAAATACATCACAAAATAAATTAATATAACATTTTCACTTCAGTCACACTTCATATATCCCAGGCATATTTATCAACAACTTATTACATCAATAAAATAGTATCATGCAACAACAAGAATCTTCAATGGGTGCAGGCATCAAATGACTTGAACAAATATGATATACATTGGTATAAAACACAACCATATCTTGTGAAATGAAAGACAGTTATTATATACAGTAGAGGTGGAATTGTTACAACTCCTGGCCAAGGCAAAAAAAACTTATGCAGATTTTGCCTTATTCAAGGAATCTTAGTGGTAGAATTATGAAATGGTTATCTTTTTGGCTCTAGCAAAGAAAAATTATGAAATTATATTCCACAAAGATAGACACCAATAGCGCTTCCCTCAATACAGACAGACTGTTAGCAGCCTTTTGGTTGGAACATTCTATGATAAATATGACATTGACACAGTTAATATCAACCTAGTTCGGGGAATACAATATTAATTTTAATCTAATTGAGATATGAAATCATAAGCACTAGATCTGACATTATCCCCACAGGTTATATGAATTTTAACCAGTTGAGTGCAGGCGAAACTTAAGATTAGCAGATCGGTTACATCATGCTGCATATAGGACCGATAACGGTGATCTTGTATGCTTCCCAAGAGCTACTTGACCCTTGTTACTGATATGGAAGGCTTTGTAGGGCAACTTGTGATTGGTTTAGTGAGCTTACGTCACAACAGCGCCATACGGGGATGCAGTCGCATCTAGTGGAGAGGAGAACCTGACTGAACAAGTTCGATTCTAAATAAACTATATATTTGGAACTTCTATTCCTCGGAAATAGGCAGATTTTAATCGGACTGGACAAACAGTTTCAGTGAAGATCACAGGCAAGGGAAAGGGGAGACATTTCATCTCAATAAGAGTCACATCATAGACTGATTTATTGCAACTATTTATATTTCAAATCAAATATTCAACTAGAAAAGTATAAAAATATGCATAATCATATTGTTTATCTTGCTGCAAAACAACCATTTAACGTATCTTAAACAATATTTCAATCTAGAAATTTTCTTTGACCATAAACCAGCTACATTTCTATGTCAGCTTGGAAAGGAAGAAAATCTTGTCAACAAGCACTTTTCTAGAGAGACAAGTGAAGCACTGCACTAGAATAAAACTCTCTGTAGTATCTAGTATGCCCTTCATAATTCAAAGTTTTTAATATATTGTTTTTCAATAAGTCGACTATTCACATTCTATCACACACAGAGAAAGGAGGCCCAGGGGGGGGAAAGTGGAATTCATGTATTTGGAGGCTATATGGATCCTATAAAGGATTAAAGGATGAGAGTTCACCCCCTCTCTTCTTATACTATCAAACAGAAAATGTTATTTGTTCTTGCAATCCAACTTAGTTTAATAAATAAGTATGCCAGATAGTTGAAAATCAAGTTAAATAATACCCGAAGACAAGGATGAAAGTGTTCAACGTTTGGCTGTGCATGACAACACATATGGACCAAAATGTGTAACATTGACATCCAGAGCAGAGCTATGTGGAAAGATATTTTTCACAATATTTTAATGAATTCTTTGTGAGTTATATTTTGTCAATCTCAAACTAGGCTAACAGCATTGCATCAAAGGCAGCTTATCTGAATTCCCAATAAAGAACAATGAGCATTAATTCCTTGGAATGATCAAATGAGGATTACCTTCCATCAGCTGGCATTTTAAAATTTGAACCTGTTGAAGTAAGGAAATATAATCTTTATTGTCTCAAAAGGGAATTTTATTTTGTATAAATACATTTCTTTTAATAGTGCCAACCTATAGTGGCATATTTGTAGGGACCCCAAACTGCCAACTAACTGAGGAATCTGGGAATGGTCAATGGTTTACTGGCAGGTGTGATTTCCATAACTTATACTGAATTTACTCAACAAAATAAATAACAAACCACCAAGTTTGTTAATATTTAGATATATAATACATTTTATGCGTTTATATTGAATGTAAGGCTGGTCCTTAATTCTTGTTGTTGAGTATACATTATAGAATGAAAGCTGGTTTTGTTTAGTACATGTTCCGAGAGTATAGCTTAAAGGGGCACAATGCGCTCGCGGGTCAAGGCGAATTGACCACCGTTAATGAGACCGTTACGTAATTGATTTAGCGGGTAGCAAGGTCACGTGGTGAAGACTGGGCACTGGCCCAGCGAGATGCGGTCGTAGTTTTGACAGGGAATCCCCTTCATGACCGATTTTTTTCAGGGAAAAAAGCTTCGTGGAGGTTTTTAAATTTTCATTTAATATTGTGAATATATATTATATAGTTTGATGTAATATTTACAAAGTATCTACTCAGTTTATTTATACAAGACATAACATCGATCGTACAATTATTCTCCTTTGAATTTGTATACTATCATTTACAATGATAATTTATTGCTTATATGAACTTATTTCACAATTTGTCACTCTATACGAAACACTGTTTTTCATTACGAACCTGTAAAAATCCCATCTACGAACCCGTTTCCTCTACGAATAAACCTACACAAAGGTATGGTTGCTTCTCTTTCATCTTATCATATTTTTTTTACGAAATATTGAATGAGGGGGGGGGGGTATTTCCTTAACTCGTATTGAACACGATAAAAACATACCTGCTAGAAGCATCCATGTATATGATCCACTGTATTTGTTAACATCATACATGATCCATCAAGGTTTAACATATATAGTGACGAAGGGGAGTCCTATGAAATAAATTTACATTCTTTTTCTGCTTTTCATTGGTCGGATTATATTTTTCAATATCATTGGTTAACATTTTGTCTGCAGAAAGGTGCCAGGACAATTGGCGGTCCCTGCCATGTACGAATACGTTAGTCACTAGTCTAGACATTCGGTCTGCAGTAAGATACCAAGACAGTCGGCGGTCACTGTTATGTACAAATTCGTTGGTCACTAGGCCAGACAATCTGTCGCCTATTGTGATGACAAGTTAGTTAGTGCCCGGACAGTTATGTCACTGTTTACGTCATACGACTAGACATTTCGCACTTTCATTGCTATAGATACACAACGTATAAAATGACAGGTGTCCGGTCGTCATAAAAGAAAATTACAGAGATAGATAAGGTGGTACTAACGAGATGTATATTTTATCAATGTATTGGGTGTGATTACAGTGATTACAAATATCAGCGATGTATTTTATTATCCTCACACATGGCAAGTAAAAATAGTCCTGTTTATTTCACTGCCTGAAATCCAAGGAGACATTACTGTTTATGATACCTGTTAAAGAAAGATGATAAGTATTTGATCTATTTGAAACATTTAGACAAAGATTAAATCTTAACTCAATTTAACAACAGCAACGCACATTCATAAAAAAAATCTTTATGAAAGGTTATTATCGGTGTTCGGTAAAAAAAATTCCTGGTAAAAAGTCCTAATTTTGCCTAGGAAATAAGTTCTCGGAAAAAAGTCCTATTTGTAAAACCCAAAGATTTTGATTAAAAAGTTCATTTACATGTACTTTGTATATGATTCAACATACATTTATGATATCGTGATATTTGTGACATTTCTGAATCACATTAATATTTGGCATGTGATATTGAACTAAAAAATGTGTCTATTATCTCATGATAAACTCACGAAGATATATTAGTGAATGTTTTAATTTTTGGTACGTAATAAGTTTGCAGATGTTTGATTGGACATCAGGATGATTTTATTCGGCCATATTGTTTGGACTTATAAACAATCTCGTATCCGGTTGAGTACCGCGCGAGTAGGGCGCTGCGCAAAACAAACATCGCTGAGTAGTGGTCACGCTGATTGAGATTTCCGACCTCGTTACGCTTGGCTAATTAAGCTTTTCCAACAAATAATTAATTAACCCGCGAGCGCATTGTGCCCCTTTAAGATGGTAACTTTCACCATGATCCTGAATAATTTCCTGAGGTATAGACTTAAAATTCAGAAGCCAGGGCACACAAATTTGAAACTAAAAAGCCTCAGAAAAATATAATTTGTGTTACAAGGAAATCAAAGATGTACATATAGGACATAAGAATTGTCAAGTATTTCCATATGGTTATCTTCAATGAAGTGCCAAGCATCGTACAAAATATCATTTAACATCAAAGTATCAGAATTATTTAAGGTTTTCTCTTTAAAATACACTTTGTGCAAAATGGTTTATAAGTTAGATAAGGAATGACCCATTATGATAACCTTGAAGTAATCAAATTTCTTGGCGACCATCCTTCCTGTTTGCGGGTTTTAAGTTAGATACACAATGAACCATGGACTTAACCTAGAAGAAATCATATTTCCCCACCAAAAAGTTTGAACAGTCTTTATCCTTTGTATTTGATAACGATCACAAGTTGCACAGGTATGGATCACAAAGCACGAGGCACCACAGCATGATGGGGAGAAGCTGGTAGCTGCTTTATCACTTAGTTCCTGAACTCGGCCCTGTCTCTTCATTTGTTCCACTCTGGTTCTGTCACCTTTGTATATATATGACACAAGAATTTTCAAGCATTTCCAGATGGTTATCTTCACTGATGTGCCAAGCATCAATACAAAATCATTTAAGATCAAAGTATCAGAATTATATTAAGGTTTTCTCTTCTAAATACACTTTGTGCAAAATGGTTTATAAGTTAGATAAGGAATGACCCATAATGATAACCTAGAACTGGCTAGAAGTGCTTACATTTCTTTGCAAAACGTCTTTGAGACCATCCTTCCTATTTGTAGGTTCATAAGTTAGATACAGAATGATCCATGGGCAAAACCTAGAAATGATTTATCCCCACCAAAAATTTTGAACAGTCTTTATCCTTTGTATTTAATAACGATCACAAGTTGCACAGGTATGGATCACAAAGCACGAGGCACCACAGCATGATGGGTAGAAGCTGGTAGCTGCTTTATCACTTAGTCCCTGAACTCTGCTCTACTGTTCATTTGTTCCACTCTGGTTCTGTCACCTTTGTGTCCACACATCGTTCATATTCTCACACAAGTCTTCCAGGCCTTTCAATGTTCGAAAACTTCCAGCATAAAATACTAGGTCAGAGGTCACAAGCCTGTCAACAAAACAAGAGAATTTTTACCTAGTATGCTGTTTAAACTTGACCAGAAATGCATTCAATTATTTGCTATAGTTTCCTTAAATTTTCCTCAAAACATTATACAAAATTCATAACTCAGAACTACATATGATAGGATCAATAAAAATATTCCTTTCATTTGAAATAATATCTGTCTTCTTAGTTCTGAATTATGACTTAAGACAAAATCTTATCTCATCTGGAACTGGTTTACATTTCTAAATAACAGGATACATTTTTTAACTTATGCAAACTTTACTATGAATATCATTATCTATCGATATATTCTGGAGATGTCAACATACCCATGTTGTGGTCCTCCATCATTGCACACATTGAGTTTAGATAAGTGTTGACTGAGAATCCGTTTGAAAGACTGGTTGATCCTTACAAATAAATCCTGAAACATCAAATTACGGTGTTAGATCATGCAGATTATCGATAATTACATATAAGAAAACAAAAGTTATGTCAATAACTTACAGGCTGTATATATTAAGGGGATAGACTTACTGGATGTTCTTGCATTTCAAAAACTTAATACTGACATCTGATTGATGTTGGCCAATTGCCGAGGAATAAAAGTTTTTAAATATTTATTTCAAGGAGAAATGATCTTGTTACTTCAGGTTTTCCTCTCTGATAGGCCTGATCGCAGCCCTGTAGGTCTTAGGATTTTCAAATGATTTTACACTTAAGTCTGCCCTTTCAATAATTGGGAGAATTCAAAACTACTATTTAACTAAAGCAAGAACTATTATGAATGAGCTGTACTACTGAAGCACCCATAAAATGCTTCAAGACCACTGAATATTTGCTTATAGTTCTATGTTGTTTATATTGTGTACTTTCAGTTGACAATGTGTACATGTCATCTGTTTAAGAAATGAATTTCACAATATAGTTGTCCACACGGTTATAACCTGTTTGAAACTTGTAATATAAACTTGTATAATTGGCGAGCTTGCCGAGCCAATTATGCAAAAGTTTATATTACGAGTTTCAAACAGGTTATAACCGTGTGGACAACTATATTGTGAAATTCATTTCTTATAAATTCCCACTTTGTATGTAAAGCCAGAAGTTGTTTTTTATATCATTCGAAATGCGATTCTGTAGTAACTTCTAAGCTGCTTGTCGCACTGACCTAGATACCAGTTAGACCCAGGCGGGTCTCTACCGGGTTAAAGCGCATGCAAAAGTAGTTCATAACAAAAAAGGAAAAGATGCACTTTTTTATTCCACAAATAATCCTTTATGGGTATCATGTTAATAACAATGAAATGTTTTGGGAAAAAAACTCAAAAGATGTAAAGTTTGATTTGAATATTCCAAAATTAACAATTTGCACTCGCGTACTGATACTGTCCTGTATCAAGTGTAGAGTATCAGCTCTAAAAGCTCGACGTGCTTGGGAAAGTTGGGTTGTTTGTTTGACAATGAATGTAAACATAAAGTTAAAGTCCCTCGAGAAATAATGCCAATTGCAGGCCCGCCGATGTTAGACACTGTCATTGACAATGACGAATACATGTTTTCAAACACGGCAACACCTTTTTTTCATCATGGGGGCCTCGAAACTGTCTATAAAGGCAGAGAGCGCACCCACGTTGTGCATGGAATGGGGTGCCTTGAAACTGTGTTGTCGCAAGTCGGGTCATTCAGAATGGAGCACAACTCATGCTTTTGAAATGATGTACATTACATTGTTTAACTTTGCCCACTATGCTCAATTCTGTGACCGGAGATGGACATGTAAAACTTTATTTATTTACAACTTAATGTTTATTCTTCAAACATCAAAAACAAATTATTAACACGAGTGTTAATATTTGTATAAATTGAGTCGAAGTGATGACCATCAAGACTGGAATGTGGCTGTAAGATCAGGGGAATCCCCGAGAAATGTAGTTCCGACACGACATCGTATAAACTTCATTTACTGAAATTTATTTCGTATAACCTGCGATTTAGGGTTCATTGAAATGTATACCGATCACATGACCTTGTAAGATCCAATCAGAAGCGAGCATATCGTTTACATTTCAAAGTCTGAATTTATTATAGAATATACCTTTATATTAGTGCAGAACCATTCTTTGACAATAGGTAACCTACCTTGACTTGGGAGACAGGTAGGATGTCAATGATTGCTTCATGCAGTTTAGCCATTTGTTTACATAGAGATCGAAAACATGCTGATGGCATTGGAGCTTTCACCTGGTACTGTAATAGGAAGAAATTGATATTAAATTGAATAGAGAATTTTCTCGAAAATGGGATTTAATACTTTCAATTGAAAGAGAATTTACTCAAGTCATTCCCTCCAAAGTTAACTACTCTACAACTGAAGAAGTTCTATATTTACTAGAATGGTCAACTAAGAGTGGTGATGTTACTTTCCCTGATTATATCCCAAAAGTTAAATTAGCCTCTTCTGTTAAACAACTACCAGTTTTTCCACCACATATAACCAGCGCCAATCTCAATAACATGCTCATATAACCCTTGCTGCTCAAAGCCTTACATTTATAGTCAAATGCATCCTCTTTATTGATTGCAAACTACTCCATAAGATTTTGCATTGGACAATCAAGCTCTGCCTCAGTATCCTACAGAGCAGGCACAGATGGTCAAGAAATGATGAAAGGCTTAAATAGCAAGTCATTGTTACTGGTGCAGGATATGCTGTTGAAGGGAAAATTCATTACTTCAGTAAATGTTGCCTTCAGTAAATAAATTACCCTGCAATTGTGATTTGCATAAGGATTAATAAAAAGAGGATTTTTCAACCAATCATCTTGTCATTGAGTCCCTTCTCTGCTATCTTTGTCTGACGAGTTCACCCTGAACGAAACTAGTAAGCACCTAGGTAGCCACTCAGTCTTACTTCGCCTAATCCAGTCTCCACTTCACATCTGTGATTTGCATAAGTTATGCTTTAGAGGGGGAAGTTGCGTGACTACAGTAACTGGCGGACTGAGAGAGTTATTTACCCCGTAACTGTGATTATACTTTTAAGGGGGAAGTCAAGTTACTACATTAATGGTTGACTAAGAGAGTAAATTATCCTGTAATTGTAACTGGTGAAAGTGAAGCTTTAAAGAGAGAAGATGAGAGACTACAGTAACGGTGGAGGGGGAGAGACAGTGGAGGGGGAGAGACGGTGGAGGGGGAGAGACGGTGGAGGGAGAGAGACAACTCACCTGTTGTAGCTGTGCCTCCATCATACTCTCCATAATGGTCACCAGCTTGTTGTTGATTTCTTCTATGTGGTCCTTGTAATCCTGAAATTATCTCATCACAGTCATACATTCATTAAACAATTGATTTATTGAGGAAGAATTCTATGGATTTTCAACTGCAAGAGCATAAGCTTTGTGTGTAGATGTTACCCAATTGTCATCCTTTGTTGATATTGCTGTGAGTATCTACACTGAAACATTACCCTTTTGCAAGGAAAAGATTGAATGGTTAGAGCTTCTCTTCTCTCATCTAGAAAGGTTCTTGCAACCCTTGAAACAACATTTTTTGTTCATTTTTATATTTCTAGAATTGATTCCCTTGAAATGGCTAAGAGTAATCATACTGTTGTTAAATGCAGCACATGATCTATGGAACAACCTTCTGATATCTTTGATATTCTCCATATCAGCATTTGAAAGATGCATATTGTCTGAAGCTATCAGATTTGTCTGCTTCAGTTTATAGAACATGATTTTATTCAGTTTGAGGATTAACAAGTTATGACGACTCTCTTTGTTGGTCAAAGGAAACTCATAAAAGAGGTTAACCTTCCAAATTCTTTACAATATGGATAAATTAAGATATATGTTAGGTTTACAAACCTTAATGATCTGTTCAAGATGTTTAAGCATGTTGATGTTGCGAGAAGGTAGATGTTGCTGGAAGTGGGTTTTGACCATCGGCATGAAGTAAACCACCATCTGCAGAGCTCTTGATGCAAGAGCTGTTGGCACAGAATATCTTTGCATTAATAAATGTCAAATTCTTATATGAGGTTATTAGCTTATGGCTACAGTTATCTTTCTTTGTATTAACTTCATCTGATTAAGCTGACAATAAGTGAAACAAACACAAAAACAAACTGAATCACATTGAGTAAAGTCTTATCAAGAATACTTTTTAAAAATCATTTGTGTCCAGAGGAATCATAGTTTCAAGATATGGACCCTACCAGGATACAAACTCTATCCAACAGGGGTTTCCTCACAGGGTCTGAGAACAGCCCACATGCTACTGTAAGGAGTTCTTTAAAAACCATTGTGAAGAGAAAACCCCCAATAGGAAGAGTCTGTATCTCTTTAGAGGTAATATTTTGTAACAACTCTAAGTTCTTGAAACTTGGTCCGTATCAATCAGTCAGTATTCTGGAGGCTTACCTAGTGTTTTTGTTGTTATTTTTTTCAGTCCAACAAGTTGCAAAGCCCCTGCACCCAGCACGAGCTGACATGTCCTTGAGTTAAATGTCTGAAAAAAGTCATAGTATTTTCATTCAAGAAAACATTAGGTTTATTGAAAATGCATTTAAACTCTAGTATTTGCAAGGCATCAGCAAAAGCTATACTTGATCAACTGTTTGTCTGCAAACGATTTACTAAAGATAAGACTAAACTTCTAAGAATTTTCTAAAGCATTAAGAATTCTTAAATCTTCTTATAAACAATAATTACTGAAATAGAGATTAGCAAGAACGAGTAAGCTACAACTAAAAACACCTTGATAATACCATATTTAATACTTACTTTTACTTTAAAGCAATTTGATTCAAGGAAGATAATTCATATGACTTTTACAATGCTAAATTCAGATTTTCCAAATTGGTATCAACTAACATGCTTCAGATCAAACTTCAATTCAAGCAATAGTAGTTTTAGGAGCTGCCTCTTCTATTGATGTAAGACTTGAGTTCATACCTTGAGCAGATCAATAAGTCTTGTGAGGAGGTCGGGTGCTGCGGTTGGAATGTCGTTCAAGCATTGACAATATTCTATCACCATCTTGATCAGCATCAGCACAGTTCTGTGGGGAGATAACTCTCATTACTGTATGTTGAGGGGAGATAACTCTCATTATTCCTTATTGACGGGAGATAACTCTCATTTCTAAATGTTGATATATCAATGCATTGTCACATTTGTTTGGACTTATGATACATGATTCTTACAAATGAATACTGTACAAAATTCAAATAACTTGTCAACAAAATTATTCATGTACCAGACCAAAGAAAATATTCAACACTTGTTTGCTGGCATGCGTATGTTTGGTTTGGTGTTATACAAGGTAGAACCTTTTGATAAAACAATAGTGAAACTTGACACAATCAAAGGTTAAAGAGAAATTTATAATGATTTACACATTCAATGTCCGATGACTGATATTGTTATTATTTTATTTACCTATGCATAACTTTCCTACAACTAATGCTGCAGAAATAATTTGTAAATAATGCAAACAAATCTATATCTTTTTTTACTAGGCAGCAACATACTTTACACCGTATTGGCTTTGTCAAAATACAATTTGTGTTTGATTTTCTGATTGGTGTACTTTTACAATTTCAGTTTTTTTAACCAATAAAAAAAGGCATTTAACAAATTAATATAGCATCACTAGTACATTGACTGAACGTTTGTTAAGATTTCTAAATGAGAATAATATAATATATTAAATGTTAAAATATTTTTTCTGACATTACATACCCAACAACAGCATACTTTTCCCCATCAATCAGAATATATTCAGTTGGTTTTTTATCTGCAAAATTGAAAGAAAAAAAAATAGAGAAGACCAAACTGGTTATATCATATATCATTATATACATATATAATTCTATTTCGACATCATTAAGAACATAAAAATAAATAATTTTACAATTATTTTTACCATTTGACAATCATGAAGAATGAGGTGAGGTGAGGTGAGGTGAGGTGATATGAGGTGTATCATCGCTTTCAAGAGTATTACACTTATATCGCGGCTGCTAGTATTATTGCAGGGAGAAAGCCTGCAACACTATTGTGGCTATATTTTGTGGTGAAACCTGGAACTAGCGACAATGGGTGGTACTACGCTGAAATTCACTGTAGCATTGCACCCAAACCTGACTACTTGTAGAACAGTTCTCTACTGTAGACAAAGTTGCCGAGCCCCTGGCGGGATTCGAACCATGGACCTCCTGATCCGAAGCCGAACACGCTAACCACTGCGCTATCCCTCCCCCATGCAGAATGAAATGTTGCTTTACCTGATTCTATTCTTCTCTCTGGGACAGTCAAACAACCTGCAAATGATTTAAATAGATTAATGGCCTGGTGTTAATGAAGGGGCTGAGGCATGGAAGAGTGTTCATTCATGATGGCTAGCTGCAACTGAGATTTAAGAAGTTGAAAGTGAAGAGAACTTCCATAAGTGTGACAGCGAATTTTACAGCAAGTTTATAACTTTGGTATTTACGTGCCAGGGACACATGATTGCTCCATGGAATTTTTCTTCTCCTTTTTCCTTTTTCTTTTCAGGAGTGGTATGAATCTTATTGGGCTGTATCACTGACTTAATTAGGCAACAAAAACAAGAATTGGTTGAAATAATATTCATATGGTAATGAAGGGGTCCATTAGGAGATTATTACTGTTGTGGTATGGCGCAAGCATGGTCACAATTTATTGAGTGATGGCAGTGAAAATGAAAATAATATGAAGAATGATATTCTCGAGACGTACCTGATGCCGCTATGTGGTCGACGAGATCCTGGAACTCTGCGGGTACATCAGCCTGCTTCCATCTCTCGTTGTCCAGGATCAGACTGCAACATAACACACCATATAAGGCTGCATTGTTATGTGGATGGTAGAGGTGTGACAATATATTGTGGCATTCGTGAATCGCGATACTAAATCTGACGATACACGTATCGTGATACATTCTCTGTATTGTGATATGTATCGTTGACTGTCAAATAGCTTATTTTCCCTAAAAATCGGAAGTGTCATAAAAAATTAAAGGTATATTGTGTAAAAAACCTTGAAATATCGTATCCTGATGTGTATCGTAGCGAATCGTATCGCCATGAGATATCGTGATACGTATCTTATTGTGAAAAATTTGTATCGTCACACCTCTAGTGGATGGTTCAACAAACAATTTTTTAATTGAGATAATAGCTGTTCTGCACACATAATTCAAATGATGCCAGAGGAACATTTCATTTATTTATTTATTTATTTTTTAGCCTGAGAGTTTTGAGAGTGATGCGAAGGAAACAAAGGTCCACAATTCTGGCCAGAAAATGAAGAAAAAAATAAACTTTTTTCTATGAAAAAAAACCAACAAAGTGTTTGTCACAAACATGGCAATGTCTTTGAGATATTGCGAAATAATTGCAACAATAAGCAAATGCTTTATTTCCATTGACATTGAGTGCAATGGTTCAAGAGATTTGGCGTTAACAAGAGTGTCAAAGGTGGACAAGGTGCCGTGGTGACCTTGAAAAGAGTCAAGGTCATCCAAGGTGACTGGTTTCTGTGTAATCCCCCAATGTAAGGCAGACGAGTAATTCTATGGATGAACAACTTCTTTATTTGACAGAAGTGACGTTTCGGTATAGATTCTTATACCGTTTTCACACAATACAAAGTCAAAGTTAAAAGTCAAAAGTCAAAATTGCAAGAGAATATCTAAGTACACCAACCTTAACTTATTTTTTCTTTCTTCGTGGAAGCGAGCAACAAATCTATTTGCCTGAAGAAAGATTAAACAAAAGCATTAACAAAAGGACAAACACTAATAAAAGTAACATAATATAATGAAACCGATTGAATAGAAAAAATTTCCATAAATTTTCTTTATTGAATTAACATTATGTCCATAATTCTATTTTGGAATAGAGAATATAAAATAAATCAGCTAGGTTGTACGATCAATATCAAAACAATCATAATAATAATTCATCAAACATTAATAATAATCATACTTTCATAAATGTCTTCATAGAAATTTATAAAATCATTTTGATCAAAAATGAAGATTCCATGAGGGTGAATCAATCCAAACTGACCTGATTCTGGAGACTAGCACGTAAGGAAGTACTTGGACGGCCACATATAGACTCGCAGTCACTCACAAAAGATTCCACATCACGACACAGTGAGACAAACTCAGCTGAGGACAGACGTTCTAGAAACCCATCCTGAGGAAGAACAAGTTAATAAGGACACTCTGATTCAAGAAGTTGCACATATGTTATCTATAAATGGTAATCCAGAGAAGAGAAATAATAAAGAATTCAATTTCATTGAAATGAGATCTAGCCATTTTTCAAATTATTTTCTAACGATACCAACAATAGACATGCTATTTTATATCAATGCCATTCACAATGAAGTAAATCTATGTTGAAGAAGAGCAAAATCAATATTCACCTTTGCCCTTGCGACAACTACTTTGACAACACGATCATGGGCATTATCACAGATAGCACACAGCATCTCCCGGAGACTTGAGCTGAGTTTGGTGTATTCACTCTCCGTTATCATCACATCCACATCCTCACTCCTGCAAACACAATCAACAAAGTTATACAACAAAAAACAAATACAGATGTTGGTTAAGTCATATCTAGGAAACTTATCAAAATAGAATTAGTAATCTTACAAAATAGAGATTAAATCCCTTATTGCACCCCATACAGATGAGAATATTCCTTTGGTAAGGGAAACTTCTTTGTCATGAGATTTCGACTCCTGACAATCTACAACTGTACTACAGTTTACTCACACTGAGACATACAGATGAGAATACTCCTTTGCTAAGAGAAACTTCTTTGTCATGAGATTTCCACTCCTGACAATCTACAACTGTTCTACAGTTTACTCTCACTGATATATGCAGATGAGAATACTGCTTTGGTAGAGGAACTTCTTTGTCATGAGATTTCCACTCCTGACAATCTACAACTGTTCTACAGTTTACTCTCACTGATATATGCAGATGAGAATACTGCTTTGGTAGAGAAACTTCTTTGTCATGAGATTTCCACTCCTGACAATCTACAACTGTTCTACAGTTTACTCTCACTGATATATGCAGATGACAATACTGCTTTGGTAGAGAAACTTCTTTGTCATGAGATTTCCACTCCTGACAATCTACAACTGTTCTACAGTTTACTCTCACTGATATATGCAGATGAGAATACTGCTTTGGTAGAGGAACTTCTTTGTCATGAGATTTCCACTCCTGACAATCTACAACTGTTCTACAGTTTACTCTCACTGATATATGCAGATGAGAATACTGCTTTGGTAGAGAAACTTCTTTGTCATGAGATTTCCACTCCTGACAATCTACAACTGTTCTACAGTTTACTCTCACTGATATATGCAGATGAGAATACTGCTTTGGTAGAGAAACTTCCTTGTCATGAGATTTCCACTCCTGACAATCTACAACTGTTCTACAGTTTACTCACTGATATATGCAGATGAGAATACTGCTTTGGTAGAGAAACTTCCTTGTCATGAGATTTCCACTCCTGACAATCTACTATTGTACTACAGTTTACTCTCACTGATATATGCAGACGAGAATACTCCTTTGCTAAGAGAAACACTTATTCGTGAGATTTCCACTCCTGACAATCTACAACTGTACTACAGTTTACTCACACTGAGACATTGAGATGAGAAGGTTCCTCCAGTACAGGAGAGTTCTCCGTCGTGGGTGACATCACTGGTGTTGGAGCCTTCGTTCTCCCGGCAGCGATCCCTATCACGTCACTCACGACTCCCTGGAATGCCTGGCAACAGATAAAAGCAAGATGTATTATATTAATAGAGATTTTTTTGTCTGATCGTTTTGGGAAACATCATCATATGTATTTGTTGTACAAATTTCCTTCATCACACTCGTAACTCCATTATTACACTGAGACAGGCTTCTACTGCACATTCTATCCATGCTATAGATACTGCATCATCGAAGGAATTATTGCAGCAAATTCTTAAGGAGGATTGCTAAAGTTTTCTTTGTTAAACTGATATGCATCCAATATATGTCCATGGTTCATATGTGACATGTATGTATATGGGCCTGTGGCGTTCATTCATAATAAAGAGAGATTGATTGACACCCTGTACTACTTGCCTGGCAAACTGGCAAACCAACACATCATTATCATAAGAGCATGAGCAGGAGAACAAGTTGAGACAAGACATAACGGGTCTGTAGATGTGAACAGTTTGAGACAAACTACTCCATACAAGTAGGAAGTGTAGACAAGTTACCTGAGTTCTTGCTAGCAGTTTCTTCATGTTAGAGAAGATTGTCTTGAGGAGATCCATCCACTGTGTATAGTTCAGGAGACGCATCTGGTCCGCCAGGCTGTCATAATAAAATATTCATAACATGAAACACACACTGAGTGCAACAGCCAAAATAAAGCGCATCAGTCTACACACATGCATTAGCCTCTACATACTTCATGTGTTTTATTGAATTGTTATATCTTAATTGAAAGAAAAGTCAAAAGCTTGAAAATTGCCAATGCCAAAGATGTTGTTTAGATCCCTTCAACATGTCTCTTTAGATAATCATTCCAATTTACTCACCTGCCCACATTTCCCTCTGTGTCAATATCATCAGCAGCTGACACTGCCTCCACAACCGTCTGTAAGTGAGACAGCACTCTATGTATATCATACACATCTCAACTGGTCTCATCCATATCAAAATACTCATTCTACTTGATTGAATCAATATTATTGTTTGTGTATTGGATTGTATTCATCTCACTTATTGTTAAGAACCAACTGCTCAATGATATATGAGATATGCATAAAATAAGTTTAAACCTATAAGATATATGTGTAAAAATACAGGTAAGAATTAAGATTAGTTTTTTACGGTTAGTAAATAAAGACATTTATATAAATGGCTATGAACAGATACATTATATATCGATATCACAGAGTCAATTGTATGAAATGATGCATTCAATTTTGGTCACAGGTCAAAGGTCACATATGGATTACTCAGTTAGATAAAAAAAATGATTTGGCTGACTTCAAGGCAAAATCTTTCAATTTTGTAAATTCTGTAGATGGGAGTCAGTACAAAAGTAGTAGGGTAGAAAGTAGTTGAAACATTACTAAAACATCGGCAGAGTACATAAAACCAGCCAAATATTACTCACAACAGGGTGGTCCCTCATGTTGGCAACAGCAAACCTTATTACATATATTTTTACAAACACCATTTGTGTCTATATTTCATCTTTTAAATAGCAAGAACATAAAAGTAACTTTAGCCACATAACCTGATAGTCATTAATCAGAGGCTCATTAAGCCTTGCTCAACTTTGTGAAAACTCTTGGTTTAAGTGCAGAGACCCTAAAGGTGATAAGTAGTAACATGCTATTTCAACTGAATTAACAACTGAGGACTCATTAGGCCTATGAGCTAGCACAAACAAGGGACAAAATGTAGCAATCTCAGTAGTTATTCCTTGACTGGGCAGTTTCCATAGGATGTAGTTTGCAGATGAGACTGTACCTGTTTGATGACTGCCTTGAGAGCAGTGAAGGCCTCCTCTCTGTAAATATCCACAAAGTTCAGGTTGTTTTGCCGGAGCAGCCCGAACAGTATAGACACCAACTTTTCCTGGAGACAAACAGATAAATAAATTTCATTGAAGGTAACTGTTGTTGATGTCATTCAGATGATAAACTGATCAGATGGTTTGAACAAGAGCAACCTTTTCTTTGATAGGTAAAAATAATAACGAAATAAATATATGATATATTGTTTTATTACACAGGCTAAAACCATAAATTTATCAATCCTAATAGAGAAAAAAAGAAATCATAAAACATCTTTGGCATTTTTTTTATGATCCGGCCTTGTTTTGGTTAACTTTTTTTTCTTCAAATGTTGTACAATTTTGTATCTGGACTTTTGGGTATGCTTGATTGTTCTGGAACCCATTCTTCTCTGAGTCAGTATGTCAGTCATTGAGCAAAATGAAAGTGCTGGAAGAGTAAGCACTGAATTCTAAACTACTTACCTCCCCTGCGAGCACTTCAACATCAGAAACAGGTCTGTTTAGTTCTGAAGTGACGTACTTCACAAAGTCGGCCTGCAGCATCTTGTCTATCAACTTCTCCATTTCTGCCAACTGGGAGCCTAAATGTCTAAAACAGCAATAAATATTGATTATTATGATGAAAGTGGTGCTGATTTGGTGCTTAAATTAATGCCATTTTGGAATATTTCCCTATTATCTCATCTGAAACAACATTTGATATGATCATTCTTAATATCCCAAGAGGCAAGATATTTGAGCTTAAAAAACATGCCACTCTAAGAAAAGTTCATATCTGCTAGTACTATTCCTCAGACAGCCTGCAGAAGCATTGTAAATTTGTATTGTGTTGAAATCTTCAAGCATTGCTGTAACTCATGAATCATTGTAGCATTGATAATGAAATCATGAGATGTGTAAGAAGCCAGGTAGCATTTCCATTTACAAGGGTGCTTTGAACGCCATAAAGCAAGCGGGGGGGATTTTTTGTAAAAGAAATGTACAGACTATCAAAATTCCAGCCCCCCGAATTTGGAATTCAGCCCCATACAACCTCATAATCAATAAAATGAGCACGTAAAACACTTGTAAAACCCTGATATGAGACCTACAACAATGGTTCAAGTCTCCCCACCCCCTCCCCACTGAGCATACAAGTTCGAAATATCCGCCCCCCCCACTGAGCTAAGAAAATTATTTTCGGAAAAGTCTCTGCCCTTAGGAAATTGACCCCCCCCCCCCCCCGAGCAGGGAATTTCAAAATCTCGCCCCCCCCCCACAACTGAAATTGGTGCTAAGGGCCTGTAAAGGACCCGGCTGAAAAAGTACAAGTGTGATCCTATATTATCATCATTTTCTTGTTTTCTATGAACAGCAACTTTCTGGATAACAGCTTTATCTTTGTGAAAATAATGACTATTCAGAGAATTCAGTTACTCCATTTGGGTTGGATGTGGAAGATAACATATAAACCCAACATCCCACCTGAGTAAGCCAGTACTCCCAAACATTGTGGTTTTAACATGATAGAAGTTATCCAGAAATATTGCTGATAATGTGTATTATAGTGGCAGACCCAGAGGAGCGGTTCTCCTGTTTATTTTGTTCTATAAAACTGCCAGTAAACCAGTAAGACAGTAATTATTTCACCACGAGAAAGGCTATTGATTTGTGATTCAAAAATATAAACTTTGTCAACATTTACGGAACTTCGTCACACACGTTTGTCGTTTGTATGTCAAAGGGTCAAATTTCAATGACGTGTCAATTAGTAATTAAAGTCTGGGCCGCAGGTGCGGCCTGCAGTCAGGAGAGGGTTAAATAGGTGAGCTCTTCAATGACTGTCTATTTCCTATCTAAAGGAGTACCTGAATGAGTGTACATCAGCAACTTCCTGTTAGAGGATTTCATGAGAGGTTGAAATCAGATCAAGAGCTCCTAAATATATCAAGGTGAGTACTTTACTTTTATTATCTACGAGGGCAGTCGTATCAAGGTTCATATTTTTCATATGTAGCCCTAGGGCAAATATCTCTTTTTCATTGTGACGTCAGGTTATAAACAATTCTTTGACGTCACGGTTCATCTATGACGTCACAATCTACACGGGCCGGCGGCGGCTAGGTCGCCTATCAAGAGAAGTAGGTTTTAAGTATTTTATTTGATTCTGGGACTACGGTAATAAACAGAATATTATATTCGTGCTCATAACATATTATGTTTACGACACTCGTAATACTAATATTTAGCCAATCGTGTTGTAAACATAGTATGTCATGGACACTCATATAATATCCTCTATATCTTATATCCTCTGTCTCCTATGTAAAGTCTGTTGACCTACCTGAAGGAGTGTACGCCAGCAAGTTCCTGTGAGAGAATCTCCTGGGAGGTGGAGATGAGATCGAGAGCTCCCACAAACTCATTAGTGGAGAGCAGCAGCTGAATGGTCGGCTGGGTCTGGTGGATTGTCGCCATCAGCTTCAACTGACAAAGGAAAATAATACTTTTTCTGTATTGGAAATTTTACATGTCTATCAAATGTGCCATAGTGACCGATTCTTCAACAATTGAGTAACCTAAAGACATACCGGGTACAAGTTCTTACGGCAACTTTAACTTCAATGAATAAGTCTGATATGATCTCAATCATTTCAAAATTATTTTCACCAGAACATGTTCCCATAATAGTTCTTTATCTAGTTATAATGGGTATATTCAAGGGAATAAATGAAAGCTGTCGTTACAGAAGAAACGATCAATTAAGGACCCATTCAAGCATGAAATTTTGTTATCTTAAAACAAATGTGAAACATTGGTGAGCGAAAAATAAGAAGGGAGTCATCTTAAGGCACCAAAAACATAACAGGAATAGATTTCATCAAACATTCTTTGTCCTTTGTTGCGGATAATTCAGTCTTTTCTTTTTAAGGGAAAAGAGTGGCATTACTTCAAGACTCGGATGTCTCTTTTATGATTGAACTTACCTTATTGTGTAGTTTTACATAATTTGCTCTTGTTTTTGTTTTGTCAATGATTTTCAAGGAACCAATGGCTAGTCTGTCGTCTAAGGAATGCACTTTGTCCCTGTGAAACACAATATATATGGAACCATAAGACAAGTGACTGCTTCACAATTAACAACTCAAGGCAGAAGGGAAATGTCACCAATTGCCTCATAAAGGATACATCAATAGATACTTAAACCAATCTGATGCGAACTTCATTCATGTTTTTGTCATTAAAGAAATGGACATCTTATCTTTTTAATGCTCACATGCAGTGTGGTGATATTCAGGCACAGATTAAATTTCCATTTGAGAAAGAATCCTGTCAATGGACAACTCAGAATGGATTAAGATTTGATAATTAAGCAGCTTTGCATGTAATGAGCTCACAGCAAGTCAATTTAAATGAAATAGGTTCATAGAGAACATAGTTGGTAACATGGTAAGCAAGTAAGAACACTGTTAGATTGTCATCACAACTTAAGCTTCGATACGACATTAATGCCATATATTTTGATACAATCTCTAAGCATCCCACATACTTATCCCCAAATTACACTCTAGGTTTAAAAACCTCAACTGCTGCACCTGAAGCAGGTGCTTGATTGTTTACCTTGATCTTGATTGACCTCTCACCTGAGTTGCTTGATTGCTCGACAGGTGTGCAGAAGTTGATCTTGCAGTTCATCGTGAGACGTCATTGCGTGGAAAAATGCTTCTGATTTCATCGAGATCTGTTTGGCAATCTGAACTTCCACTACATCCAAGTAATGACTCATCTAGAAACAAAAACAATGACAGATTTGATTTTCTCCAACATATTTTATCAGTTTGGGATGAAATCTGACTCTTGATTCATTAGTTTCAAAACATACAATGAATTATATGATTTCTGACACTAAATAATCAACATTTCACTGAGGTACGGATATTATGTATTGCTTTTAAACCTTTAAACACTATCTGGAATGTGTGAACAAATAAAGCCTGCTCCATTATTTTGGCAAGTATCACTTCTGGAGTGGAGGTAGTATATTATATTTTCAAAAGTGCTGCAAAGGTAATTTCCTCATGCTACAAAAAGATACAAATGATATTGATGAAAAGATTAAAATAATCTATCAAAGATATAACTACGATATATACCTCCGGGCAAAAAAAATGAGACAATTTTAGATTAACCGTATTTATTAATTTTTTTACATAACCTTATGAAATTTGGAACAGATTAAGAAAACTCATATACAAATTGTATGAAATAAGCAGAAACTCAATCAGTCTACTATTTCATGATATACATTGTGAAATCTGATCAAACATAGATTTTTTCAAATCCTCTGTTGGTTCTGAAAACAACTTATGCAAAGTTAAATGAACCTTTTGTTTCAAATCTGCAGAATATTTTGATTCTAGTGTTACAAATTTACACGTAATCATTCGCTTGACAGCTTTAGTTGTGTCTTGATCTTTTAAAACTACAAGAAATACATTATATGTATATGAACGCGAGGAAGTCATTTTTTCGAGTTTTTTAATGTGTAAATTTGGTCATCAGCCTGTTGCATAACAAAAACATTTCCACTTTCTCTAATATTTGTGTTCAGCAACCCATCACATAAAAACCAAGAGCCTTTACTTGAATAAATAAAACCCGTGATTTACAAGAGCGTCGATAATAGATTTTTTTTCTATTTTTCGGGCACCATTTTGGACAATGAGAAATTAGATTCCGACTTGCACAGTAAACCCCCTGCAACTCGAAATCTCGCCCAAATTGGTTAAAAGATACCCAAAGGTATACCCTTTATTTCCAACAATATCTTATCTCAATACCACACTGCATGATAAAAAACGCAAAGTCTTTGTATCGCCTTGTTTTTCTGCATCGCGCCGATCACTAGGAAGTCGTCTGCTACAGCGTTGTCACGTGACCCGCCCCAATGACAGGGGAGATAATGCACAGAACATCATAGCAATGTCACAGCGGCTAAACATTTTCAAACCATGTCCGAAAGTTTCGAGTGGCAACCGAATACAAATTTTGAGAATTGTCACATTTTTTTTGCTCGGAGCTATATATTAGGGGTGTAACGATAGATAGAACTATCGACTTATCGCGATAGTTGCTCTGCCGATAGTACTTTATCGATAGTCTTTTTTAGAACGATCAATAGTATCAATAGCACGTTTGAACTATCGATAGTATCAACAATTTGAAAAAATCAGTTGTTAACTTGAATGTTAAAAGTAAAATCAACACACAAACGCGTATTTTTACTTTGGAAAATACAAGAAAAAGTTATCTTTCCACGACTTCCACGAGTGCAGCCGATTTTGAAATCGTTACAAACAAAGCGGTGACAAAGTCAATAAAACACTGTTTTTCTTGAAAATTGTTTTTATTTCCTTTATTGATAAACTATCGCAATAGCTATCGCAATAGTACCCTGCAATAGACTATCGCTATTGCAATAGTACCCTGCAATAGACTATTGCTATCGCAATAGTCCTTGAGGGTCAATAGTCACCCCTAAATTATATATACAAAGCTCAAAGTCAATATTTTTACTTACGCCTAACGCGACGCCATTTTCGCAGACTGCATCATTCTCTACACAGACGAATCGTAAGCAATAACCGACAATTATCATCAGAAATGTAATACAAATCCACCTGCACAAACATCCATTTCTCCCTCCCTCTGCAAATTTTATAGAAAATTTGAAAATACCTGTTCTTGCAGAAGTTTGGAGGATTGTCTTGTTCCTCCGGGTTTTGACAAGGATTGTTCGACCTGTGTCCATGGAAACACAGCATTGAAGGTATCTTGGTTTTCCAGGGAGAAGTTTGGCAACATAAATAACTGAAGAGAAATAATAATTTCGGGTTAAATAAAATCTTCATATATATTTCATTTGCAGAAGTAATTAAGTTTTCTCGAAGGAGAATTACCAATCACTAGGTCTGTACTGTGGTGATATCTATAAGTGTTGGATGGAAATACATGCTGTACTCCAAAAAACAAATTAAATGTATTTGATCAAAACTTGTATATTTAATTGTTGTATATATAGTGTCTGTGACTGATATATTTCTTAAACTGGTCTCGTGGTTAATTATTCTAATTTCATTAATTATGATTTTTTAATAAAAAAAAATACATCATATTAAAAAAAAGGGAAATATAACGGACACTAAAGTGAACATACTTGTTTTAAGTCTTATTTCCACATTTCAAAAAGACATTATTGTCTTCAAGAACATAAAACATAGTAAATCAGAAACTTTTTTTGTGCAAAATGTCTTGTTTTACAATAAACAATTTTAACTTTCAAACAAAACATTTTTCATTAAAAGACTCAAACATAGTCCAACACGAATTATCTGCCTAAGTGAATTTGTTAGTAATTCTAATCTTCTTGAGATGAATCAATGAGCATGTAGCTGACCTACATGTGACATTCGACTTCATTTACAGCCTGGTTGTATAACAGTGTCATTCCCTGGACTGGTGCCATATAATCATAAACATCAATATGAGATTTTTATAATGCTGTAAACCCAAACAGGCTGTAACAGCTGTTGTCTGTTCAACTCGGCTCTTTCTATTCAGTTATTTCATGATTTTAACTGAAAGTTTTACATTGTTAAGCTTGTAATTAGTAAAGGAGCAAATGCTGAAAAAAATTACTCTTGTTTAGAACATGTAAAAAAAAATTTAATAATTTTTTTTTCAAGGGTTTAAACATTCAAGAGATCACATATTTAACATGGTCTTAATTTATCAGCAACATAAAAAATGTCCCATGATCGTAATTTGACTTGAACAAATTTATACAGAGACATTGAGATTGAGAGTAATGTTATAAATTTTTCAATAGCACTGAACAAAGGCAATCTGAAAGATTTTCAACTTGTTAAGAAGATTGGTATGAAATAATGTTTCTAACAAAAGAAAAGCAACAAAGCTGGAATATACAAATGTCATTAAACCATGTGGTGTTAATAATTATTTATCTATTTTGTCATTATATTGTAAACTGTTTAACCTATTTAACTATTACAGCATAAGCTGGAACAGAACAATAAAACCACTTACTTTAGGTATTTGGTCAAGTTCAGCTCTATTTTTTTCTGAAATTGAAAAAAAACATATTTAAATATTGTTCAAGAATACGATCACATAATGGAAAAGAATTATTGAAATGCTCTTGGTTCAATCACCATTAGCAACAGACAATATTATCATATAGTTTTCAATCCTCATTAAATATAACATAAAAATATCATGAAACTCCACGTCCAGTTCATAGATTGTAGATACAATCAGGAATCAAACAAAAGTTAATGGGTTAGATTAAGATATTGAAATTCTATTGAAAAGCTTATCATATATAATTAAATACTCATTTAGTTTTTTCCACCTATTTAATGATTAAGCAGTTTGTCAACAGTATGACCATGATTTCAGTGTTTCAGAACTCTCTTTAAGTCAAGCAAATTTGATTCTTACTCATATTTAAAAGAGGCAATCTTTAATTCTTCGCACAGTCATTACCGCGGTAAATCTTGGATGCCAGAGCCTAAATCGTACAGATTTTTTAAAACCTAGTTAAAATATACTATCAGTAGCAGACCCAGGGGGTAAAGCGTTTGGTTCAGGGCGTTCTAACCTCCATTTTGAAATTATTCTGTCTGTCTGTCATAAAAATCAACCTTCTTTTCAAAAATTAAATTCCCATTTGGAATATTATTTTCAAAAAATCCATTAAAAGAGTGAACCTTTTTTTCACAAGATTGGATCCATCACAATACCATGACAATAAAATGAACAAATGAGATGACGATAAGACACATAGAAAAGAAAATGGCACTTACCCAGCTGTCTGAAGTCGAGAGAAGGGAATGCATGTGGACTAGGAGAGGGAGGTTCCGTGAGACGTTGTGCATTTCGCATGTGCTTCTTGTGTCTCTGTCAACAAATATTCAAGTAAACAAGTTAAAAACTATTCATCTTGAGAGAAATGTAGTATAAAAAGATTTTTTTTACTCTAAAATTGATCATATCTATATTGTAGGGAGAAGTGAAATGATGCACCTTTGGTTAATAATAGTTAATCATTTGTTAACAATTTTTTTTGTTACTCCATTTAATCTTATCAAGTAATCTATTATTTTAGTGCTCTTACTTATTTATTTATTTTTTGTTTATGGTCTTAGTGCTCGTTTGCATGTATATGTTGTCACTCATTGTTTTGTATTGTTTGAATGTGTTTATGATGTAACCAAAATTTAAAATAAAATCTTATCTTATCTTATCTTATCTCATCTTATCTGCACGTGACCTTTGGTTCTGCATGTAATGCTTTGCAAAATACTCGGTTTGTAACACCTTTGGTTATAATCATTTCAAAGTAGAGTTTTACAGGACTAAACTTTCCTAAATATTTGATGCATAAAATGTCTGGATGAACCGCTAAAAATAAACAAAAGGTACCGCAGTGATGCAGGTTTTTTTGGAAAAAAAATCCAATCTTTTAATAAAAGGCACATTGCACTTTTGTGACAACATAGTATTAAAACCTCATCCCATAACAATCTGTATGGGACATAATTATTCATTCTTTTATCATATATTTTTTATGGCTCCTTAAATATGAAAAGGACTCAAAAAATGTACTGAGTCCCCAGGACTTCCAGTTTGATTGCCTTGTAAAACCCTGAATTTCAAAAATTTATATTGTTTTAGCTTAATTCTAAAGGCAGCATTTGACTAGTGCAAGATACGAGAAAGAAAAATTCATCTATTTTTCAATTTTTGTCAGTGTATAAAAAAAGGCCATTCTGAGATTATTCTATTTCCTATTTATATATTGAATTAAACAATAATAATTTGAGACAAGCTTATTTTCAAGCTTACCGGGTACTGTATTTCCTCGAATAGACGCCCCCGGTGTGTATTTCTTCAGACCCCCTTTACCCCCGTCGTGTTTTTGAGACCCGGCGTCTCTATTTATTTTTTAGTAGGAAACAAATATTATAGATGGTGTAAAGGGGGAATACTTTATTTCAATTCAACTACAGGAGCATTAATTAATCACCCAGCGTTTATTCGAGACCCGGCGTCTATTCGAGACCGGGCGTGTATTTACTTAAAACAGCCAACCCCTGGCCTCTTTTCGAGACCAGGTGTCAATTCGAGGAAATATGGTATTTCATACACTGGTATGGATTAAGTCAGCACATATTAAATTATAAATTGGTCCATAATAACAGTCTTTGATATTTCTGCACCTGGTGTATGGAAGTTACATCAGCACCTATACAATACAGCTGTGATAACTAATTGCAAAAAAAATCAATTAAACCTACAATCAGACCATGAAAATGTCAAAATATCTGGGGCACCGGGCTATTGAAGTCATACAATATATTTCAGAGTGACTATCATCCAACACAACAATAACACATATAATAAATTAACATCTAAAAAAGAGCAAATTATTTCAGTTTAACTTTTGACATGGCCTAAATTTGTGAGAAGAACAGTTATTTATTAACAATACAAAATTGAAAATGAGCATTAATTAGACAGGTTTCTATCTTCCAATATCTTTATTCAGAAAAGAGGATGACTGATGAGTCACCTGGAACAGATTGATTGAATATAAATACAATGAGTGAATGAACATATGACAGAATGTTGTATCTATCTATTAATGAGCGAGTTTGAAACTGACTTAGGTGGGGAACCAAAAGGAAAATACTTTTTTTCTAATACTTAGGAGATACATATCAGATATAGATCCCAGAAGTGTCATTTGGAAATTTGCCACTTTTTTTGCTTTTTGACCCTCATTATTTTATACATAAAATACCTTTAGCATCATAAAGGGCCTAATCTTGCCAAATTGACCCCTTATCAAAATGTCTCGACTGACATCAAAACATAAATAATAGACATACAAGGCTTATCTTTCCATAATTTAATATACCAGAACACCTTTACCTTTTGGGTGATTAGTACTGCCAACCTTAAAAAGCCCTTATCTATCCAAGCATTCAAAAGCATGGATAACACAACCTAACAGCATGTAGTGTATTTATTCAAATCAATATGCTGTCAACATATATAGACAGCAGGTGTTGGAGATTTAAACATACATGATCAATCACTGGAAGAGTTTTATTTCAATATCATATCATTTATATGTCTGCTCAGAGATGATAATCAAAAACTCATGTTTTATGTAAACCAGAAGAATATTCTTATTTGTTGGCTACATATGATTTGTCAATTATATAGCTTATATCTAATATGTAGTTTTTCTTTTAATTAATGAACACATCAAGTTGAAACAATTCATGTTTAATTAAATTAATCTGTGAAAATAGAAAAGAAATTCAGAAGAATTGCTTATATCGCCTCGGGTGTGGGAAATCTTTCATTCCTATTCAATTTACGTCTGTCTACTTAAATATTTTTCACTTTATTATAGTTTATAAGTATAATAACCATTCATTTTAATACAGTCAAGTGTCAACACTAAATTTTACGTCCTAAGATTCATAACTTCACAAAAGTTAATGAAACAAAATACTTTTAAAATATACATTTAAATTCATACCATCAGACACATGTTTATTTTGTAAGATGCTTATCAATTTTTCAATAATATGATAACAGGGATCACTTTTGACAGGGTTTTGGGGATATTTACCCATTAATGTACCAAGATATCCCATTATCAATACATTTGAGGGGAGAAAGTCTCATTGCAAAAATCAAAACTATTTTTTTTTCTTGAACATCCCAATGCTTTCTCTGAAAATCCCATTATATTAGGCCAAGGTAACATTTTTCTCCCTTTCATAATTTGAACCAGGGTGATCCCTGTGATAACACATCCATAATCCACATGAAAAAATCATGCATTCCATTGATATGTTTCATAGACAATCATAGTACACTATGAAATGGAGGGAGAAAAAACCCTTAACTCTGTAATAGGCTTTATATGATAGTATATCATGATATATCTTGATTTTACCCTCCTTGTCTTTGCAGCATATCTACATATCACATGAACCACATCACATCTCATATCTTATCATAATCTACTCATCACAAAGTTGTTGAAATAGATTATCATTAATAGACTCTGTACCTCTCATTTGACTTACTACTAACTAATCTATTTTTTAAGGTTGAAGATGTACAAATGAATAAAAATATTACAAAATGCAATGATTGTCACCATTAAGTGAGTTAATGTTCAGGGCCTGGGCAATGTTTAAGCCATTGGCTGTGTTGTCAACTATGAATATGTCATTTATATACTAGCGAGAATCTCACCAGAATTTCTTCAATCTTTTGATATAAATTAATACAAGTTGATCTCAGTTACAAATTTGAAATATCTGAGGCTTGCCTATGATATTTTCTTGTATCATCTTGTGGTGATTTATTTGATATTAGAAGACCCAATTGTAAGATACCTTTATTGATACAAAATCATTTTGGTTTTCTTTTTATGAAACATGCTCATCACTCAACACTTAACTATCCTTCAACCACCATTGTTGTGATGTCAAAGCAATGTAATTGTGACTGTGTCTTATTTATGATGTCACAGCACTGTGGTATCATTAGTTGATGTTAAATAATTGTAATTTCACTTGATGAAAGGATAAAAACAAACTTTGAACTACATGTACTATGTGCAAGAACCCAGTCTGATTAAAATCGACTGTGATTCGAGGAAAAAAAGTGTAAAAATATTATCTCTAGCGGGGTTCGAACCTCACCCAGCTCAGCTTTTCTCTCATTCAGCCTGAAGGCACTCCCATTACCCGCATGTTCTGAGGCAATCTCATCTAGCCAATCGCAAGGAGCGCAGTAAAAGCTTCGATATCAGCTAGGGGCAGGTAACTCCAGTGTACCATTCGTTATACATAATCGCCGCTAATTGCTATTTAAAAACGAGGATGTGATTGGATAGCTTATGACAGGGTTTGTCTGCGCTAAACTAGTTATAGCAACATGCGATAGAGGTGGGTGCACTCAGACTGAGACGTAGAGGATATCCCAAATGGTTCGAGCCCCGATAGAGACAATATTTTTTATATTTTATTCCTCGGAGCACGGACGATTTTAATCAGACTGTGCAAGAACCAATTTAACACATTTAATATTTGAGGAATAGGAATGATGCTCAGTTTTATCGGTATATCGATATATTGTTTTCAGAAATATTATTATATGGATTGGTACACACTTAAATATCTAATATATCATATATATCATTGAAATCTTTCATAAACTGTGGAAAGCTCAGAGCTGTTCAGCAATGAATGATTTTTTATCACTGTTATTTGGTCAAGAGAACATGCAAAATCTTAGATTTGAAAAGTTCAATAAATTGCAAATGTCATATTTCCTTGAATAAATGCCCCGGCGTGTATTTTTTCAGACCCCCTTCACCCCGGCGTGTATTTCGAGACCCGGCGTCTATTCGAGGCCGGGGTCTATTTATTTTATATTAGGAAATAAATTTGTATAAATGTGTAAAGGGAGAATACTTTGTTTCAATTCAATAACGGGAGCTTTAAATAATCAGCTTATCACCCGGCGTCTATTCGAGACCTGGCGTGTATTTACCTAAAACAGCCATACCCCCGGCCTATATTCGAAACTCGGCTTCTATTCTAGGCCCGGCGTCTATTCGAGGAAATATGGTAGGTATCACAATACGCTCTTCCATATCGGTATCGTAATAAATTGCAATGCCCAAATAAGGAATGATAACCATATCCATAGACAATAGCCAATTGATAACAGTAAACAAGGACCTGTAAGCCAAAAGCTGAAGTTTATACTAAACCTCATGTGCCAAATACTAAAATAGTGATGTGTAAATTTGTAACTTACCACAGATGTCTTCCTCAAGTATTTTTCAAAATGCTCAGCTGTGATTTCGGGAATATAAGGGGATGGCAAAATATCCTGTTTATCAAAGTCCTGTCCCCATGTTTTTGTGAAAAAGTCAGTTTCTCTTCTTGCAAGCCTAGGATTATTGAGAACAGCTGGGAGATTAACTGTTGCATTATAAACTGTCCATCGAAACTGATCCGACACAACACTTGGTTCCAAGCTAGCAGGAGTTGTTGGTGTATTGGAACTAGATCTTTGCTGTCCAGTTTTAGTGGAATTTTTACTCCTTGCACCTGTGAAATGAAATCAGAATGTGAACAGACAAGAAATAAGACCTAAATCTTGTCGACCAAGCATAAACTTGTTAAATGGTTTTCAACAACATCAGCTACAGTGCTGACGGGTAAAGATACGCACCTAAGAGATAAAAGATCAGTTATGTCAGGAAAATACAAGATATGAGAAAACCATATGTTCATGTGAAAGTTTATTGTTTAGTTGACAATTCTAATGTATAATAATATTTTGGAATTTCTTTTGTGAACTATCATAAAAGTTTTTTAAGGACTACCCCCTGTTTCGGGAAGGTCCGGAAATGTAGGCTAATGATACGCAGGCAGGTTTTGAATACACCTAACATTTTTAATTTTAGAATATTTAAAGATTTTAAAACTGTTTTCAGAGGTTCAAGGAATGACAAATTGATTGTAGGATCAATGATTTGGTTTCCATTGACATTTGATATGGGAGAAGAGAATATATTTGATGACGATAAATTTGTTAGGAATTTTGTCGGTTTGTACTGTAAACGTGTCACTGGTTTGTGCCGCTGTTCAACGTTTTACTCTTTTAAAGCAATCTGAAACCTCTTTTTATCTTCTACATTTCAAAAAGATGTGAAAACAACTAAAATTTACAATGTGACACTTAATGTGCAATTACTAGGTTAACTTTTGTGAAAGTGCGTATCTTTAACCGACACGGTTGTAAATGTCAGTTGTTTTTATTTCAATCTTTTTGTTTGATATGTAGATTTAATGGATATTAAAATAATTTTTTAAATTCAATTTTTATAGTTTATAGATCTATCTTTATGACAACTACATTCAAAGTAAAATTAGATGTCAATGTTATTCTCTTGATCAATGATGTCATCGTTGATAGAATTTATTATGACAGATGACAACTCAAAATCAGCTGACCTGTGTCCCCACTGTAAACATGATCCCTGGCAACGTGATCTTCATAGTCCTTGTCACTTACACCTTCCAAAGGAAGAGACGGACAAACGCCATTCATTCCGTACCGACAGACATACGACCCGCCCTCCTTAGAGCAATGAAAATCTCGGAGATGTTGAGAGAATTCTCTGGGAGATTTGAAAACGATCGCTTCTCGACAAAACACACATTTCTTCCATGAAACTTGAACTTTTTGGATTTCATGTCTTGTTGACATCGTTTCAGTTTATGCAAACAGATACAATGACAGTGTATTACATATCACCATTTATGATATCGCCATTTCCAGCCGGTACATGCTGTATCGAGATACATCGGAAATAGCCATACATCGCCATTTTGGTTACCCATAATGCAGTAGCTATCTAGAACGTGGCAGGTGAAGGACGTTGGAGTAGAGAGTTTGGCATTTGACAGGAGTTCGAATCCACCTCAAGCACTGATATTTTATTCGCGGCCTTTTCTTCATAATTTGTCTATTGGTTTGTGTCAAAATATACTCGACAGTGTAAATAAAAAAAACATTTTTATAACAATAAATTTACCAAGAATAGCTTTTCTTGTCTATCCTCAAGCCTTTCCTTTCTAAATCGCACTTAATATATATATATATATATATAATGAAAAGATAAAAAATGACACGAAGCCAATCAAAACTCCTTTTATATGATATGTTTTTTCCCATTAAATCATGATTGTATTGACCACTGTCAAGGTCTTAAAACCCAGCACAGCATTCTTTGGTAATTTTCTTTGCTTTTATTTACACAAAGAAGTGAGGAATTAAATATCTCTGTTTGATAAATGAAATATATATATAAATATAGCTTCTTTGTTGCTAAGCTAAACTAACCTAACCTAAAGAAACGCGACCAAGTTTCAACGTCGTCAAAAACAAATTCTATTACCTGTTGGAGTGGGTTTGGAATGTATTTTACGGTCATATGTCTTGTGAAGAAGTATGCAAACTTTCATTCTTCAGGAAAAGATACTTCTGATTTTGTGTCTCTTCATACGCAAATATAAATTTCAATTTCAAAATGTTTTTTAAAATCATGTTCCACATTTAGCTTTTAGATTTATGAAATATTGTTGTTAGGTAAGAAAACAATGTTTTCAATATAATGCACTTCATTTGACATTAATGCGTTGACACGTCATTGCTCAAGACCGTTTTAAAAACAGGCAAAAGTGTTCAATTCATTTCTGCTATCAAACATGAAAAGATATTGTTTCAAAATTGTACGTATAAGTAAGTTGGCTTCTGGAGAAATGATGAAACTATGTTTTAGTCGTATCAAATTCCCCAGTGGATTAAATTATCTTGCAATTTATACGGTAGATTTATTTTGGACACTAGTTTTTAATAAGAGTCTGGCCTCCAAATCAGTTAATATCTTGATTTGTTTCGTTTTAAATTTCCTTTTTTTTTCAAATTATTACAGGTTCAATAAACATTATAGTAAATGCCACATGTATTATCTTCAGTGGGTCAAACATATCATCACTCAACCAAATAATGCGTAATTGTAGAAGAAATCATCAGATATCTAAAGCTTGTCGGTCATTTTGTGTGAATTCCTTTTATTCGTAAGTTGAGCAGAGACATTATTTATATCTGTATCTAGAGTCTCTGGTTTGAGGAAGAGTTTCCATGGCAGGTAATGGATTTGCGCTATGTTCGTTGATGTCAAGCAATTGGCAACATCGACAAAAGAAAATTAACACTCAATTATAATATCTCTCATTAAATATAAAAAAGCGCTAGAAGTTCTAAATAAGGGTTATTCAAGTATATCAACCAATCTCAAAAACACTGAACAACGGTGAATGTTATCTGACATAGCCCGTAGCTTCAGAAATTCAAAGTGATAAGGGGTCAAAAACAACTCTCATTTTCATAAAAACTTGAAATTCCCTCTGAAATCATAACTATTGGAAAGAAAACATTAGATAAGACCCAAGTATATACAAGAGGAGTGTATGCACAATTAAAAAAAAAAACATTGTCTCAGCCAAAAATAGAAGATTTTTTGTGACGTAATCTTATGTCTCTTTCAGTATTCCTGTTAAACTTTAATCGTGGTTTGTTCATAAATGAATGGGAGGATGTGGTTTGACTCAAGCGTGAGTTTGTTTTTAAGACTATGCGTTCTTCAATCGGTGACAAGTCAAATGACCTTCACAATCGCCGTTAATCTTCAACGTTCAAGGTTATTCCTGTTATTTAGAAATTCAAATTAGTCTAAGTTAATATGACCATTGGCGAATCTAATAGATCTGAGTCCTTTGTCCTCGTACATAACGCAATGCAGACCTAAGGCATTTGACGTCACTTTAAAAGTAAATTTACGATGGTCTAATGCATGCGGATAGCAGTCTTCATACGGTAGACTACGGTAAACTTGGTATATCCGTAGACAGTTTTTGTCATTTTTCAAAGGACGGTTTAGTAGTTTGCATTTTGTCGGTTTGTTTGTGTTTTTTTCCCACAAAGATGATGACCGTGATTCATTATGGATATTTGTTTGACTTTTGCGTCTCGTTACTTTGCATCAATAGCAAAATTACACCTTTTCACCTTTTTTCCAATTCTTTCCTAAATGCGAGAATATTTATTTATTACAAGTTTAAAAACACAAATATAGTTATAAGGAGCTATTGATGTGGTGTTTACCTTCAAATCCATTTAAACTATTTTTCATGAATTTATAGTTCAAAACGTGATAGGCCTAATTGTCTTTTTTTCTAAAATAACAATTTCCTCTCGAAATAATGTATAATCAGAAAGTGCTAAACACTTACGTGAGAAATTTTATTTGGAGACTTTGCGTAGGCGTTTACTCTGCCGCACAGTGAAATAAACTTTGGGGTGTCCCACAAACGGACGGAATAAGTAGTATAATGAATAAAATAAATGTTGAAAAGTATATACCAGAAACTTATGGTGCTTGTGAGAAATAATCATGAAATATCTGAACCTTTTATTAGCCAACTTGGCGTTAGACAAGGTTGTGTTTTAAGTTCATTCCTCTTTATTTTTCCATTAATGAGTTAAATTAGCACAGAAATTTGTAAAAAAATACAAATGGAATCCAATTACATCCAGATACAGTCCAATGTTTCCTGCTGCTCTTCGCCGATGACATTGTATTATTTTCTAGTACCATTAGCGGTCTTCAAAAACAAAGATATAAATGAAGTAGATACTTTTTTTGATCAATATAAGTTATGTTTTAATAGAGGAAAAAATAAAATAATTGGTTTTAAAAGGGATTAACACATTTCCAATTAAGAAAAATGGTTTTATAACGGAGAACGTCTTCAAACTACATGTGCATATAAGTATCTACAGGTCACCGTACCAGGTGTAAATTTCTCTAGTCCTTTCTCTTTGTCTTTTCATACTAAACAGGCATCAGCACAAGCTTTAAAAGTCTTAGTAGGAATTTACAAGAAGATGCGTGAGATGTCCTATTATACCCTTTAAAATATTTGACATGAAGATAAGCCCAATACTTCTTTATGGGGGCTAAAACTTTATGAAAATATTGAAAGTGTTCATTGATATCTATGCAAAAAGTTTCTATGTGTGATACCAAGCACATGAAGTACAATAATATAAGGGGAACTTTTGGCAGAATTCTAATTAATTCATTTATTCTTCAATGTAGCTCTAGCTATTAAGTATTGGACATAATTTTTAAATATGCCACCTCACAGATTCCATATGAAAGTCTATGATATGATGAAACTGTACGATAAAAACGGTAAAAGGAATAGGGTGGCTGACAAAATATGCAATCGTCGCTATCACGTATATATCATAAAGATACGAGTTAAACAGTCAGTGTCAACTTTAATATTCTTGTATTAGATAATCATTTATACGTGGTTGATAACTTCAAACAATTTCCATAATTTTTTCTTCACGGTTAATCATGCACTTGTAAAATTTAGGCCGATATAACATGATATAACATCTATAAACGTGTATAGGCCGATAAACGAGATCTTGCATCGTACTAAACTACTATTATATCATTCGGAGAAAACTGGTAAATGAAATAAAATTGATTGAAATATTAATAGTGATAAATTAGTAGGTTTAAACCTATCATATTTCACTCTAACAGGTTGCTTGTAACAGAACTGAAGATTCACGAATAGAAATAGTAGCTAGACTAACTGAAAAATATTTCTGGTCAGGTTGTGTTGAAATATTTGAACTTGCAATGTTTACACGTGATAATAACTTCACAAGATGCTTGAGTAATTTTCATATTTTCATACAAAAGACTCAGGTTCATGCTAAACGCGCCTACTAACACGTGTTAATGAACCTGATTTAGAACCACTCCTCTCTAACTCAGTCTAAGTGCTACCTTTAGAAATTTAAACGTTTCATTTCACTAATGTTACACTATTTTCTTTGAGTTTATCATATGATTTATAAAGCTGAAAATCTCCATTAACTATTCCCATAATATTCAGTATCACGAGTAATTTAGTTTTTGTTTTAGGAGCATTTGAGTCACTGAAAACCACGTGTATGTTTGTTTTGAACAATGAAGGAAGCCACCTTTTGAGCATGCGCTGTGAGGTGCATATCCGGGCACCTGCAAATAGTGTCAGGAGTTTGTCCCAACATGGCGGCTCAGAGCGAGGGAGGTGGCAGAGATGAGTTAAAAACCCACTTTGCCACCAGAGAGGGCACTTATAAATTAATGCCATTATCCGAATATTCTAAACCATCACGTGTGGCATATAATGGACAAACTAATACCCCAGTGAAAGTGTCATTTGTGAATGTCAACGATGGGTCAGGTTCCCCCGATCGGATATGCTTCAATGTTGGCAGGGAACTCTACATCTATGTTTACAAGGGAGTTAGGAAGGTGGGTAGTTAACATGCACTTCCATTTTAACCCACAACATGTCAGGTTATAACGAACATTGCTAGGGGCGTCAGTGACAATTGCCAGACTTCCAGTGTTGATGTTTTGGCATCGCGTCGGAAGTAGTGACGTGAACTTATGTTGCTAAACCGTCACACCCAAGAGTTCTTCCGTCGCAATAAATCGTTTTGTTATGTTATGTTTTACTAGTCATTATAATCATATATTTTAGGCAATTATTTGAATTTTATGTAGCTCTTAAAAGAATCACGATGTCTAGTTAAGAAAATCCGTTCGACGGTGAGACTCGAACCGGAAGAGGAAGTGACATCTAATGTTCTTTTAGAGAAATATACTTTGACAGATTGAAAAATTCACTTAGAATCAGTATCACCAGCATCATAAACAGTATTATTTATAGTTTTTGTGTATTTTAATTAAAAGTTCAATGTTTTCAATTATGGCCATTCAAATGTTTTGAATAAATATATTATTCATGGTATGTATATCCTACTTTTCTTGTGTTTGGCTTGTCATTGGATTTATGCTGATAAATATATCCTACAGAATATTCTTTAGATATTACGAGTGATTAAATTTCATATGTATCAGTCATTAAAAATATTCCTTATGACTATATGATATATATTAATCAGAAGATTGAAATTTAATGGTATTATCTGAATACAGATGTAACAGAATGGTTAGTTAAAATTGTTTGTCTGTTTGAAATAAGAGATGAAGAGTACTATCATTTACGTACCCCAAGTCTTTTGGGTTAGTTAGTTATTATTATTTTATGATTTGATAATGTCATTTTGATTGATTAGATTCAATAAGATTGACAGTTTAAAAGGAAGACTGTTCACTGATGTGTTGTTTTCTGTAGGCTGCTGATTTAACAAAGCCTTTGGACAAAAGGATTTACAAGGGAACGCTTCCAACTTGTCACGACTTCAACCAGCATTTTGTCACAAGTGAAAGTGTTTTTCTTCTGGTTGGGTTCACTGCAGGACAGGTTCAACTTATCGATCCAATCAAAAAGGAGCTTAGTAAACTCTACAATGAAGAAGTAAGTCCATATCCTTAAATGATTCTAAAGATCAATGCAATTTATCTTATTATTGGCTACAGGCCATTTTGCACATTGTGTTAAAATGGCACATTAAAGTTTCAATGTTTATTATTGACATAAGTGAAATGGACCATTTGAAATTTTGAAAATTTACTAAAAAGTATAACATTAGTCCATTGTCAAAGGTGTCTTTCCCAATCCCTGATGTTAAAAGAATGTCAGGACTCAGGAGGATAGTCGTATGCTACCTTTATAACCATTGTATTTACTTTCCGTTTAGTAAAATTTGTGGTCATTGTTTTAAATGAAGCTTGACACTATACTTGTGATATTTTATAATCATTAACTTCTTGATCATTTGCAAGGAAAATAATGAAGTAATATTTGGTTTTAATCCTATTCATGCTTCTTTCAAATGTCATCTTGTCCTAAACTGTTATAAAACATATAAATCATTATTCTCTATCAACTTATAAGATTATTATTTTCAGAAAAGAAGTTGATTTGTAGCAGACAAAGTTGATTTTTCCATGTTTTTTTTATGTAATGCTTGTTTTTTCAGAGATTAATAGATAAGACGAAAGTGACATGCATAAAATGGATCCCCGGTTCCCCGAATCAGTTCCTGGTGTCCCATGGCAGTGGTCAGATGTATGTGTACAATGAAGATCTACCATGTGGCCCTACTCCCCCTCACTACCAACCTTTCAAACAGGGGGACGGATTCTCCGTCTACACATGCAAAACAAAGACTACTCGAAACCCAATGTACAGGTGGGTTGTGGGACAAGGAGCAATCAACGAGTTTGCTTTTTCTCCGTGTTCGAGATACATTGCAATTGTTAGTCAAGATGGATATCTTCGAGTGTTCAATTACAACTCTATGGAACTTCTTGGTTCAATGAAGAGCTTTTTCGGTGGACTTTTGTGTGTGTGTTGGTCGCCGGACGGGAAGTATCTTGTCACAGGCGGTGAAGATGACCTTGTAACAGTTTGGTCGTTTCATGAGAAACGAGTTGTGTGTCGAGGTCAAGGCCACAGGTCTTGGGTGAATGTGGTGGCATTTGATGCATATACTTCAATAGTTTGTGATGAAGAAGAAGATGGTGATTTCACGGAAGGCAAGGAAGATTGTGAACATCATTCAAAGGCTAATCATACAGATGCCAATGACACTTCTCAAGACTTACCTCAACCAAATGGCTCTCATGCCAATATGAATAGGAATTCCTTTGATGGTAAAAACATAACTTTCACTTCCTATCGGTTTGGTTCAATAGGTCAGGACACAATGTTGTGTCTATGGGACTTAACTGAAGACATTATGCGGCAATATGGCCGGTCTCGGACTAGTGTAGTAGCCTCGGCAAATGCGGCAACGTCACTTCCTCGGTGTAACAGCCTACCAAACTCGCAGAAGCCGAACTCCATTGCAAATGATGTTTCTTCTACAGCAATGGATGGAAATGCTCATCATATACAAAATGCTGTGATGAATGCCAGCAGCAAGTTTGCGACTCTCTCCGTGGCAGATCGGAAGGAGAGTCAGGAGAAGAAGGAGCACAAGAGAAACTTTAGTTTAGCAAGTCGGAATACAGAAAAAGTCAGTCTACTAAAGTCGAACCATGTGAGGCCTATAGATGAATCATTAAAACTCTTGGGGACAGCCTCTTGTCCTCGGTTAGAAGAGGTTCCCATACTGGAGCCCTTGATATGTAAGAAGGTTGCACATGAACGTTTAACGTCACTTGTGTTTCGGGAGGAGTGTATTGTGACCGCGTGTCAGGAGGGACTTGTATACACATGGGCGAGACCTGGCAAAGTTGTAGGTGAACAGTTTTCTTTCATCTTCTTAACCAGTTATGTTGATCACTAACATCATATTTGTAGATATTAACATCCTTGTTGGATTGCTATAAAATTGCTTTTCCTCAGTAATAGACAAGAACAAGGAGTTAAATATATCCTCTTTACTCCCTGATGCAGCGATATTCAGGGTATTTCGATAATCATTTCGCTGCCAAACCTGATATATGATATATGTCTAAATGTTTTCATCAGCAGGTATGAGGTGAATGATTTTCCTTCTGCAGACCAGTCAATCAGTTGTCTAATGCCTAATTGCCTAATGATCCAACAGGCAGATTTAACAAAGATTGATTAAGAATTGCCATTGTTAATACCGCAGATAATTATCTGTGCCACAATTTTTGGAATGAAGTGTACTGCAATGTTAAAAGTTGTCGATGTGAAAAATATAAGTAACATCAAGACAAAATATTTTCATCAATGACCCTGAATATCGAAAAGACTTTGTATTTAACAGTGTCCATCAGTCCACACATCATGTTTAATACTAAAGTGGTATGTCATGAAACATCGTGCATGATGTCTACGAATTGAAGGGGAGCCTTTCTTTGTGTCCTTTAAAATCATAAGATGCAAAAAGCCAATCTGCAAAATAATATTGCCAAAATGACCCCCTTTGGTCTTAGCTGATCATCTATGATCTAGGAACAGCATTGCTACCTTACTAAGGCCACCACTACATATTGACAACTTTGCAGTATCTTATTTTATGTTCTGATAATGTAACACTAATACCTGTAGATAGTAAAGAACGATTGCATCAAATATCTTCAAAGTTATTGGGGAAACAAGTAGTAGGGGATTGCATACCTTAATCAATCAGACTTCCTTCGCATAGATAGTAATGATATCTCGAAAATGAAAACTGTGATACTTTTTTGACGATACACATAATGCTATCTGTAATGTGATATGTACATAGGTTGTTTCAAGGTCATCATGACATCTTGATCTTATTTTAAACACTCATTAACATGAGCACTCATAAAGCTTTGGTCTCATACTGTTCCACTTTGTGACAAACTTTATCAGTTGAGAGTATTGCAGATGTCGTATCAAGATAAAAGCATACATCATTAAACCCTATTTTCAGTTGGGTTAAATTTCAAAACAATAACCATTATCTTACTGTAAAATTTACAACAAAAAATCATCATTTATCAGCAAAATATCAAGCATTTCATGATCAAGATAATGAATCATTATACATATATCGTCAGATCAGAAATCACAATTCTTGAATCTTGGATAAGGAATAACAAACTCAGATTTAGGATTTGTGTCACATCTCAATTTAGCATCCCTTCTGCAACAATAGTTCAAATTTAACTGTTTGGCATGCTGGTAACATAGAGATACTATTGGTTACATTGTAACTGTTTGGCATGCAGGTAACCGAGATACTATTTGTTACATCTCGTTACATTGTAACTGTTTGGCATGCTGGTAACATAGAGGTACTATTGGTTACATTTTAACTGTTTGGCATGCTGGTAACATAGAGATACTATTGGTTACATTGTAACTGTTTGGCATGCTGGTAACATAGAGATACTATTGGTTACATTGTAACTGTTTGGCATGCTGGTAACATAGAGATACTATTGGTTACATTGTAAGCTCACTTTGTGCACTGATAAGAAAGCTAAATGACCTGTGTTTGAAAGTTTCTCTGTGATACGGTGCATTGATCTTTGGTGAGAAGAGAGGAGATCCGATCTAACTGTAGACCGCTAATACTCTTAGCTTGCATTACGAGGAGTCTTCACCCCTGCACACTGACACAACCAGTCAGGGAATCAGCAATTAGATATACCGTAATTTTTCTATTAATTCGACCCTAAAATTTTCAAAAGATTTTCAGAAAATGTCTATGGTTGAACTAATTTCACTTTTGGTGGCTCATTTGGTACTATGGGTGAAATATTAGATAGATATCAGGAAGTTATATCATACATAATACTTACATAGTTTCCATAGATGACCACATGAAAATGTCATAGTTATCATAATGAATATACTATTAATTGATTACTGCAGCAGAGAAAATTACACATTGCAATTATTAATGTTATTTTTGCAAATTAAACCATTATTTTCAGCAGCGGTTGAATCACAGGAACATAAACTTATGGCAGTTGGTTGAATTATTAGATGTGATTTGAATTTGTGACATCAGAATAATAATATATGGTCGAATTATTGGAGATGTCGAATTAATAGAGAAATTACGGTATTATCATGCTGCACTTTATGCAATACAGGCTGTCTCGTTATTTCACTGTAAGTTATATATAAACCAAGGATAGTTGTCTTGCGATATATATTTGAAACATTTGTAATTTGGTTCTGTTCACATCTGAACTCTCTTGTCTTATAGACTGTCAATGCCTTTAAAAACTTGCAAATTAAAAGTGTAATGGTATTCAGCTGGGGCTTAATAGCCATTAACTGAGTCTTATTTTTGGGGAAATTCATTGTACAGTCTGAGTCAACAAAGTCTTAGAATTTGAATTAGCTGTTAAAATTTTAGAAGGATCTGACTATAAGGGATTTGTGATTTATTCATCTAGTGAGTGATTTAATGTGTAGAATTTATATCGGTTAAGGTTCAGAGTATCATAAAGTGAAAACTCTATACCGGTAACAGGAAGTATTTTTGAATAGTATGAGGTCACTGATTAACAAATTTTATTACTGTAGAAGTTATCAATATTTTGGAACACTGTCAGAGTTCATACTGGTCATGGTGACCTTGAACCTGGAATGTCATTGAAAATCAAAACAAATTTGCAATACAGGAAGAGTCATTGACTTTGTATTCTTTTGAAATATCCATTCTTCACATTGCGTTTAAGTATGTTTTGTGGCATTAAAATTCATTTTTCACCACTCTAACGATTTGCTAGGAAAGACTCTTGCAGTATTTTAAAATCCATGGAAAAATCATTGGATTAATTTTGCTTTCAATTGTATGAACCCTGTTCTATATGCATTATAGTATGCACAATTTCATACAGTCTTCGACATATCTTAACAAATAACAATCTTTTCATTAACCTTTTCAGTAATGACCTGTTTAGGAATGGATTGTTTTTAGTAACATATTAGCCAGTAATAATGTCACCTTTTCAGAAGGAATTTTGATAATGCTTTACAGAAAGCTTTAGATCATTTTAAAAATAGCTCACGTGAAAACTCTCCAAAATTATAGGGGAATGAATACCATCTCCTTAGGGAAGAGGGGACCAAACAAATTAGGCGTTCGGTTTCCAGTGATCTAAGAAACTAAGCACAGTTCACTTCCAGTTTAAGATGTTATTGCATTTTCAGTGAAGTATGCATTTACTTTTGTGATCAATATTGTAAGACTTGGCAAGAAAAAGACAATGAGTTTTTAAATTCATTCATATTTTCATTTATAAGACTTGCATCCTTCACACTAATATGGTGATGTCGTATTAGTAATGAAAAACTCGAAAATTATGGGATTGTCATCAACTTGTTTTCTACATCTGCTTATTTTCTCATTGACATTTGCATGTTTCAGATCCATGAGGGGTGAAGTCGGCTAAGCCTGATTGTGAACATTTATTGTGACAACTTGTGATATCATCCCAACAAGTGCTGTATTTTGCTGCCAATCCAGTTTGTTAGCAGACCGGGCCGCGACAAGGACACTAAGTGATATGAGTCACCAGTTGACTCCATCTTTCTATCTGTCTGTCTGTCTGTCTATCCCACAGTTACACTTTACCAGGGAAACATCGCGTTGTTATTAATGCAGATTTGTTGTTTGTTTTAACCAAGACGTCCGCAAGAGGAGGACCCTATGCTTGTTACATGTTTGAACCCCTCAGTATGATGATACTTAATTACTTAGATATAATCTTTTTATTCATCAGTTAAGCCCTATTTCTAAACCCTCTGGTGTTCAGGCATCCTGACTCTATCGTTATTATTTATTTTGCATTGTTTGTTGCAATTGGACAGACCAGGAATCTTATGATTTACTCCTAAACTTCCACTCAATCTTGTTCTCTGAATGGAAGACCATTCAAAGTTTTTCTGTATTATTCATTTCAAAAACAACTCCAAAACTTTTCATTTATCTTAACCTTTGAAAACTATTTGTGTGTAGTTATGTGCCATATTTTGAAGAATTGAAAAAATGTTTCAAGAAAACATTTCCCTAGAAATTGAAAATATTTGAAACCTCTGACCTTAAGACCCTTTTTAGGTTAAAATGTTAACTACTCAAAAGAATATAAGGAACATTTGTATATTGTCTCTTATATACTTTATATAGGCACATGGTATGCATATTGATATGAAAAAAATTTAATACAAATAATTTCCTTTTAAGCTGCAGACATGTAAAGTTGGTGAAAATGATACATTCTACTTGAGAGTTCCTTAAATTCTTTTGTGAAGTATATTTACATACAATCCCCACTCTTTGATATGACACAAAAATTTACAGAATAACCTTACAATATAAAATGTTATGAGATAATTGTAGCATGTTTCTCAATATTAAGATATAGCAATATAATTCAGAAATATATTCAACTTAATACCATTATCTTAAGTTGGAATGTGATAAATATTTTCTAATCACATTCTTTGCAAACAAAATATTTTGATTTGTGATATTTATAAACATATAGTGTGTGATGATCGTTCAACAAAATATGTTTTGGAAATTGGAAGTGAGTTATATCTTATCTAAATTATTATATATAAAGGTTTATAAATATTTTGTTTTCCTATCTAACAATGTGAACTGTAAGAAGACCATAGAAAATATGCACATGTATGTAATTGAAATGACTAATATTTTATAACTTACAGGTTTATATTTTTCCTTTAAGGATTTGTTTGATATATTCACTTGTTTTCTTGTGTCACTAAATTGTTTTGTGATAATGCAAATTAAACAAACAAATGGCAGAAATTATTGAGTATATTTGGCAACAATATATATATTATACATATTTAAAAAGAAATTTAAATGTTGTTTCAGGATAATTCAAATGTGTGGATACATGTTTTAAAGAAAGTACAAGTTTCAATCTGAAGTAGTTAAGAACAAAGGCAAGTTTATGGATATCAAACTACGTGATTTAGTTTGGCCTTACTTAAGCATATGTATGTCAAAATATTGCTTTTCCACACTCAAAATTAAGTTTAAAATCATCGGAAATTTAACATAATCCCAAAAATAGTTATTGTCAAATATCATCGTTGTTTTATCATAAGATATTTTCAGTGTTTGAAAACACCTTTTTCATTCTAAAATATTCACGATTTTGATCCACTTTAATGCAACTTGATTCGCCTTGGTATTATGCATATCATTAACCATGTTTCTGAGAACACTTCAATTATATTTCTTAGCTTTGTCAGTATTTCTAAAAAGATCAAGGGGGATCTATTTCAAGTGTTCATTATATCTCATTTTGCACTATGTGTGATACAAGATACTTAACTCCATATTTATCATAAATAAGGCAAGAAATTTTGTGTATTGAAAGTCTTATCCATGCAATTTTCATCTGATTTGAATTATTGTGTGTCAATTAGTTAGCTGTTTAATGTGCCATATGGTTGTATTATAACGCTGTTACTTTTCTGTTAAGGTTGTCATTGACAGCGTAAATCATATATTTAATTCCTTTTCATTTGAATTCGAATCAATTGGACTCATGTCAATAAGAAAGGAGATTTCAAAATCATGTCATGAAGCATATTTATTGTGTTTTCTGAAATGAAGAGATGCAATTCAAAACAAGGTAAAATCATTCATAAAGCTGCTACCTTATAACTGAAATACATTTTGACAAGCTCATTACAAAGAGAAGAGTCCACTTCAATTAAGCAAAGTAAACGAAGCTATATTCAAGAAGTTTCATTTCAAATTAGAACAGTATGTTGGAATATCATTTTAAAAAATCTGTTTTCACATAGGTGAGTTTGTAACTTCACTGCAACTTAACAGTCTACATTTTGCAAGGGGATATTTCAACTAAGGTTGTACAAATGTATATCAAACAACTTGTTGGCTAAATTGCAACAATATTCTCACCAGAGGGTTTAGAGTAGATATTTCCGAGGCTGTGTGTTACTTTGGTTTGTCCATTCATCGATCCTACAGAGCTATGTCTATATTGCTTCTCTGTGATAACCAGGCACTCCCTGGACAATGAAAGAACGGCAAGCGAGAGCGAGAGATTGGACGAATGATAGGGAAGTGTGATGACAAATTATCCGACCAATCAAGCAACTTATAAACATTGTTCCCGTGTGATCAGCCCTTTTATGTTGTCAGTTTTGCTTGCACGATGCACTGGTATAATTTCGTAGTCCGTACAGTTAGTTTTTGTTACAAAATATTTTATTGGAAAGAGTATATTTTTGAAATGAGAAATTTTAGTCAATTTAGTAGTGCAGTCGCTGTATAGATGATTCAAGTATTAACGAAGTAATTCATTATAAATTTATTTTGAAATTAGATTCTATGATAATGGATATAATGAATATGTTATCTTGGTTTTATGATAGTAAAGATTTTTAATACAAGTAGCTGAATATGAAATGCAAAATATCTAATGTAACGTCATTCACATATAATGAATTACCGATTTTTCAAGTATTGCCATTTATTGTGATATACTTTGTATTATTAACATTATTCTGATGTTCTTTATCACTTCAAAATCATTTTCTCATGCTTCATTAATTTAATCTATGATGCGACATTGAAGAGGTCTTTTACTTATTAGACAAGCAAACTGCAGGATGAAATAATTGCACTTTGAGGATACAATATTTTAGAAACCTGTCTCTTCACAGTTGCCTCCCTTTAGCCACTTTATTGTCTTTTTGGAAACCTATTTTGTAGTGTTGTTATTGCAAACATTCTTAATAATAAGGATGATGTTTACCTAAAATCAGTGTTGAAACAGTTTTTATTCAAGGAGAGAAAGGGCTTTCAAAGAATCGGGCATTAAATATATTTTTTAAGTTAAAAAAAACATTGTCAAAAAGTAAACGAGTATCTTAAGTAATTTGATTTGAATGTGTTTTTAAATCCATGATCTAAATTGAAATTGAATGCCATTAAAATGGTATATTTAAATATTTCAGGTACTACGGACACGTTATTTGATTTGAAAATGTTTTAAAACCCATGATCTAAATTGAAATTGAATGCCATTAAGATGGTATATTTAAATATTTCAGGTAATACGGACACGTTAAGTCATTTATCAACCAGTGCAGGGTGTCACTCAGTGTTGTGTGGAGAGGGGCTGAAGTGTGATTGGGTACCTGTGATCTTTATGCATGATTATAGTAGCATAATATGTAGAATAATTATGCAGATTTATGTTTCATAAGTATGTGTTATATTCAGATCTGCCACATGGAAGCCAGAGATGAATGTTAATGGAGTGTGTTTTGTACAAATATGAACTTCCCCTGGTTTGTAAACCACTCCTACCGTATTGTTTGGCAACACCTGATAATGCTAGGTGGAGCCTCTTACATTCAGTGACCATACTGGAAGATCATAAGAGAGAAAAAAAACAAATTAGAAGTGGATTTGTGTTCTGTTTTTTATTGCAAATTGAGTGATGATTTATTAGAGTTGAGCTGCAATGTGAAAAGCAAGTTCTTCCAGCCAACTTTATGTGTGTTAAGAAACACAGTGTCAGAGTAAAAGAGAGACTCTTAAAGAAGATACACTCATTTACCCTTCAAACTCTCAGTCTGATTCAAATCTGCCTAGTTTCAGGAAATGAAGATTTTAACTCTAGGGGAATCGAACATGCTACTTCGATAGGAAACGTTGTGTAGAGGATTCAATATCTCTGTGCAGTAAATATTTTGAATACTTTATTCCTCAGAACTTGGCCGATTTTAATCAGACTGTTCAAATTCTCTTCAGGAAATGTGATATAGCAAAATTACTTCTACTACAAGCCTCTTAATTACCAAATAGTAATTACCACAACCTTCTAATGAGGAAATTGAAATAATATCCGTCTTAAACAACCAAGAAAATCAAAGTCACTTTCTCATCTTTGTTTGCTTTTGTTTTAAAGATTCAGGGAAACTTAATCTGAAATCAAAACTTTTTTAAGTCCTGGTAAAGAGGAGATGTAAAGTGGATAAATAACAGTGGTGTAACGATATATTGAACTGAAAAGACAGCTCTGTGATACATACTATCAAAGGTTTTGATATGAGGTTTTTCCTGGATTTTAAGCTCATCAGGTCTGTAAGGTTCGATGTACTTATGGCAAGGCATGGTGTCCGTCCGTCCATCCATCCATCCATCCATCCCTAACCTTTGAACATTTTTAGCTCATCAGGCTTGTAAGGCATTGCCCTGCTTAGGGCATGGCATGTTGTCCGGCGTCCATCCGTCCGTAAAATTTGTGCATTTTCAACTTAAGCATTAAAGCATAAAACTGAAACTTTGTGTACAGACTCCTGACTAGTGAGGAATATAATTTCTTATAAATTTTGGTGACACTTTGGACCTTAAAAAGGGCTCTAGGAACCTTTGAATCCTATACTCAAAATTATCACTTGCAGATTTGGTAACCTTCTTCATTCTAAAATGCACATTTATTGACCACACCTCAAATTGAATATGAAGCCTGATGAGCTACAGAGCCAATGGCTCCATTTTGAAAAATAATTGCACATGTATTTCATGCAAGTTGATCTGAATTAATTTCAGTTCAAAATTGCTTATGATGAGCATCTTCCCCGCAAGGCCAAGCTAGCGCACGTTAGAGACGAGCTCATCTTAGATAGGCTCGTTATAACTTAACGTTGGCTATCTGGGCCTTGCGGGGAAGATGATGATGAGGAGAGTGGTTTACAATGATGCACACTATTTAGTATTGCGCAAGTTCGCAAAACTTGTTTCATCAATCAGATGATTCTTATAATGAAAACCTGTAGCACTCACAGCTTAAACATGTTCTTGCTTGGATTCAAAACTATCAAAACAGTTGCTCATTGCAGTCTATTTCATTTCAATAGTTGCAAAACACTACCATGGTCACTTCTCATCACTAATAATTTGAAACAATTCAATCAATTAAGCGCAACATATGGCTGAAATATTGCCCCAAGTGGCGTAAAATAATAACACACTCGCTCAATTAAGACTGACCGAGGATTGTCATTGCACTGCCATATCTATATACAGCACACTTTGTTATTAATCTAGTTGTATACCTCACAGATGTGTTAAGACCCTTTAAATCCAGTCTTCTTCTCTGTGGAACATCCTGACTTTGTAAAAGAGGGCTTTTTAAAGCTGATATGAGGATCTTCAAGTTCCTTCTTGTGTCTACAAGGCACTTCCTATCTTGGCTTACAAATCCCTTTTAATACCAAGGCCCGTATATTTCCTTCTAATGTCTATTCAAATATAATTATTTGAGTGCCAAGAAATTTGCTTTCAGTGAAAATATGTGTGTAATGTGAAAAAATTCCATCAAATAAAGTACCCCTTATGAAAAGACGTCAACCAAATTCATGGTCTAATCCGTATGTATACTAACATCTCTTCAAGCCCATTGGTCATACCACTGTAGGTACTAGCACCACGGCGGTCTAGGTGGGCTCTGTAGGTACTAGGTCCTCCTCAACCTATGGTAAAGGGAGATTTTAAGGACCCCTCTTGAGCTTTTTGAAGACTTGACAATGACCTTTCCTTCGGTCTTCCCGTCGAAAGAGACAATTGTACATTATCTCAAAGCCATGTCAATCAAAATTCAACATGTCAAAAGTTTCCACAATGCGGATAATCATAATGCATTCTTTCTTAAATATATTGACACGTGTTAAATAGCTGAAAATTGCTGACGAAACGTTAAACCCCAACTCACTCACTCACTTTAATATATTGAGAAGGTGAAACGTTGACAGAAATTGGAGACACAATATCCATATCAGATGGCTGTCATTGGCATGAACCTCTCGTGCTGCACGTGCAATCCGCTGAAACTTACGAGCGGACCCGTGCCACAATAGATTGTTAGCCCATTGTTCATATGACCACGGTTTACAGAAACTTAATTTAATGGTTACCAATATACAATTGGTACCAAGGATCCATATTTTAAAACACTTCAAGGTGATATATTAAGAAGAAAAGTAAAACGTCATCATGAGGTCATGAAAAACTTTATTTAGTTTTACCAGACCTCTGTGCCTGTTGTATAATGGTTAACTCACTGGGCTTGAAACCTACAGGTCACTGGTGCGAACCCATATTTCGAAAGCAACATTTTTTTCAACAATTTGTTATGGAAAATGGCAATTTTAGTGAGTGTATTTCAAGAGTTCAAAGTTTGACCTTGAAATAATTTCTGAAATGAAAATATCATGATTCATCCCTTCACAATCAGGTGTTCAGCGCAATACAGGGTGTTCATCATAAACACCCGGTATGTCTGATGAACAGCTCGGCACGTGAATTTCAAAGACAATATGAGTTGGTATGAAAATGAATTTTCGAAGGAGATAGTGTGTAAAATAGTTACAGGACTCTACCTCGGCTTAAATTAGATGAACCCTCGATCACGTGAAACATGAACATCTATCCCTTGATGTAAAGGGGGAAGTGTGGCTTTATAGCAGAATCACCCCTTTATTGGCGTGTTTTTGTCAATGCAGTGTCAACGATATACAATTGGCTCTTTATATAATTTAGGTTATATGGTTTATTGTTGTAAGACGGTATTTAGACTGCATATATAAAGGTAAAATTTTAACATTCAACACTTTATTATTTCCAAATGCTTGAGAGTCTGTATAAAAACTTATTTCAATATTAGCAAGTGCTTGAAAGAATGATAGCAGGTTGTTTACCATTCTTGAAAACATGAAAAGCACATCAGATATATTTGGTAACATTCAATACCAAGCCGAAAGTAACATTTGACTGACAACAAAAGATATGTGCTATCATAATGTGTTATTTGACATAAACCAACAAGTTTGCACTGATGGTGCATGATTGTGACAACTGAAAACGTCAATTAACACCAAAAACACAGAGAAGCATTCGAGTTGCAGACAACAATGGTTGTAAGGTGACCGTTTATTTAACAGACATTGTTGAATGGTGACCGGTGGCACTTGCAGTTTTCAGGTTTGTCAATAAAGGCAGTGCCATAGATGCTCTATAGGATCCATGCCTGGAGAAAACGCTGGGTACTTGGAAACAACAACGTCTGTTCATGATAAGCCCTTTGCATGCTACGGCAATCAAATGAGTTCGAGTTACAGCAGTCCCAGAAACTCGGGATTTGACCAATTTGGTAGTAGGTATGGTCAACTAGTGTTTGGGTGGTACCATTTTTAGCTCATCAGGACTGAAAGTCCAGATGGGCTTATGGCATGGCCCGTCGTCCGGCGTCCGTCCGTCCGTCCGTCGTCCGTCGTCCGTCGTCCGTCCGTAAACTTTTGACACTTTCGACTTCTCCTCATGAACCATACACATTAGAGAGCTGAAATTTTGTGGACAGGTACCTTAGCATATGGAGATTCTAATTTGTAACTTTGGTGACCCTGTGACCCCAAATAGGGTCACAGGGGTCACAACTTTAAAAACCTATTTTCATCTTCTTCTCCAGTTCCAGAAGGACTAGAGAGTTAAAAATGATATGTGCAGACTCCTTGGCCAATGGGGATTCTAATTTGTAACTTTGGTGACTCTGTGACCCCAAATAGGGTCACAGGGGTCACAACCTTAAAAACCTATTTTCATCTTCTTCTCCAGTTCCAAAAGGAGTAGAGAGTTAAAAATTATATGTGCAGACTCCTTGGACAATGGGGATTCTAGTTTATAACTTTGGTGATCCTGTGACCCCAAATAGGGTCACAGGGGTCACAACCTTAAAAACCTATTTTCATCTTCTTCTCCAGTTCCAAAAGGAGTAGAGAGTTTAAAATTATATGTGCAGACTCCTTGGACAATGGGGATTCTAATTTGTAACTTTGGTGAACCGGTGACCCCAAATCGGGTCACAGGGGTCACAACCTTAAAAACCTATTTTCATCTTCTTCTCCAGTACTAAAAGGACTATAGAGTTGAAAATGATATGTGCAGACTCCTTGGCCAATCGTGATTCTTAATTGTAGATTTCGTGACCCCATGACCACAAATAGGGTCACAGGGGTCACAACCTTAAAAACCAATTCTCATCTTCTTCTCCAGTTCCAAAAGGTCTAAAGAGTTAATATTGATATGTGCAGACTCCTTGGACAATGGGGATTCTAATTTGTAACTTTGGTGAACCTGTGACCCCAAATAGGGTCACAGGGGTCACAACCTTAAAATACTATTTTCATCTTCTTCTCAAGTTCCAAAAGGTCTAGAGAGCTGAAATTATACGTGCAGACTCCTTGGCCAATGGGGATTCTAAATTGTAGATTTCGTGACCCCATGACCCCAAATAGGGTCACAGGGGTCACAACCTTAAAAACTTATTTTCATCATCATCTTTAGCTCCTAAAGGTCTATTGAGCTGAAAGACTGCATGTAGACTCCTTGGCCAATTGGGATTCTAAACTGTAGGTTTTGTGACCCCATGACCCCAAATAGGGTCACAGGGGTCACAATCTTAAAAACCTATTTTTCTCCATTGGATGACAGTCTATGGCAAATTTATTTCTCCTTGGATATTTTAGTGTGGACTTCTTTCACTGTCGGATATTGGCGATCTAGAAAGTGTTGAATAATAATACATTTGTTTTGTAATTTTTTTATAGGTTTTCTTGCAATAGGTAACATCAGTTACATTTTTAGCTCATCTTGCCTGTATAAAGCAAACTTGATATGATGCCTGATGAGCTACAGAGCCAATGGCTCTATTTTTTCCTCATGCATTCAGTTTGCACCTTTATTTGCAAAAAATACAGAAACCTGGTTGGTTGCGGTAAAAGACGTTGTTATAGACATTCAGTCATTCGACGTGTACGATGCGCACATTATTCTTTCGAGAGTCAGTCGATGTGTGGTTGAAGTATTTTGAAACCAAAATGTTGTTGCTGTTGACGTACAGCTGTCTTAAGACAACATAACAGCTTCATTGAATCTACTTTTTAGCTCATCAGGACTGAAAGTCCAGATGGGCTTATGGCATGGCCTGTCGTCCGGCGTCCGTCCGTCGTCCGTCGTCCGTCCGTCGTCCGTCGTCCGTCGTCCGTCCGTAAACTTTTGACACTTTCGACTTCTCCTCATGAACCATACACATTAGAGAGCTGAAATTTTGTGTACAAGTACCTTAGCATATGGAGATTCTAATTTGTAACTTTGGTGACCCTGTGACCCCAAATAGGGTCACAGGGGTCACAACTTTAAAAACCTATTTTCATCTTCTTCTCCAGTTCCAGAAGGACTAGAGAGTTAAAAATGATATGTGCAGACTCCTTGGCCAATGGGGATTCTAATTTGTAACTTTGGTGATCCTGTGACCCCAAATAGGGTCACAGGGGTCACAACCTTAAATACCTATTTTCATCTTCTTCTCCAGTTCCAAAAGGAGTAGAGAGTTAAAAATGATATGTGTAGACTCCTTGGACAGTGGAGATTCTAATTTGTAACTTTAGTGACCCTGTGACCCCAAATAGGGTCACAGGGGTCACAACCTTAAATACCTATTTTCATCTTCACCTCCGGTTCTAAAAGGATTAGAGAGTTAAAAACGATATGTGCAGACTCCTTGAATAATGGGGATTCTAAATTGTAGATTTTGTGACCCCATGACCCCAAATAGGGTCACAGGGGTCACAACCTTAAAAACCTATTTTCATCTTCTTCTCCAGTTCTAAAAGGACTAGAGAGTTGAAAGTGATATGTGCAGACTCCTTGGACAATGGGGATTCTAATTTGTAACTTTGGTGAACCTGTGACCCCAAATAGGGTCACAGGGGTCACAACCTTAAAAACCTATTTTCATCTTCTTCTCCAGTTCTAAAAGGACTAGAGAGTTGAAAATGATATGTGCAGACTCCTTGGACAATGGGGATTCTAATTTGTAACTTTGGTGAACCTGTGACCCCAAATAGGGTCACAGGGGTCACAACTTTAAAAACCTATTTTCATCTTCTTCTCCAGTTCCAGAAGGACTAGAGAGTTAAAAATGATATGTGCAGACTCCTTGGACAATGGGGATTCTAATTGGTAACTTTGGTGACCCTGTGACCCCAAATAGGGTCACAGGGGTCACAACCTTAAAAACCTATTTTCATCTTCTTCTCCAGTTCCAAAAGGAGTAGAGAGTTAAAAATGATATGTGCAGACTCCTTGGACAATGGGGATTCTAATTGGTAACTTTGATGACCCTGTGACCCCAAATAGGGTCACAGGGATCACAACCTTAAAAACCTATTTTCATCTTCTTCTCCAGTTCTAAAAGGACTGGGGTGTTAAAACGATATGTGTAGACTCCTTGGCCAATGGGGATTCTAAATTGTAGATTTCGTGACCCCATGACCCCAAATAGGGTCACAGGGGTCACAACCTTAAAACTTAATTCATCATCATCTTTAGCTCCTAAAGGTCTATTGAGCTGAAAGACTGCATGTAGACTCCTTGGCCAATTGGGATTCTAAACTGTAGGTTTTGTGACCCCATGACCCCAAATAGGGTCACAGGGGTCACAATCTTAAAAACCTATTTTTCTCCATTAGATGACAGTCTATGGCAAATTTATTTCTCCTTGGATATTTTAGTTTGGACTTCTTTCACTGTCTGATATTGGCAATCTAGAAAGTGTTGAATAATAATACATTTGTTTTGTAATTTTTTATAGGTTTTCTTGCAATAGGTAACATCAGTTTCATTTTTAGCTCATCTGGCCTGTATAAAGCAAACTTGATATGATGCCTGATGAGCTACAGAGCCAATGGCTCTATTTTTTGGGATTCTGATGCATTGCCATTGTAATTACACAATCACACAAGAGAAAATACTGCTTGGGATATTGATGTTTGTTTGCTGTGTCATACACCATAAATGTATATTGTTCACTTGGTAATGGTTGAGAATGCTACAGGGAATAATGAGACTATAAAATAGCGGTGAGCTGCATTAATGTAGCACTGCTAATATAATGAAGAGTGGGTACAGTGGTTGATTGATAAATCAATCTGCAATATTTCTGTCATGTAAAATGTTGAAACGGCCAAATGTTATTCATATTGCATCAGTCATATATGTTGTAGTTATTTGTGCAACTTTTCATTTTGTATGAATAATTTTAGGTTGTAATTAGATCAGTAAATTATGAAGAAAGTCAAATTATGAGTACCGTAACTGAAAGTGACTTGGCCCCAGTTCATATTATTCATAGTATAATGGGTTCAAACTTTTTCCTATCAAACAAACTATGAAAAACTTTGTCTATACATTTCAATTGGTGTTCCCCAAAATTCTGGAAGGAGGTTTGGTATACTAATGAAAGGGCGGCGCTAACCTACGTTAGAGAAAGAGGAATTAATGATTTGTCATAGCTGTGTATCAAATGAATGATTCACAACGGTACAAGGACGTTAAGTACTTCAGGGACAGGGAGAACTGTCAAAACACAGAACTTTATAGAACACCGTAAAGGTTTTCCACATTTAAATGTCAATGTTTCGGGGTTCGTTAGAAGACCTTCATTTTACCAATGTTAGTGTGATATCTCAACAACCAATTTCTTAGTTCTCTTCATAACTTACTCAATGCTAGTCCAAAGAACAAATGCTTGTCTGAAGAAAGATGCAGGAATCACTTGATTTTGATGACTTTTTAGCTCATCAGGACTGAAAGTCCAGATGGGCTTATGGCATGGCCCGTCGTCCGGCGTCCGTCCGTCGCCCGTCGTCCGTCCGTCCGTCCGTAAACTTTTGACACTTTCGACTTCTCCTCATGAACCATACACATTAGAGAGCTGAAATTTTGTGTAAAAGTACCTTAGCATATGGAGATTCTAATTTGTAACTTTGGTGACCCTGTGACCCCAAATAGGATCACAGGTATCACAACTTTAAAAACCTATTTTCATCTTCTTCTCCAGTTCCAGAAGGACTAGAGAGTTAAAAATGATATGTGCAGACTCCTTGGCCAATGGGGATTCTAATTTGTAACTTTGGTGACCCTGTGATCCCAAATAGGGTCACAGGGGTCACAACCTTAAATACCTATTTTCATCTTCTTCTCCAGTTCCAAAAGGAGTAGAGAGTTAAAAATTATATGTGCAGACTCCTTGGACAATGGAGATTCTAATTTGTAACTTTGGTGACCCTGTGACCCCAAATAGGGTCACAAGGGTCACAACCTTAAAAACCTATTTTCATCTTCTTCTCCAGTTCTAAAAGGACTAGAGAGCTGAAATTATATGTGCAGACTCCTTGGCCAATGGGGATTCTAAATTGTAGATTTCGTGACCCCATGACCCCAAATAGGGTCACAGGGGTCACAACCTTAAAAACCAATTCTCATCTTCTTCTCCAGTTCCAAAAGGTCTAGAGAGTTAATATTGATATGTGCAGAGTCCTTGGACAATGGGGATTCTAATTTGTAACTTTGTTGACCCTGTGACCCCAAATAGGGTCACAGGGGTCACAACCTTAAAAACCTATTTTCATCTTCTCAAGTTCCAAAAGGTCTAGAGAGCTGAAATTATATGTGCAGACTCCTTGGCCAATGGGGATTCTAAATTGTAGATTTCGTGACCCCATGACCCCAAATAGGGTCACATTTAGCTGGGGTCACAACCTTACAAACTTATTTTCATCATCATCTTTAGCTGCTAAAGGTCTATTGAGCTGAAAGACTGCATGTACACTCCTTGGCCAATTGAGATTCTAAACTTTAGGTTTTGTGACCCCATGACCCCAAGACCCCAAATAGGGTCACAGGGGTCACAATCTAAAAAACCTATTTTTCTCCATTAGATGATAGTCTATGGCAAATTTATTTCTCCTTGGATATTTTAGTGTGGACTTCTTTCACTGTCTGATATTGGCGATCTAGAAAGTGTTGAATAATAATACATTTGTTTTGTAATTTGTTTATAGGTTTTCTTGCAATAGGTAACATCAGTTTCATTTTTAGCTCATCTTGCCTGTATAAAGCAAACTTGATATGATGCCTGATGAGCTACAGAGCCAATGGCTCTATTTTTATTAGCTCATCTGGCCTGTAAGGCCCGATGGGCTTATGGCATGGCATGGTGTCCGGCGTCCGTCCGTCCATCCGTCCGTCCGTCCATCCGTCCGTCCATCCGTCCGTCCGTAAACTTTGTGGAATTTCGACTTCTTCTCCAGAACCATAGGGGCTAGAAAGCTGAAACTTTGTGTTCAGACTCCTTGACTAGTGAGGATTATAAATTGTAGCTTTGGGCGCCCTGTGACCCCTAATAAGGGCCACAGGGGCCACGCCCTAAAAACCTATTTTAATCTTCTTCTCCAGAACCATAAGGCCTAGAAAGCTGAAACTTTGTGTACAGACTCCTTGACTAGTGAGGATTATAAATTGTAGCTTTGGTGGCCCTGTGACCCCTAATAAGGGCCATAGGGGCCACACCCTTAAAACCTATTTTCATCTTCTTCTCCAGAACCATAGGGCCTAGAAAGCTGAAACTTTGTGTACAGACTCCTTGGCTAGTGAGGATTATATATTGTAGCTTTGGTGGCCCTGTGACCCCTAATAAGGGCCACAGGGGCCACGCCCTAAAAACCTATTTTAATCTTCTTCTCCAGAAGCATAAGGCCCAGAAAGCTGAAACTTTGTGTACAGACTCCTTGGCTAGTGAGGATTATAAATTGTAGCTTTGGTGGCCCTGTGACCCCTAATAAGGGCCACAGGGGCCACGCCCTAAAAACCTATTTTAATCTTCTTCTCCAGAACCATAGGGCCTAGAAAGCTGAAACTTTGTGTACAGACTCCTTGGCTAGTGAGGATTATAAATTGTAGCTTTGGTGGCCCTGTGACCCCTAATAAGGGCCACAGGGGCCACGCCCTAAAAACCTATTTTAATCTTCTTCTCCAGAACCATAGGGCCTAGAAAGCTGAAACTTTGTGTACAGACTCCTTGACTAGTGAGGATTATAAATGGTAGCTTTGGTGGCCCTGTGACCCCTAATAAGGGCCATAGGGGCCACACCCTTAAAACCTATTTTCATCTTCTTCTCCAGAACCATAGGGCCTAGAAAGCTGAAACTTTGTGTACAGACTCCTTGACTAGTGAGGATTATAAATTGTAGCTTTGGTGGCCCTGTGACCCCTAATAAGGGCCACAGGGGCCACGCCCTAAAAACCTATTTTAATCTTCTTCTCCAGAACCATAAGGCCTAGAAAGCTGAAACTTTGTGTACAGACTCCTTGACTAGTGAGGATTATATATTGTAGCTTTGGTGGCCCTGTGACCCCTAATAAGGGCCACAGGGGCCACGCCCTAAAAACCTATTTTAATCTTCTTCTCCAGAAGCATAAGGCCCAGAAAGCTGAAACTTTGTGTACAGACTCCTTGACTAGTGAGGATTATAAATTGTAGCTTTGGGCGCCCTGTGACCCCTAATAAGGGCCACAGGGGCTACGCCCAAAAAACCTATTTTAATCTTCTCCTCCAGAACCATAAGGCCTAGAAAGCTGAAACTTTGTGTACAGACTTCTTGACTAGTGAGGATTATAAATTGTAGCTTTGGTGGCCCTGTGACCCCTAATAAGGGCCATAGGGGCCACACCCTTAAAACCTATTTTCATCTTCTTCTCCAGAACCATAAGGCCTAGAAAGCTGAAACTTTGTGGACAGACTCCTTGGCTAGTGAGGATTATAAATTGTAGCTTTGGTGGCCCTGTGACCCCTAATAAGGGCCACAGGGGCCACGCCCTAAAAACCTATTTTAATCTTCTTCTCCAGAACCATAGGGCCTAGAAAGCTGAAACTTTGTGTACAGACTCCTTGACTAGTGAGGATTATAAATGGTAGCTTTGGTGGCCCTGTGACCCCTAATAAGGGCCATAGGGGCCACACCCTTAAAACCTATTTTCATCTTCTTCTCCAGAACCATAGGGCCTAGAAAGCTGAAACTTTGTGTACAGACTCCTTGACTAGTGAGGATTATAAATTGTAGCTTTGGTGGCCCTGTGACCCCTAATAAGGGCCACAGGGGCCACGCCCTAAAAACCTATTTTAATCTTCTTCTCCAGAACCATAAGGCCTAGAAAGCTGAAACTTTGTGTACAGACTCCTTGACTAGTGAGGATTATATATTGTAGCTTTGGTGGCCCTGTGACCCCTAATAAGGGCCACAGGGGCCACGCCCTAAAAACCTATTTTAATCTTCTTCTCCAGAAGCATAAGGCCCAGAAAGCTGAAACTTTGTGTACAGACTCCTTGACTAGTGAGGATTATAAATTGTAGCTTTGGGCGCCCTGTGACCCCTAATAAGGGCCACAGGGGCTACGCCCAAAAAACCTATTTTAATCTTCTCCTCCAGAACCATAAGGCCTAGAAAGCTGAAACTTTGTGTACAGACTTCTTGACTAGTGAGGATTATAAATTGTAGCTTTGGTGGCCCTGTGACCCCTAATAAGGGCCATAGGGGCCACACCCTTAAAACCTATTTTCATCTTCTTCTCCAGAACCATAAGGCCTAGAAAGCTGAAACTTTGTGTACAGATTCCTTGACTAGTGAGGATTATAAATTGTAGCTTTGGTGGCCCGGTGACCCCTAATAAGGGCCACAGGGGCCACGCCCTAAAAACCTATTTTAATCTTCTTCTCCAGAAGCATAAGGCCTAGAAAGCTGAAACTTTGTGTACAGACTCTTTGACAAGTGAGGATTATGAAATGTAGGTTTGGTGACCCTGTTGCTCCAATAAAGGCAACAGGATCGTCCTTCAAATCTATTTTCATCTTATTCTCCTGAAGTACAAGGCAAAGAAAACTGAAACTTGTCGCCTTTATACTTAATTTTATGATTGGTGACCCTTTGGCCTCTACAAAGGGGGAATCACATTGGTCACACTCTACAGCATATATTGTAATTGACGATGAAGCCTGATGAGCTACAGAGCCAATGGCTCTATTTTTTCAAGTGTTACTTTCTATTTTCATGATTTGTAATAACTAAAGAGATCGATGGTAAAACTCTATTCAACATTTTAACGAATAATTATTACGGATTGGACCCTCATCAATCGAATATCATTAATTTATAACGTGAATGTTAGTGCAGCATGTTATTAAGCAGGCGGTGTGATCCTTTTCTTCATGTCAGGTGTATGTACTTTGGAAGTGTTGCCAATATCAAACCTTTGAAATATATTTTCAGTCTATTAGTTCTCTCATAACCATGAATAATACAAAATGCTCAATTGATCCACAATTTAGTGCGGAAGTCGTGTACATTAATGGGAAAATAACGGCCATAACACATTAACTGGAATGATCACTGTTAATACGACCAGACGCCTGATGAATATACCATCAGTGCTAAACATTAACCCAGAAGTGATAGGTGAACAAACAAATGTTTCACTATGGAGGTGACAATACTTTACACTGCTATCTTTTTTTATTTGTCATCGTGTTCAAACTCTGATATAACCTCTTTGTATAGGAATGTTTGTTCCCTTAGAAGCACTTGTGATGACATGGACAAAACACCAGGAACAAACACTAGCAGTGGATGTATGTATTGTTTCCCGCCCTTCTGTACTAATACAATATCGGAGACGTGTTGTCAAGACTACAAGAACGACTCCCGCAAGAACATGATTGTTTGTAAGGAACTTATCTTCCATAGTCCATCCAGAGGTCTGGAGCGGGTTATAGTTCCTGTCGTAAGTGGTTGTCTAAATGTGTCGTCTGCATACTCTGAGGCCTGCGAAACTGGACGCTTCAAGACTCATTACGACCCACGGGTCGCATTTGAGGAAACTGAGTTTGGTGTTATCCTTTTCTTGAATAGATACTGTGCATTTTGCAATGACCATTTCTTTGCTTTAGGGCTCGAATCCAGTTTATACTGTAACGAGCAATTTCAATCAACTGTACTTGCAGATGTTAAGGATGTTTTCGAATTTGTAGAAAAAGAAACCAACTGTATCATCAGCCAGACAATCTCAGATGAAATCATTCTTCCACAATGTATCGATGTGTCCGATGAGTTCTTTGACTTCTGCAATTCGTCACTGTCAATAAACGACAGCCAAAATTATTCTACAACGCAAAAGAATTGCAGATTCAACAAAGAATTGATCGGCAACAGCACGTATAACGACACATTATGCTGTTTCGGAAATGGTACGGATTCTGAGAACGAACGCTCGTGCCTTGAAGCTTATCAACCCACAACCGTGGACCCATCTTTCCGGTTTGTGGCAGTTTTAAACTTCTTCCCTGTTCCTATGACGAGGTCGGGCACAGGTCAAGTAGCACACACATGTAACGGTTCATACGTGTACGATGGGATCCAGGTGAGGAGAATAATTGGCTACTTAATAGTACTTAAGTTGTCTGTACATTGTATCTATCAACAACACAATGATATTCGTGATGATAGCAACGGATGAAAAACGTGTTAAAACCTCGATAGAAACAATATTAACTTATGTTCATATTCATGCAAAAGTCTTGTTTTGGTAACAGTACCATAAGCCTTGTCTTTTAAGTAAAGTTTTATTCATTGAAAGTTTCATTGGCAAAATGATATTAACTGACAAATTCTCAAGTCAAACTAAACTAAATGCAGATGTAAAATCTGCATGCTAATCCCTTTTCCGTTCTAACCCTGCTATATGCTTTTGCTGTAAAATGGCACACACATGTAACAAAATTGTCCTCCGTTCTTACCCTGCTATATGCTTTTGCTGCAAAATGACACCATATATGTTTGGTTAAGTAGGGCCAGGGTTGAGATATTAGGGCAAGTGAAACAGCCATAACACACTAACAGAATTGAAAGGACACTAGCTGTTGCTTTATCAACTTGACGATTTGGGACATATTTGTTTAGTCTACTGTTAAATATACAATAACAATCTGGGTCACATTTGACCCCCAAAATAGTGTCATTTTAGAGTTTTAACAAATTAACAAATAAAGAAAAGTATCAAAATCAAATCAATCACATACAAGTATTTGTTATATATAGTTATCTCAAAAGTGTCAAATGACCCCACACATATTAATATATTAATGCCATTCGTTTGGGTATGAAAATGGGTATGTAAAATGAATACATATTTATATGATTTTTATATTTATTTTTCTTTGCAAATTGGTAGAAATATTTCTGATATTGGTTAATTGAGAAATACAAATTATAAATGAATATTCAGCCTTGGAGTCGTTGACCCGAAACATCTCTGAAAGGTTAAAATATATGATACTGTATTTTGCACCTCATATACCGAGGACCCCATACTGACATGCAATCATTTATAAAGCTCTATTCTGATCTGAACACATCCTCTATTACCTATGGTAAACGTTCCAATAATATTTTATCAATGATGCATCGGAACGTTAACCCAGGATTATGAAGGATGATATATACTCTGGATGTATGAACAATCTGTCTCACCAGGTACACAAGTTTAGTTCATAATGACTTATTCACTGTTTTTGCCTATTATCAATTCTATCTCATCGAGTGTGATATTTTGAAATGAATCTTTCTCAATTCCGGAGAAAATGTGACTTTCTATTGCTTTGTTTTTTATCAGTTCTTATTTTTTCATTGTATAACCCTATATTTCATTGATGAATATATAATAAATCCCATTGTTCTTCAGGCATCCTGCAGGCCAGCTGTGTGTCCAGACTTCGAGCAGTTCCAACTAGGAAGTTGTATATACCAGTACATTCTCCTCCAAGATGCAACGTTCAGAGTCAAGGTGATGCTCCTCCCCAACGCTACCATCGGCATCAACGGAAGTGGTCACGTCTTCTCCAAGACGGTCTTCGACCGGATGAACTCTCAACTCACTCAAAGCTTCGTAAAGGAGAACCTGACGTTATTATCCAACACTATTCTCTTTCGATCTGTGAACCATAAGGACAATGGGTATTTTGAGGTCGAGAGTGCCATCCTCGATTTTTATGTCAGGCCTTGGAATACCGTAGACATTTCTGTCACTGAAAAGTTTTTATTGAAGAGAGATTTTTACAAATTTGTAATAAGCTATGAAGAGCGATTCATCGGGTTTGACGACACGGTGATATATGGCGGGGAGGAGGTTGATACATCTCTGGAGGATGGCAAAATCAGATTCTGGGGCATCAGTGTCAATGGCGATTTGCGGAAAAACAGTCTGATATTACCATTGAACCCAACTAAAGCATGTCCATTCGTTGAGTACGAAGAAAGCTGGTTCAAGATTATAAGTAACTGGCAGATTCTTCTCTTGAACAGCGGTGTCACATTCAACCGAACCCAATACATGGTAAAGGGGTTGAAAATTCGTCTTTGTTCCTGGTATCTCTCTGACATTGTGATAAGACTACCAAAGACAACGTCAGCGTTTGAAACAGTTGACGAGGTTTACCAGGATGACGAAATGGAAGATGGAACTGCCATGGCAACAGCCGTTGTCCAATGCATCGGTCTTGTTTGCTTAATCGTAACTTTTGTGACATATTCACTCTTCTCTGAGCTAAGAACCCTTCCGGGCAAGAACCTAATGTTCCTAGTATTTTCAATGTTCATGGCACATGTGTCTTTCATAGTTGGAACATTCTACACAGATAGACGCGTCGTCTGCACTATCCTGGGCATGACAATGCACTACTGGTGGCTCACAGCCTTCGCCTGGATGTTCGTCTGCTCCTTCGACGTCTTCAGAGCCCTCAGATCCGTCGTACCCAGACACCACCGTCGGGAAAACTCCTTCATGCATTTCCGATATTGCGTCTTTGCCTTTGTCGTTCCCTTTATCATCGTATTTGCAGTGTGTACAATAAATCTGATTCAATCAAAGGGGCGCGCAATTGGCTATTCTCTTACTCAGCACAGCCGCGTTTGCTTCGTATCTACGGCCCTTGCGTCCACCCTGACATTTTCTCTCCCAGTGACCATCTGCATCATCCACAACATCGTGTTCCTGGTGTGTGCGTGTGTCTCCTTGAAGAGGGCCTCCAGACTGAGACGCTCCCTCCAGAAGAAGGAGATGAACTTCCTGTCTCATTGCTGCAAACTCTCCACCCTCACCGGTGTGTCCTGGGTACTGGGGTTCGTCGCCACGTTAACAAGGAACCGATACGTCTCGCTCATGTTCGTCCTCCTTTCTGCAGGACAAGGGGTTTTCCTCTTCCTTGCCTTCGCCGCAAACAGACGGGTATTCAGGCTGTACGTAGCTTTCTTTAGGAAATTATATTCCTTTGGACGGCTCAGAGGTAGAAGAAGGATAAGGGATATAAACCAAGTGAGAAATATTGAGCAAACAACTTTGAAGGAACGAGTGACGTCTGGTGACCGAACGGAAAGTGGCAGCAAGTAATGGTTGTTAATGGGATATAGGGAAGATAATGATGGAGAAAAAATGTTGCAGTTCAAGGGATCTTAATCATATTTGTGCTGCAATGCAGAGGGCCGAAAGGGGGTCTTTGTTGTGGATGAATGATCTATGTCTCATATGAGAGACCGATGTTTTGTTTTAATTTTCCGTGGACCCTCTAACTTCTTTGATAGCTACAAGAATGTACCAATAAAACACAATATAAATATACAGTTACGTGATTATTTGCACATGGTTTGCCTTATATGGTTCATTCATTTAATCATTGCTCTGTTGGTTTCCTCAGCTAGGTTTTTGAAGACAAGGAAAACATCTTACCTACACTAGCATAGATATAAAGATAAACAAGCTCCGCTGAACTTGAGCGTTTGGTTACAATGTAAAATTAATGCAAGCAATATCGGGAGGATTTACCCAAATACCAGGCAAACTTATTGCAGTACAGGAACAAGTTGATACTTCTCTGGAAGATGGGAAGATCAGATTTTGGGGCATCAGTGGCAATGGCGATTTGCGTAAAAACAATCTGATATTACCATTGAACCCAACTAAAGCATGTCCATTCGTCGAGTACGAAGGAAGCTGGTTCAAGATTATAAGTAACTGGCAGATTCTTCTCTTGAACAGCGGTGTTACATTCAACCGAACTCAGTACATGGTAAAGGGGTTGAGAATTCGTCTTTGTTCCTGGTATCTCTCTGACATCGTGATAAGACTTCCAAAGACAACATCAGCGTTTGAAATAGTTGACGAGGTTTACCAGGATGACGAACTGGAAGATGGAACTGCCATGGCAACAGCCGTTGTCCAATGCATCGGTCTTGTTTGCTTAATCATAACTTTTGTGACATATTCACTCTTCTCTGAGCTAAGAACCCTTCCGGGCAAGAACCTCATGTTCCTAGTATTTTCAATGTTCATGGCACATGTGTCTTTCATAGTTGGAACATTCTATACAGATAGACGCGTCGTCTGCACTATCCTGGGCATGACAATGCACTACTGGTGGTTCACAGCCTTCGCCTGGATGTTCGTCTGCTCCTTCGACGTCTTCAGAGCTCTTAGATCCGTCGTACCAAGACACCACCGCCGAGAAAACTCCTTCATGCATCTCCGATATCGCGTCTTTGCCTTTGTCGTTCCATTTATCATCGTATTTGCAGTGTGTACAATAAATCTGATTCAATCAAAGGGGCGCGCAATTGGCTATTCTCTTACTCAGCACAGCCGCGTTTGCTTCGTATCTACGGCCCTTGCGTCCACCCTGACATTTTCTCTCCCAGTGACCATCTGCATCATCCACAACATCGTGTTCCTGGTGTGTGCGTGTGTCTCCTTGAAGAGGGCCTCCAGACTGAGACGCTCCCTCCAGAAGAAGGAGATGAACTTCCTGTCTCATTGCTGCAAACTCTCCACCCTCACCGGTGTGTCCTGGGTACTGGGGTTCGTCGCCACGTTAACAAGGAACCGATACGTCTCGCTCATGTTCGTCCTCCTGTCTGCCGGACAAGGGGTTTTCCTCTTCCTTGCCTTCGCCGCAAACAGACGGGTATTCAGGCTGTACGTAGCTTTCTTTAGGAAATTATATTCCTTTGGACGGCTCAGAGGTAGAAGAAGGGTAAGGGATATAAACCAAGTGAGAAATATTGAACAAACAACGTTGAAGGAACGTGTAACGTCTGGTGACCGAACGGAAAGTGGCAGCAAGTAATGGGTTGTTAATGGGATATAGGGAAGGAATAATGGAGAAATGATGTTTAAGCTCAAGGGATGCCTCCCTTGTGTTCTTAATCCTATTTGTACTGCAACGCAGAGGGCCGAAAGAGGGTCTTTTTTGTGGATGAATGATCTATGTCTCATATGAGGGACCGATGTTTTGTTTAATTTTCCGTGGACCCTCTAACTTCTTTGCTAGCTACAAGAATGTACCAATACAACACAATATAAATATACAGTTACGTGATTATTTGTACATGTTTTATGCTTATATGGTTAATTAATTAAATCATTGCTCTGTTGGTTTCCTCAGCTATGTTTTTGAAGACAAGGAAAACATCTTACCTACACTAGCAACAATAGATAGATACATTTTGTATATAGATAAACAAGCTACGCTGAACTTGAGCGTTTGGTTACAATGTAAATGCAAGCAATATCGGGAGGATTTACCCAAATACCAGGCAAACTTTATGAAGCAATAAAAACCGGTAGACGGTTTGAAGAATGTTGTGTTTTCAAACTATATCTTATTATCTTATCAGTAAAACTAAGGATGCGCGGTATTATCGATATATTGGTTTATTGCAATACATGCAGGAACAAGGTGATACGAATCGGTACGCACTTTATAAATTATCCAAAATATTGAACGTTTTAAAACGAGCTATATCCATCTAAAATTACTAACAAACATAAACAAATGTAACAAGTTTTACGTAAAGTTCGTTTCGAAGTGTAAGGTTGTGTTGTGAATATAGCTCAAAGATGTATACAGATCATAAACAGTGATTGAAAAATATCCATTCCAAAACGGCCCATGGTTGAGCAATGATGATCGAACTCAACGCTCATATTTATATAAGATAGCATGCAAATTTTTGAATTAAAGAAGTGCCAATATATTGCAATACGCTTTTCTGTATCGCAATATATTGCAATACAGAAAGGAGGAACGATACCAAAACAATGGTCAACGTAAGCGTCAAACAATTTAAAACTACAATGAAAGAGCGAAAATCTTAAACTTATGTCTCTTCCTGACGGTTATGTAGTGTTAAGCTACATTTATTCATTAGCAGTAGTACACCTTTTATATCTATGCGATATGCTCCCTTCTGATTTAACAAGGTCACGTGACTTGTAGTTATTTATTCCAATGTTAATTCTTTATTTCTGAAGTGTAGGCATCGGCCTATAACTACGTATGTCAAATTGGACATGACAAAAATGGTGTGTATATAATAAAAAGTTTTCAGCTTTACCATCTTTGGTACATTGCATGATAAATAAAGCATGCTAAGTTTACAAACTGATGTTAACACGAGGAATGTAAATTTAGCTTCATTTAGATTTGTACAATATATTTGAGGTATGGATATTTACAGTGGAGTCGAATTTGGAACATACAAGGAGAAAATGGTACTCATCCTCAATATAACCTTCATCACATGTACATTCTATCATATCTATTATATCAAAATGTCTGCCGGTTTCGATACGTAAATGATGTGAAAAACATCTCAATTGAGCAATAGCTAGCCTACTCTAAAGTTATTTATTCCAATAAACCCTAATATGTAGAATAAAAAGTACAACCGTCGTATTTTGGAGTTTTCGCAAAACGCAGCTTCCTGCATGATTGGGCATAAGTTACATTGCTACCTTTTCATTTTATTACCACGGTAGGATAAAACCACATGCATGCAATTTTATTTATAAAATGCCTATGATAAGACTAAATGTTTATAAATTAGTGAAACGTTAGATAAACCAGTTAGCAGAACATATGTAATACATTAACTTTTCAGTTAACAAAAGTTTAGAGGCGAAGTCGAAGAAAAAAATCTTTTCATTTTACAAAATTAATATAAGTTTATATCAAATGTATTATTTTAAGAGGTTTGCGTGTTTCATTACTCAGACCGTTCATGCGTATAAGTAGAAATAAAGTTTCAAGCAAAAATCACGTGTACAGAAAGCCATTTTTTGTGAAATTTAAACATAGCGATCTCTTAAAGAAACACAGAGTATGTTGATAGGATCATGATGCACATATGTCAAATTTTGAAATCGATGTTATTACATCGGGAACCACTAGCTGTTACTGAAAATAACAAGTTAAAGGTCAATCAGTACATTCGAGCGAAAATACGGCCATTCAAAATCGGGATTTTGATCGAACACCGGACAATGTGGCTCGAGTGGCGCGCGCAAATTCGCCAAACGTAATTTTGAAACCTTGTCATAAGCTGACAGGAAGATATATTCGATTCGATAGTGTTTATTAGGTATTGTAACTAATAGGTAGATTAATTGGATGCATAATTTCGAATATTAAACGTATTTGAAATGTTTTCTTGATTTTTCCATAAAATCAAGCATTTTAGAGATATTATGCATAAATAGATATATTGTGCAAGTCCAGTGATGAGATATGAACTTCAATCAGCATATTAGATATTTTGTAGCTTAACAAAACTAAAAAAAAATTTAATAAAGATACTCTGTGTCACTTTAAGTTGTTGCAATGCTAAATGGACTCAGCTTCAAAGGTTGACATGAATGTGCGTATAGAGATGTACATGTACACATGTTCACTTCTCAACCAAATATCAAACATTTATACAGCAACGATAAAAGTAATGAAAAGAATATCTAAATTGGCTTGTTACATAAGCAGTTTTGATTAATGACGTACTATTCTCTAATTATAATCCCGTGAGGCTGGATTATATAAAACTACCATATTTGATCTATTATGAACATGTGCTACTTTGATTTGACTTGTTAATCACATTAAAGCAATGCAGATAAATTTCAATATGTTAATTAATTCTTATAGCTTGAGGAAATAAAAAATAATATAATAAGGATAATGTATATATCTTTAATTTAATAAGAATATCCCTTTTCAGATTTATTATTAGTGTCTACTCAAGGGCGTATAAGAACAGTAATTAAGACCTTAACACTGAAACTGCTTCCTGAGTACAAAAAATACACCTTTTTCTCAACTTTTTCAGACACCTCCGTTGCCATAACACCTGTGCAATCGACCGCACAAGCTATGAAAAATTTCGTATACACACGTTAATAACTGTTGTCGTTATGAAACACAACGATAAGTTTTATTGTTTTTTCTATAACACCTAGTGAATATCTAGTAATGGTTTGGGGACGAATAATTAATGTACGTCAGTTTGATATAACACTTTCGCGTATTTAGATAACAGAGCACTACATGCTATAGCTTGCACCAGAAATGTACGTTTTGATTTTTGAAATTATTTTAAGGTGGAAGAATGTCATAATTTGCTCTTAAAAATATCTTTAAAAAAATTGGAAAAAAATGGAAACGGATTTAGCATTAAAATTTCAAATCATTTATAAATTTCGTGAAGTAAATAATTCTCAAGTTATGTACCTCCTCTTACGACAACCAAATCTAGCGTGAAGATAACTACATAAATCTTGAAAAAAATAAGAGTTCTTTGGATTTTCAACTTCTTTATGGCAGGAGTGCGACGTTTCGGTGTATAGGGGAAAGTGGGGTGAAATGGGATAAGGTTTAACGTAATCCAAACACACATTTAACAGCTCATAAACGTTGTAAATACAACGTTTAAGTCCAATACTATTTGCTTCAAAATACATAATAGACCTTCTGCCAAGATTCTTAAAAGATACGTATTAATACTTATTCGACGCTTTTGGTAATTAAGGTGATTCGATCATTTGCATAATAAAGTGTCGCCGATTTGACGGATTTATATTATCTGGTTAATGTGACAAGATATTGTTAAACAAGGTACATTTTGAAATAACATCTCCACATATCTTATCTCAAATTTAACTTGAACAAAATCAACGTGGTTAAAGTGGGGTAAATTTGGTATATCCCATATAACCCAACGTACGGGGCAAAATGGGACACTGTCATCAAATTTCTTTATTTCACGTAGGTCCGTTTTAACAACAACGATCATTACAACGATAATGTAGTATATAACAAATTGTTCCTCTCCTTAATCATATAACTAATACCTCATGAAATTTTGATATTAAGATCAATACTATAATTTTTCAAGTTAGCTATCCCATCGCCCCCTCCCCCCACCCTACCCTTTTCCCCTAGATACTAACACCGCTATCAAGCAAATGATACTGGACATGATAGTTGTAGAAATATATATATATACATGAGTAGAGAATGAGTTTATACAATTGAGTTTGATATACCGAGACATAAATATGTAAAGAGTAATAGGTTATAAATAATATAGTAATAAATCTTTACTTTCTTTCAAAAGAAATAGGTTTGATATCATTTCAAAAATATTAATAAACAATCTTAGATCAGTGGATTGAAATATTTGAATAACAGAACATTTTAAACGTAATTGATATACAAATTATAATTTTATCGCGTAAACACTGAACATTTATTTGATTAACAATATATTCAAATGTGAATAAAGTAAAGATAAACTTATCGTATGAAAAGTTACATGTTAATTATTTTCCTTTCACAATAATTTGGGATTGATCAATGTAACAGCTTGACATTAAACCACCCAACCAGATACTTATATAATTACAGTTATGCAATGACTACCCAAGACAGAAGCCTAGCAGATCTACTTAGCATTAATTAAAAAACAGAATTAGCAGTATTTCATTACGTATTAAATGAAGCGATTCATTAACGATTACATAAGTGACACTAATTGATTCACGGAATTGTCATTTTAATTCAACCTGCATCCGGTTAATATTTATATTTTACTTGAGGATAAACAATTGAACATTCAGTTTTACACAATATAAATAATAAAATCGTGTAAATTAAAAAAAAAAACCCGGCCATTACTCATATACAGACGCAACTCTTACTTGAAAGCGAAAATAAAAGTACGAAATTATCGATTTACTGTTTGATATCAATAACGACTTGACAAATAACATGAATTAATGCATTTTTTCAAGTAGTTTCTTTATTACTGGAATCCTTGTCACTATAATAAAATTCATGACGCTGAACAATTATTTGGAAAGATTTAACTTAAGAAAAATCATACACACATATTTCGTAACCACTTACGGAGTCAGAAAATACATAAAATAATATCCTTTTTAACCTTATTTTCAGTACAATGATTATTTTATAAATACAGTGATTATAAAAAATGAATGATTAGAAAACGAAATTATGACACATGATGTATATTTGAATGTAATATAGACATGACACAACATAGCATTCTTAATAAAGGAAGTATAACAGTCATACGTTCTCAGGGTCATGTTTTCTATTTGCAAATGCATTTTGCTTTCTCATGTATAAATATACATCATCATCATATCGCATTAAGCCTACATATCTTAACTCGCTGGTTGAAAATGATTAACAGAAAGTTAACACCGCAATTCATATATGCATTAACATAAAAAGAGTTCCGATGTAAATCTCTAACAATTAGTTACAAAAAAATGAGAAATGTTTACTTTGAACGCGAATTGGAACTGCATGTATGTAAATATAATAAGCACATTGACATTGACCTTTTTAAATGTGTTTTACTGTGTTTTAGAAATATTTTATTATTTAGAAATACAAATTTAGATACAAATAATTGTAAATAATGCCTTTTTTAAGATATACTTAAATATATAATTTATAACTAAACCTATGGTTAATTCTTTTATTTGATATTTATTGAGAAAGAAAGGAAAACAAGTAAAATTTCTAGTTCTTCGGTGAAAGCGTTTGTTGTCTCTAACGTGGGGAATCCCCCCTGCTTAAACCGGTTTTTAACAACACGGTTGTTACGTTTGCGCTCACAAAAAGTCAACAGACAGAACACAGTCCTGACGTCACATCCGTAGAATGTTCTCGAAGCTCGGAGAAGGCTTCGATTTTCCAGACTTCCGCCGCATTTGTGCGCGAGACTATAAAACTCGGCCCAGCAAACCACGCTTTAGACATCGAGCAGCCGACGCGATCACAAGCAGCAACAACTTGTGTCTGCAAGAATTTAAGTTTCTTTGACTTCAACTTCCTTTAATCAAAGGTTTGTACATCGATTTATTATTGTACCTTTCTGGGCGTGAAATTTAACAATTTAAATAAGAATTTGATGTCCGATCTTTTTCATTTTCATAGTTTATTAAGTTAGCTACCCGGCGTCCAAACCACGTGGTTTGGCAATGCTTTGATCGGACATGTTCTTGAATGCATTTTGATCGCAAAATTGTATCTTGATCGACGTTTAGCATTATAAATGCATATCAAATGAAATGTCGATTCTTGATTGATTTGTTTGATATTATTAATTAATAATTTATGAAGATCGAAATCGCCATTGTTCTGATGAAACAAAGCACTTTGTGATCAAAGTTAAAAATTCGTTTAATTTTGAAATTGTCGTGAAAAGATTAAGGTCAAAACAAATTTAAAAGTTAATATTATAGTTATCTTAAATTTGTCACAGACATACAACTTTATATTTGTGTTGATTTTCAAAGGAGCGTGGCTCAAAATGCCGGTCACGCCCCAAACATCGAGCGTGGGTCATAAGTCCTCATGGTTCACAACTTTAGTAAAGGTTGATTGGCGTTGAATGTTTATTTAGACCAATGTAACTAATCACGTGAGATTTCGACTACGTACATGAGACATTGCCTAAGAGAAAGTAGAAGTTCTAGATCGTTCCAGCTAATCAATTCTTCCGGGATAAAGATATGCGTCGTGCTTGGTCATGATTCAACGATCTTGGCAGTCTTCAGTGATCAGAAGCTAATCTACTTTAAAGTAGTTTTACTTTTGATTTATGAAAGAAGATTATAGCCATTGATATTTAATACTACGCCCTGTCCGCGTGTACCAGTAATCCTTTTGTTCTTGATGAAAACCAACTGCAATGCAGTTCAACAGTTCAACACCTATCTCAAAGATTTTATTGAATTTCTGATACTGGAACATATTTTCTCAACTTTTAAAAGTGGCTATTTGGCAAATGTCATGAATCTTAATGTTGATCTTGACTCGAGTGGGTTCTGCTGATGAACAAGTGAAATAGCTATGTTTGAACTAATTTGTGTCTGTTGATTTTTATAAAATGCTAATAAATTAATTTTTCTATTGACAGATGCCTGAACTGAAAGAACAGGAACAGATGGAGGACTCTGAAACTGAGACCTTTGCCTTCCAGGCAGAAATTGCTCAGTTGATGAGTTTGATCATCAATACTTTCTACTCAAACAAGGAAATTTTCCTCCGAGAATTGATCTCCAACTCTTCAGATGCCTTGGACAAGATCCGATACGAGTCCCTCACAGACCCATCCAAACTGGATGCCAACAAGGAACTCTTCATCAGAATCATCCCTGACAAAGAAAACAAAACACTCACAATCGAGGACAGCGGTATCGGAATGACCAAGGCTGATCTTGTCAACAATCTTGGAACCATCGCAAAGTCCGGCACCAAGGCTTTCATGGAGGCTCTGCAGGCTGGAGCTGACATTTCTATGATTGGACAGTTTGGTGTGGGTTTCTACTCTGCTTACTTGATTGCAGAGAGGGTTGTTGTCGAGTCGAAACACAACGATGACGAGCAATACATCTGGGAGTCATCAGCTGGTGGCTCTTTCACAGTCAGACAAACAACTGGTAAGTTAATCTGGATATAGAGAGAATTTTGAAAAAATTACCTTGCCAAAATTCAATTTCAATTTTGAACAATCCTTTTGTAAAGCCAAAGCAACAAAACTACCACAAGACTTTCTAAGCAAAGTTGTTCCTAGGTGATCAGCTAAGGGAGTCATTTTCGCATACTTTGAGCAGAATGGATTGAAAAGACACATGGCAGAAATAAAATATCCTTATCAACATGAACCTAATAGGATGGGAGACTTTCCCCACGACAATAGATCTCCAATTCCTAATATTTTATCTTACAGATAATCCTCTGGGCCGTGGAACGCGTATCACTCTGTTCCTGAAGGAAGATCAGACCGAGTACATTGAGGAGCGTCGCGTCAAGGAGGTCGTGAAGAAGCACTCCCAGTTCATCGGCTACCCAATCAAGCTCCTGGTTGAGAAGGAGAGAGACAAGGAGGTCTCTGACGATGAGGAAGAAGAGAAGAAGGAAGATGAGGAGAAGAAAGAAGATGAGGAGGTAAAATAATCAGTTTTAATATTTTGGATTAGAAATGCTTTCTGATGTATGATATTTTTATTTCAAATGTTGAAATCTCATTTGACAATGATAACAGTCCTTTATCAAATCCTTGCAACATTTGGAAAAGTTTTTCATAGGTCATTTAATCTGCTCAAAGGTCGTATTCCTTGATGACACTGAGCAGTTGTTGATGACATATTCCAGAATAAACAGGGCAAGAGCGGTGATATTTACAATATCTTCTTCTGTTTTAGGATGACAAGCCAAAGGTTGAGGATCTGGATGAGGACGAAGATGATGACAAAAACAAAGACAAGAAGAAGAAGAAGAAGATCAAGGAAAAGTACACAGAAGACGAGGAACTGAACAAAACCAAACCACTGTGGACCAGAAATGCAGATGACATCACACAAGAAGAATATGCAGAATTCTACAAATCACTCACAAATGACTGGGAAGATCACTTAGCAGTCAAGGTAACTTTCGATTTTTATCAACACTTTAAATGTCAACTTTGAAACATTTTACAATTGAAGATTGACATACACGTCTACACTGTAAACCAATCTTATGCACGTCTACACTGTAAACCAATCTTATACAGACAAAGTAACTAAATGTGTAATACTGCAAAGATTTCACGCAATTTCCATGATAAATTTGGTCAATATTGCATTATTCTGCATTTCTCATTTCAGCATTTCTCGGTGGAAGGTCAGCTTGAGTTCCGAGCTCTCCTGTTTGTGCCAAAGCGGGCTCCATTCGACCTGTTTGAGAACAAGAAGAAGAAGAATAACATCAAGTTGTATGTGCGCAGAGTGTTTATCATGGACAATTGCGAGGAACTCATCCCAGAATACTTGAACTTTGTACGTGGTGTCGTAGATTCAGAGGATCTCCCACTGAACATCTCCAGAGAAATGTTGCAGCAGAGCAAGATCCTCAAGGTTATCCGCAAGAATCTTGTCAAGAAGTGCATGGAACTCTTCGAGGATATCATGGAGGACAAAGACAACTTCAAGAAATTCTACGAGCAGTTCAGCAAGAACCTCAAGGTATGTAAATTCTAAGACATTATGAAAGATGTTATGATAATGACTAAACAATTATCAGTTATTTGACCCTTAAAAAGATTTTGGAAGGGTTTAATATTTTTTAATTTTGTTTTGTTACTAGTCTGAAAGAAAATTAAAAAAATTCTAAACATAATCGAAAATCAATTCCAAGTCTGTATCTTCTTTGGATGATCTTTATATTTATTATTACTTTCTTGTAGCTTGGTATCCACGAGGATTCAACAAACCGCAAGAAGATTGCCGACTTCCTGAGATGGTACACTTCCCAGTCAGGTGACGAGCTGACTTCCCTGAAGGAGTATGTGTCTCGCATGAAGGAGAACCAGAAGAACATCTACTACATCACTGGCGAAAGCAGGGAGGCAGTTCAGAACTCTGCCTTTGTTGAGCGAGTGAAGAAGAGGGGCTTCGAGGTGGTCTACATGACGGACCCCATCGATGAGTACTGCATCCAACAGCTGAAGGAGTATGATGGAAAGACTCTTGTCTGCGTCACAAAGGAGGGCCTTGAACTCCCTGAAGATGAGGAAGAGAAGAAACGACTTGAAGAAGCCAAGGCACAGTTTGAGGGACTCTGTAAAGTCATGAAGGAGATCCTTGACAAGAAGGTTGAGAAGGTGAGCTTAATTTCTTATTTTTTCTTTGTCAAGCATTTCAACATTTCAGGCCCATAGTGTGAATTTCAAATATATCATTTATCATAAAGGATACATTGTTACATTGAAATTAAATCTTGGTAAAATATACAAATCATTCAAGCTGAATTGCATGTTTATTGGCAACTAGTCACTTAAACTAAAGGAAATCAATATAAGAAAATATAATCTTTTTCCAGGTTGTGGTGTCAAACCGTCTGGTTACCTCCCCTTGTTGTATTGTGACAAGTCAGTACGGATGGTCGGCGAACATGGAGAGAATCATGAAGGCTCAGGCCTTGAGAGACACTAGTACAATGGGCTACATGTCCGCCAAGAAACACCTTGAGGTCAACCCCGACCATCCGATCGTGAAGACGCTGAAGGAGAAGGCAGATGTAGACAAGAATGACAAGGCAGTGAAGGATCTGTGCATGCTCCTGTATGAAACATCTCTCCTGGCTTCAGGATTCTCCCTGGAAGACCCAACATCACACGCCAACAGGATCCACAGGATGATCAAGCTTGGTCTTGGTAAGTTCATCAAGACAACCTAAAGATTTTTCATATATTTACAAGATGAAATCAGCCATTTTGAAACTTCCTGTGTAAATGATTGATTAAAGTAAACTGATATATTAAAAAAAAATGCAAATCTTTTGATTAGAAATTTAAGTGTTTTGAAATATTTAAATGTTTTACAATTCCAAAATTGCTTCATTAATAACAAATTAACATTAAATTGCTTCATTAATAACAAATTAACATTTTGAAATGTTGGGGAAAATAATTGAAATTTGCAAATTGATTTGTTGAACTTGTTTGGTGAATGACTCAAGATTTCCAAATTTGTGATTGCAGGAATTGACGAGGATGAAATGCCCACTGAACAGGCTCCAGAGTCTGCAGGAACCGAGGACATGCCCCCATTGGAGGGTGATGAGGATGACGCATCAAGAATGGAGGAGGTTGATTAACTTCGTGAACAAACTTGAGACTTTCCACCGAACTACCACATGTGTACATATATACTCCCTTCTCGTCGTGAAGCAGCTGCTGTGTGATCTTCATTTCCATTTTGTGTCATTTCTACAAACTTTAAGACTCATGACAATCTGTTGTCTCTGAGAACATCCATTATCTGCATCAGCTGCCATTTCCATAATTATTTCAACTGTGATCCAAAGTTAAAGTAGCGTGTATTTGTTCATGCTGATGTTCAACTCAACACTTGCGTAAAGGACGTTGCTGTGTTGTAAAGACAAGTGACATTAATTTTGACCAGAGACAAGCCATAGTTGTAACCTAGCAACAGTATTTACGTTCCAGTTCATTATCATTTGCTGCAACTGAACTGTTGTAACTTGGTTCTGATATGAATCATCAAATAAATTAATTCAAGTATATAAAATTGTTGCGTTTTGTTTACGTTAGGGTTAAAACACTCGAACTCGGTTATGCTTGGGATTTCAAAACCTGAGGAAAGAAAGCTGAGCGGAAAGTAAGACCGAAAGCAAAGCTTTAGGTCTTACTTCCCGCGAGGCTTTCTTTCCGAAGGTTTTGAAAACCCAAGCATAACCGAGTTCGAGTGTTTTAACTAACTTAGATGCCGTTATTAACAACCCGTAATCATTTGTCCATATTGTAGTATTTGTAATCATATTTTCAGACTGATCATAAAAATTGAGAAAAAAACAACAAATATCAAGGATTCATGTTCGTCGGTTAATTTTAACATTTATTATTGGATTACATTACTTTATACTGTCGCTTCAATTCTGAATATAAAAGATTAAAATGAATTTCCTTCAAAAAAAGCATTGTGTTCAGACGACTTTTTGATATTGACATAGCACATAATGCACGTGCAAAGCATTCTTCGAGGTGTAAGGTTTTACAAATGACAATCGACAAGTCACGTGGTTGACACCGTATTTGGATCCTTTAAATTTATCACAAATGAAAAGGTGTAACACTGTTAATATCCATTTTGAATGTTTGTATGCATTTAAAATTGGAATTAAAGTGCAATTGGATTTCCTAATGCTTCAGGGCCGATATTTTGTACCGAAATCTTCAATCAATAGATTGTTTAACAAACCTTCACTTCTAACTGGCCCGTTAGAGTAGTGGTTATAGTGCTAGCTTACGGTTCAGAGGGTTGAGGGTTCGAATCCCGCACATCGGAAGCATTGTAAGTTTTTTCAAGATAATGTGGACTTAGGGGTTAGGTTACACATAGGAATATAAAACCCTTTGACTTTGAAATATAAAAACCTTCCAACCCCAGAGTAGGTCTTACAAATGAATATAAAACCTTTCCAACCCCCGAGTAGGTCTTACATGTGAATAAAATGCCCTGACTTCCCAATGTGAAACCTCCTGGGAGGTTATTACGAGAAAACCTCCAAAACAATAGACGAAATCCCCGATAGGTTTCTAAATGAATTGAACTTCTTGCTATTGCCAAGTTCTTGAAGGAAATCAATTTTATTGAAGGAACTGGGCTTCAGACAAAGTGCCTGTGCAGTTTCTGTAGAGAATACTAAACAACCTTCCTTTGACTACTATTTCATATACTCAGAACAAACAATTTAGCCCAACCAGAATTTATACTTAAGTTCAACAAATACACGTAACTCGCATGTATTCCCAATTAGTACTGATAAATTTGTATCCATTGTCATGAAATCCACAGCTGAGATGTTTATTACATTGAGAGCGGAATCTGCTATCATCTACAAAGTTGTTTGTGAATAATTGAAACAATGTTTTCCCTTTGAACTAAGACAATACTTGTAGCAAGTTGGAACATGTTGAGATCATATGATCATCTGATATCATTATCTTGCCTTACAATAAGATGTTATAGGGCAGTCAGAATACAGGTCAATCCGAATTAACTGTACTTTGCTCCAACTCTTAGTTACTAATGCTTTGTTTGAAAGATAGTCCATGATTAACAGGAAGGTTTCAAAATCTATTTTTTGATCTCTGAAAGTATTTCAACTTCCGCTTACTTTAGTAACAGACTAAACATTTCTTAACAACAATTTTATACATTGCCATTTGTTGGGGAACATTGGGAACAAGGGCGGATCCAGAATTTTTGAAAGGGGGGGGGTCCCAAAATAATTTTTCTCCACTCAGTGGGGGGGGGGGGGGGGGGTCCACGACCCGTTATACATGGATTTGAAAGGGGGCGGGTGTTGAAAGGGGGGGGGGGGGGGGGGTCAGGACCCCCTGGACCCCCCCCTGGATCCGCTAGTGGGGAAGGGTAGCAAGAATTTACCAGCCTATGATCCATTTAGCTAAGGGCGCCGGCGGGATAGTAGCTTTGGAACAAGAGGTCTGTGGTTCGAATCCCTCCAGGGCGCCTGATATGTTGTCTGCAGTAGAGAACTAAAAGTGTTTTTACTCGTAAAAACAGATGTCTCCCCCATACACCATTTCAGCTGAATTTTACCGTAAAGTTTTCTTAAACTCAATGAAAACCATATTCTTTATATAAAACATGAACTGGAAGTTTTGGTTATATTTGATTTTTATTCATCGGAATCGTTACTCAACATCTTCACAGTTTGTCATGAAAACTAACCCATCACTTCAAAATGACAAAGTCCAAACTGTTGCCATGGAAACCCCCCAAAATACATAATTTAAAAGAAGTTGATACCTCCAAAAGGCATCTACATCTACATGATATACTGAACATCTTTGAAAATGCACCATCTGTAAATTTTGAATTATGGTAATATTATTGTTTTTAGAGTATAAATGAAGGTTGGAAATGTTGCTAATAACACAAAAGACCATAAAAAAACGACATATAGCCGAGAACGGCTTGCCTGAACACATCATCGAACAAATTACATGAAAACAAAATGCATGCACAACACACAGGAACAGCACAAATTGCATGTGGAAAACATGCTGAGTCGGGGTATAAATAACCGTCCGCATTAAATCATCCTCATTTCAGCTGTACCTGTCAAAGTAAAGTTTAATTTGCAATGCCAAGATTGTCAGCAGGGGAACGAGAACGTGCCTTGGGCATGTTGCAGGTTGGCACATCAATGTGTCAATGCTTTGCAACAAGAGAGGAATGGAATTCCTCAGAACAGTATTCAGAGGCTTATCAGCTCAATGAGGAGACGGTGCACAGCCTGTGTTGCTGTTAACGGTGGTCATACACGTTACTGACTTTCCATTTGGACACCACCTTTCTTTCATGTTCAACTGAATTAAAACTTCACCGTTTTGTTTGATTTGTTTCTTTTCTTTACCAAACATTGGTCTACAAACGTATGGCCAATATACACGGATTGCTCGCTTATGCTCTTGGAAATCCAAACTATTAAAGGTGGTGTGTTTTCAAAGATGTTCAGTATATTAAGAGGATGTACACCAAATTTGGTGAAGATTGGTCAAGTAGTTTCGGTCTTGAGCTCCGAAAACTAACCCTTCCCTTAAAATGACAAATTCCAAACTGTTACCATGGAAACAAACACAAAATTGAAAAGAAGTTGAAACCTCCAAAAGGCACATCTTCATGATATAAAGAGGATGTTTATCAAATTTGGTGAAGATTGGTCAAGTAGTTTTAGAGTTATGCTTCGGAAACTAACCCAACCCTTAAAAATGACAAAGTCTTAACTGTTGCCATGGAAAAAATAAAAAAGTAAAATTGAAAAGAAGTTAAAACTCCCAAAAGGCACATCTACATGATATGGAGAGACTGCATACCAAATTTGGTGAAGATTGATCAAGTAGTTTCAGAGTTATGCTCTGGAAACAAAATGGGAACGCCAACCCAGACAGACACGGACGCGGAGGGGAACTCAAGCAAAATGAAACAATCACAATTATTGTTAGTAATTATAAGAAAACTTACCTCTAAACCAACATTGACTTATTTCTCTCTTTTCGGAGAGATTGTACAGAGTGTGAAAAATAATTTTTTTTAGTGGTCTGCGTGTTCCTCTTCCTGATTTACCTCCCTTGGGAATTATCTCCCTTGAATTTTCAAACTCAGCTGTCATTCTTTTCGATGAACAGAGAGATGGATAACGGGGAGGAAGGGAGGGAGTAATTCGTTGGTTTAGAGGTAAGTTTTCTTATAATTACTAACAATAATTGTGATTGTTTCATAATTATTGCGAAAACCCTTACCTCTAAACCAACATTGACAGAATACCACGTAAGGAGGAGGGTATCCATACCTCTTAAAATGGTATTTAATTAATCAATTGATCCCAACCTAGCGAGAATTTCGCTTTTATTTAGGTGAATAAGGGATGATAATTTCTAGGAATAATGGTAAATTCTTAAATCTTTGTCCAAATTTCTCCGAATAACGGTAAATATTACCGATCTAGGCGGAAAAGGGGACTAAGCAGACCAAATTATGATAAAAGGAAGGAATAAAAGATCGCTTTTTCCCTATAAAATAGCCCGTAAAACGGGAATTAATACTGAAAAAACGTAATTTCCAGAAACTGTACTCTCCACTCCGAACATGGTTACGGGAAAGGAGGTGATGAGGAGGATTAATATTTAACTTAACAGGTTTAGTTCTTCCCAAAGAGTGATTATACCACGTCACTCGCCACCACAACGAAGAATAAACACTATATTAATACATCCAATCCCTTAGTAATGTGCAAGACAAGTTTCAGGGAATTATGCCCACCTTAGGAAGTGGTCGAAGTCCACCATCTACGTTGATAGGTCGGGGACTAGGACCACGCACCCTCAGGAAGCGTCCCCCCCCTTCTCCTCCTCGGGAGGGGGTCAGGCAGATAAGTGTTGAGCCGCCACTAACGGACCCAGAGAAGAAAGTCCATCCAACGAGGCGGATAGATCTCTGAGATAAGCCCTGGTGAAGGAGTTGGAGGACTTCCACTGGCAGGAGGCCACAATCTGGTCGATGGAAACAGACTTCCAGGCCGCTAATGAAGTAGATAGCGCCCGGATCTCGTGAGGAGAGAACTTGGCGTTGGTCGATTCCTGGTCCGTAGTGGAGTAAGCTAAGGCGATGGTCTTACGGAGCCAAGATGCGATCGTATTTTTGGATATCTCTGAAAGCGCTGGCTTGCAGGGAATAAAAAGACGTCTTCTACCCTTTCTGATAGAGTGAGTTCTGTCCAGGTACCATTGTAGAACTCGAATTGGACAGAGAAGGCGCGCTTTATCCCTGGCGTCTGCGGGAACTGGAAGGGCCGGGAAGGAGTAAACCCTGGCGCCTAAAGGTCCTGAAGCCGTAGATTGGTTCTTGGCGAGGAACTCAGGTAAGGCTCTAAAAGACACAGCGGTGTATCTGTGGGCACAGTCAATGGAGGAAACATCTATCGCATGTAGTTCTGAGATTCTGGCAGCAGAGGCGAAGGCGATCAAAAATGCGGTTTTCCAGGCCAAAAACTTGAGAGATGAAGCATGCAACAGTTCGTAAGGAGCCCGTTGTAAGGATTGCAGTACTAGAAGCAGGTCCCATTTGGGGAAGGTATTAGGAGATTTGATGTCTTGCAGTTTAAAGGATTTTAATAGTCTTGTGAGGGTTATGTCCGATCCGATAGACAAGCCTTCCAGCTCTGAAACTGACGCAATAGCAGATCTATAGCCTTCGATGGTACCAGCTTTAAGTTGCGATCTTGTCGTAAGTGGTTAAGAATGTCTGCAATCATAGGGGTGGATAACGGCAGATTAGCTAGTCCTCTATCTCCTCTCCACTGCTGGAACTTGACCCATTTGTGATCGTAGAGTGCTGAGGTACTAGGTCTAATGGATCGGGAAATAGCGTGAGAAGTGTCTTGTGCATAGCCTCGTTCCTGCAACGCTCTCTGGATATTCTCCAAACGTGAAGATTGAAGGCTTGGAGATTCACGTTCTCCGGTTGCCACCTTGGTTGTTGGAGGAGGTTCCACCATAGAGGAAGTTGGAGCGGCTGCTCTAGAAGGAGATTGAGTAGAGATGGAAACCAGGCTCTCTTGGGCCACGCCAGGGCTATCAGGTATAGTATGCAATTGTGCTGGCTGACTTTGTTGAGGACTTCTGGTATGAGCTTGAAAGGGGGGAAGGCGTAGGCCACCAGGTTCTCCCAAGATATTGACAGGGCATCCACCGCTACTGCCTGAGGATCCGGGACTGGACTCACGTAAGTCGGAAGCCTGTAGTTGAGTGCTGTGGCGAACAAATCTATCTGAGGTCTCTCCCATCTGTCCGTGATAAGATCCAAAACCTGGGGGTGGATCGTCCATTCTGAGGACATGATTAGCTTCTGGCGGGAGAGAGAGTCGGCTAGGAAGTTCAGTTTCCCCGGAATGTGTCTGGCTTGGATTGTTATCGACCAGGCATCTATGAGGGCGTAGAGATCCCTGGTAAGTTGCATCAGCGGGGCAGATCTCGTTCCTCCCAGTTTGTTTATATACGCCACCACCGTGGAGTTGTCCGTGGCTATCATTACGCTCGAGTGCTGTAATTGAGACTTCCAACTGTGGATAGCGAAGACTACTGCTTTCAACTCCAAGAGGTTTATGTGAAGCTGGGAATCGGGTAAGTTCCAAGAGCCGCTCAGGGTGAACTGTTGCCAGTGAGCGCCCCAGCCCTGGTTCGACGCATCCGTGTAGATGGTGTGAGACGGAGGCGGAAGGAGGAAAGGGCAGCCGGTCATAACATGAACTCGTAACGTCCACCACTGGAGCTCCTTGCGAACTATGGGTGTGGGGACGATCTTGGAATCCAAGGGTTGTAAGCGGTGACTGTTCACCCAGGATTGAATGAAACGAAGGTTCAGGCGGCCTCTGGTGGTGAAGGACTGGATGGAAGTAAGGGAGCCTACTAAGGACATCCATGTCCTGAGAGAGTATAGTTTGTTGTGGTCTAACAACTTCTGGATGAGAGTCTGAATGGCAATCCAGCGGGATTCCGATGGGGCAATAGTGGCTGACTCCGTGTCCAAAATGGCTCCCAGGAACTTGATGCGGTTGGTAGGCGTAAGCTCCGATTTGTCCTGGTGTATGATCCAGCCTAGATGTGAGAAGACATGTATGACCAAGTCTATGTGATGGTACAGAGTGACTAGGTCCTGATGGCGGAGCAGAAAGTCGTCCAAGTAGCCGTGGATGAACACCAAGTGGAGATGTAGAACCTGTAGCACCGGCGCCGTAACTTTGGTGAACAGCCAAGGAGCTACCGAGATGCCGAAGGGAAGCACTTGAAACTGAAAACGGCGTCCGTTGACCGCAAACCGTAGGTACTTCCGTGACTTGGATCGGGACATGCAAGTAAGCGTCCCTCAAGTCGAGGCTGGCGAACTTGGAATGAGGGAGTATCAGCTTGCGTATGCTCTTGAGCGACTCCATAGTAAACTTGGGAGGCCTGGACAGGAATGACTTGTTGAGCACCTTGAGATCGATAATCATTCTCATCTCCGTTGTGTCTTTCTTGGGAACCAGGAAAACGGGAGAGAAGAAGCCTGGAGATTCGTCGGCGGGGTCCAGCTCCGTGATAGCGCCCTTTTCCAGTAGCTGCTCGATGGCTGTGAGCGCGGCTTGAAGCTTTTGGCCTTGGAGGAAAAAACGCTTTCCTTGAGGATGGACGGCAGTTGGCGGAAGTGAATCCCACTGAAGGATGTATCCCGATGATAATATTGACAGAATCCATTGGTCGCTGGTTACTGTCTCCCAATTCTTCAAGTATGACCCCAGGCGGCCCCCCACGGGCGAGTGGGAGATCGACTGAGGAAAGGGAATCCGTAAGGATAAGTCCGTGGACGGAAGCGGTCGTAAGGGGAAGGGCTGAAGACTTGAGGTGGCGTGGGAGTCATCGCTTAAAGCCTCCTTTAGATCCCCGAAAGGGCCTAGACTGGTCCTGTCTGAAGGATCTTGGCTGTTCCCTTGACTGCGGGGGGTGGAAGTCCCTGCGGCCCCGGTGGTTGCCCCTGAACTGCCAGGAAGACGATGTTGATGGAAAGGACTGTTTCGGTTGAGGGTTAAGTCTAGGGTTAGGGTTACCGCGACGCTGTCCTTGGAAGGAGCCCCTGCCTAGTAGAGCCTGAGTCAATTTCAGATTGAGAGATTTGGAGGTCATGGTATCCTGAGTCTCGCTAGCTCGAGTACACTCTCCATTAAACAAAGACGGAGCTTGGATAGGTTGGCACAGGAGAGAATCCTTGACATCCGCTGGCACATCCCGGATCTTTGAGATATGTTGTTGTCTTTCAGTCAGAACAAAGCGCGCCATGGTGTTGGTAGAGACTGCGGCTAAATCCTGAGAGGCGACAAAAATAGAATCCAGGAAACCATGGGCCATGGCAACGTCATCGGCTCTCATGGTCTGAAGTGTGTCTGGGGTCACATCCTCATATGTTGAAAACTTGGGGGGTAGCATCTCTCTGATACCCGCACAAAACCAGTTCATGTATGACAACATGTCCAAGGAAGCTCTAGTATTCCGTTCGATTTCATTACCATCTGTCTTGGAAATGGAAGGAAAATTAGAAGAAGAGGCTTTAGGATTCAACCTAGCAAAATCCTTGTTCAAAACGGGGGGATCCTGAGACACGAATCTGTTGTGGACTAAGTAAGCCGCCTTGGCTCTGAACTTGGGTACTCCCACTTGTCCTGATTGATTAGAGAGCTTGTCATTGATGTTGTTACAAGCTGTCTTGATCACCGAAGAATGAGGCAAAGAAAGTCTGGAAGGTCGGGAGGGAGGAAGCGTCCCCGAATCTCCTAACTCCTCAGGCCTAGGAGAGGCCGTCTCCTCTGACACAATAGGCACTGTGCAGGGTTTCAGTCGATGAAGGTATTCCAATTTATCCGGAAAAGACCACTCAGGGTTAAGAGGAAAAGAGGATTCATCGGGATGAATAACAAGTTGGCCCTCCTTGGTGCTAACACAGAAATCCAAGGAGTCCGTATCCGTAGATGAGTGACAAAGTCCAGCTTGCACTTTGACATCGTGTAGCACGGGAATAATAGGCGGATCCTGAATGCTGATGTAATCTGCCTGTGGCTCACGGGCCACCCGAGCAGGGGGCTGTAAGCCAGCATCGTCAGCCGGAGCGGTAGGACTCGTGCTACCCGTGCTAACGGGCCGCTTAACGGGATCCACCTGCTTGCCCTGAGTCCCAAGCGAAGCCCGTGTGCCGCTAGGCACCGTGGCATTCGGCAGTGGGTCACGGGAGGTCAAGCTACCGGGCTCATGCTCGCTTCGTGAATCAACGGGACCTCGGCCCGTGACCCCTTGGCTAAACAAACGAGCTGAGTCGACCGCCCGCTCCACCGACTCACGGGTCGGGGAGGCAGGCCGCATACGGCTCGATGACTGGCTGGCTTCCAAGTCCGAGAAGCGCTTGGCTGTCTGCTGCTGAGGACATACTTGAGGAAAGCTTGGAAAGCATGGCCTTGATTTGCTCTAACTCGGAGGGCTTGGTATCCGGAGTGGGCTCAACAAGAAACTTAGATTTCTTGACAGAAGAAGGGGTAGATTTAGCCGTGGCCTTGCGTTTAGGAGTTTTGGGCTTGGATCTATTATTATGCATAATCTCCCATTCGTCCAGAGTAAGATGATTACACATGAGACATCGTTTAGTGAAACTACAAGAAGTCTTATCGCAGAAGGCATAACACAGTGAATGAGGGTCGCCTTTACAAAGATAACGTTGACATTCAACACATTTCTTTTGAACAGCAGCCATCTTGAATTTTAGAACACGTAAAGAAAATTCTCACCCAAGAAGAAACTTCCAAAAAACTCAGGTAATCCGTTCAGAAACACAATAATCCAAGAGAATCACAGTAATCCGAAGGAAAAACACAGTGAGTAATCCAATAGGAAGCAATCCAAAACTTGAGTGACAAGAAGATCAATTCACACTGAGCACGACCGTTCTCGCGGCGTACAGAGAAAAGAATGACAGCTGAGTTTGAAAATTCAAGGGAGATAATTCCCAAGGGAGGTAAATCAGGAAGAGGAACACGCAGACCACTAAAAAAATTTATTTTTCACACTCTGTACGATCTCTCCGAAAAGAGAGAAATAAGTCAATGTTGGTTTAGAGGTAAGGGTTTTCGCAATAATTACCAATACGTCTCCCGACCCTCCTGGGGGGGGAGACATAACTACTCTACTGCAGCCCATGGTTCGCCAGTTCCAGCCAATGCTCGCAGCTTTCCCTGCAGCCACGGTAGTGTTGCGGGCTTTCTCCCTGCAATGATACTAGCAGCTGTGATATATATGTGAAATACTGTTGAAAGTGGCGTTAAACGCCAATTCACCTCACCTGACCTTGCATCCATTTAGTTGAGATGGACTCATTCACAGTGAACAACTAGGACACTATATAAAAACACTAAACAAAGTTTTCAAAGATATTTTATTGAACACTGCTCACTTCAGCACCATGAGTTTACAAAGATACCAGCTCAATGAATGTTCTAAACATTGGTTTCAGTCATTAAAGTGACACTCTAATAATGCTTAAATCTGATCAAATATGTTTAAAAGCACTGGACAAAATAAATAAGGGATTTTATAATTTTCATGATTGATATGTCATAGGTTTAGAAAATATAATATAATTTCAAAATTTACAAATATCCCTTATTATTTGTATCCAGAATAATTAAAATAGACTGAGGATATCACATTACTTTTATTCATTGACTAGTGTCATTTCCAATTGTAAGCATTGAATAAAAGATGAACATTTCAATTAAATAAAATGAGACTGTATTTGGTACATATTTAAAAAAAACATTCTATATCTGACTACCACCATTTATTAAATAAACCATTACTACGTACCGGTAAGTTTATATCAATATCTGCAATATTTTTTTATTTGGTAGTAAAATACTGATGAATATTCTATGGATAAATTTCTATTCCATAAAACATGAGTTCTATATACCTGTAACACATGATTTCTTGTTTAAATCTAAATGGAGTTAATGAAACATATCTCCAGTGTTATATATATAATTACATAATAAATTTGCTTTGGATCAATCTTTGCTTAAAAAACTATAATCTGTAACTATCTTTGAATATGAAGTTGAATTAATTATATCAATATTTCATGTTTAAAAATGGCATTAAATATTTTGATCCTAAACAAATTGTATTGTTATTCATAAGTCTTTGAAAAGACTCATAATACATGTACCGGTATATATAATACATCTGGAAAAAAGCAGTTTCTGAGGACAATTCATTGAATTGGCAAATACTGAAAACATGAGATCACTTGACAAATGTAAATTTGAGTTTGAGCAGTTTTATCACAAAACATATATAAAGATATTCATTGTACAAAGTTAAATCAAATGAATTTATTTGTTATAATAACTCATATGAATTTAATCAATTTATATAGCGATTTTTAAAAACTCTCAGATCAGATATACCGGTATTAGATATTCAATAATAAACTTTATACTGTGAAAAACAAAAATCTATTATTATCATTCTTGAATGTAATGTAAACCCAATAGCCTTTTTAAATCAAAAGCAAATATAAAAATATGCCATCATATCCATCAATCAACACTAGAAATTTGTTTAAGGGGCATACTATTTATCAAAAATCTTATAATTATGAATATACATTTCTTGTTTGACCACATGATCAAATAATGATCATAAAGATAATCCATTATTTATTTTGTCAATTATATAAAAAATTGACTAAAAAATCCCTTTATAATTATTGATGTCAGCTAAGCAAGAGGGGAAGGCTAAAAGTGTTCCAAAAGCGTCACTTTAATAAGTGTGTGCGTAACAGCTTTGAATAGTATTGTTTGAATTATCCATGTCATTACTGCTCAACCATATCAATATCTGTGTCACTTCAAAATATTACACGTTTTTCTTCCGCATCAATACTTGTTTTAAAATGGTAAAAATATAGTCCTACCACCCTTGTTATTTTTGAAAAAAATGCCCGATAAAGATTTGTTGTAATGCAGCCTAAGCATATTTGCTTTCTTTGCCCTTAACATGTGGCCATCCAAACAAATTAGGATACAGTGGCTCCATAATATATAATATACCTGCAAGCAGAATTTATTGATGATATTTATTCAGTTTATTAAGATTTGTAAATAAAAATAGTTCACACTCATAAATATCAACATATACATACACTTTACTTTTATGTACAAACAATATATATCACAAGTGAGTTTTAAACACTCAATATTCAATTGATTGAGCAACAAAGTCAACAGTTTCACAATAAATAAATATAAATAGGATTTGCTAGCAATCTGTCAAGTAGCAGCACATGATACCTCTACTTATGTATGCACAATGATAGTTTGGTGTAAATAAACTTAAATATATTGTCTTTTAAATTTTTTTTTTATTAAATCTAGCTTTAACTCTGTATTTGAAAAAATAAGACTGATACCGTTCTCAAAACAAGTCTGTTTAAAAAAATACCGGGTAGGTAAAATCAGACTCATCCAAAATCTCCTTAAATATATTTAAACAGGTTTTTTAAAATAATTTTTTAAGTATACAATGCTGAGCGTGGCAGTCTTATCACAGATATGCAATTTTCAGATTTGTGACACGATGGGCAAAAAAAACCAAAAAACTTTATATGATTTTTTTAAGACCACAAATCGATGAAAGTGAAACATTATTTATAAAAACTAAGGACAATATTGATTAAATACTGTTTTATCATTTCTTATAAATTTCTTCATTTGTTCAACAAATTTAACAGATTTCAATAGATCAGTCATTTCATATACAACAATTAATAACACTCCATATCAATGGAAATTGAGCATGTTCAAATGTCTAAACTTATACAATGAAAAACTTTGAATTTTTATCACGAGTCGAAGAAATCATCTGTTGCCTTCAAGATTTCATCCACTGGTTTCTTGGAGAATGCTTGGTCAAAACTGTCAACTGTACTTGCACTCATGGTTTGTTTGACCCGTGTGTTATGCTTCTTTCGGGGACTTCCGAACATGCCCGCTCCTTCCTCCTCCTCCCCCAACCATGAGTCTGGGAAAAAAATCATAAAATGTCAATTACATATATCATATCATATATATATATATATATTAAATGTTAGTAGTAACATAACAAGGGTTTTAGGAAAATAAAATAAAAGTAGTTTGAAAGATGAAAAGAAACTTGTTTTCAATTAAATGTTTTTAGTGCATAAATGGATTATTACTTTACCGAAATTATAAAACATCTTTTTAGTCATATTGGAACATGATTTTAAATACAAAATATTATTTCCAAAGAATATTACGGTAACTTATATGCCCATATTATAAATGGAGGATAAAAATATATCATTTTCTTGTATTTGCAATTCAAATTTACTTCGAGCTACCTTGTTTTCATGGTTTCATACATTGTAAAAAATGAGATCTATATACATTTTTAAAATGAATTTCTTTTAGCAAACATAAAGGGTGAAGATAAAACCATCATCAACGCATGGGATAATTATGACTGCAAAAAGACAGGAAAAGTTTGTAATAGTCATGTTTCGAAGACGTGAGCCTAAGACTCAGAATCTTCTTCAGACAATTTATTGAGAGACAGTTAGTTCTAAATGGTGTAACAAAAGTGGTGACGTAACTGTAACATCAATAGATTATATTCAATTGATATGTTTTTAATAGTTCACAAGTAACAAGGGAGACAACTCTCACCGTCACTAGCATTGTAGTTATCATCCTTCTCCACTTCCAGTTCAAGCTCAGGTTCATCCTGGTTCAGTTTCTTCGCCTACAAATTAGACAGATTGCTTTATAACAGTAGAACAAGCATTCAGACAAATTGGATATTTAAGGTAAGGAAACTGAAGTACTTGTAATTATCTGAGAATATGAATAATAATTAGATAGCAAGATGGATAACTTCAAAATAGTCATCACTGGTATTCAATGTTTGTTTTTGATAAGCTTTTCATGGCAGCTGGAATTTAAGTAGCAAATTCTTTTCAAATCCAACTCCAATTCTTTCACTGTGAGCACCCTAAGGTTAATTAGTCACTTTAATAAATGCTTTTCGATATAAGGCTCTTTGAAAATATATGTAGTGTATGATAAAATCGTGAAAATTAAAAAGATGTATCTGTCAGGGGATCAGCTCAAAACTTTAAATTTCTTAATTTTTGAAACCACTTTTCCCTATCTGAGATCGCAGCTTAAGCCTAGTTCCTTTACAGAATCAATTGGAAACAAACTGTATGTTTATCTCTCTAGCTGAACTGACTTACTATCCACTTAAGTGTAAGCTCACTTGAGATCGAATTTGATTCCTTTGCCTAAATAACTTTCATAGACTTATTTTTATTCTGTATTATTTCAAATTGTACAAATCTCAAACTTATGTGTATTATTTCAAATTGTACAAATCTCAAACTTATATGTCACTTAATTTATAGACCATTATTTAAAGTTTCTTCCTTATTTAATTGTTACTTGACAGTCTGTGCTTATGTTAATAGTGACTTCCTACCCTCTCTCTAGCTCTCTTGGCCCTTTCCTCCTTCAGTTTCTGTTTGTTCTTGATCTCTTCTAGCCTGGCAACTCTCTTCATCTCCGCCATCCTCAACTGCTCTTCGATCTGCAACACAAACATATAAACATTGAAAAAATGTCATAGGTCTGTACACCCCAAAATTTTGGAGGTTACAAGGGAAGCATGACAATAGCTGATGGGACAGCTGGAAAATGTGTCTTTTGACCCTTCTTCTTTGTGCTCCCCAGAGTACTCCATACACTCTCAAAACTCCTGATTCTGCCCTCTACCCCAATCAAAACTGATTTGAATGCGTTAAACCTTAGAGCTACGCCCTCCTGAATTCAAAGTCTTGGATCTGCCACTTAGTTAAACCTTAGAGCTTGGCCCTCCCTCAGTTCATGGATCTGCCACCAACTTATCGGTAAACCTTAGAGCTACGCCGTCCTGAAGTCATGGAAAGTCAAAAAGTTAAATCTTAGAGCTATGCCCTCCGCCAATTAACAGTCATGGATCTGTCACTAACTTACCGGTAAACCTTAGAGAATATTTATTATGTCCTTCTGAATTCACAGTCATGCATATGGATCTGCCAATTAGTTAGAGCTTGGCCCTCCCCAAGATACAAAGTCATGGATCTGCTGCTAGGTTAAATAAGTTAGAGCTTATATGCCCTCCCCCAATTAACAGTCACGGATCTGCCACTTCCTAACCGGTAAACCTTAGAGCTATGCCCTCCCCCAATTAACAGTCACGGATCTGCCACTTACTAACCGGTAAACCTTAGAGCTATGCCCTCCCCCAATTAACAGTCACGGATCTGCCACTTACTAACCGGTAAACCTTAGAGCTATGCCCTCCCCCAATTAACAGTCACGGATCTGCCACTTACTAACCGGTAAACCTTAGAGCTATGCCCTCCCCCAATTAACAGTCACGGATCTGCCACTTACTAACCGGTAAACCTTAGAGCTATGCCCTCCCCCAATTAACAGTCACGGATCTGCCACTTACTAACCGGTAAACCTTAGAGCTATGCCCTCCCCCAATTAACAGTCATGGATCTGCCACTTACTAACCGGTAAACCTTACAGCTACGCCCTCTTAAATTCACAGTTATGGATCTGCCACTTAGTTAAACCGTAGAGCTTGGCCCTTTTTTTCTGTTTTTTTTTTTTATCTGTGAAACCTTAGATCGAAGCCCTCCCCCAAATAAAACCTCATAGATCCTTGATGAAGTTTGTGCTCATATTACACCTTAAGCATTTCAAAAGAAAATCATTCAAAATGAAAAGCTTTCATGGTTGCTATGAGTTTGTAAAATTTCAGGCTTCTGTAAATCTGCAAAAATAGCATGTAAGGGATTTGAATCGGTTATTCAATTTCGTGACTGATTTGTTCCTATCTTGATTTACTTAATTTACGAAATTAATAACACCAATTTAAGTTGGGTGTTATGTTTAGTTTAGGAACTTATTTATTAAACGCATAACATTGCATGATGAATAAAAAGATTTGCATATTAACAGTGTATGAAATAAGACCCATCCGACAGCCCGAAACGGGTAACTTCTGGTCTGGGCTGGTAACTTTTTAATGTTTTTGTTGAATTTGACCATGAAATTAAGTAAAATCATTCTTTCGGGCTGGTAACTTCTCAGGCTTATTTCATACACTGATATTAAAAAGAAATAATGCAAAGAAGGTGTGAAATATATTTTCAGGAATATACTTTGATGGCAAATGTAAAGACTATTATCTCTTGTTGATTGCTTCTTGAACACTTAACATGGGCTCAGTTAACATGGCATAAAGAATAATAAAGATATTCATTTGTAAGAAATTGTGCTCAGAAATTTATATTAAAAAGAAACAATGGGACAGTTTAGAAGACACTCATTGCTGTGTGGAATGATATAAGTAAGGAAGCAAGAGCCATGTGTTTATATATACAGAGTGTAAAGTAAGATTTCTGAATAACAAATTCATTGTGATATTTGTTCACAAGAAACTTCTTTTTAAGATAAATTCTCAAACTCTTTTGATCTGTACAGAATGTAAATTTATAAAAAAAATAAATTTATTTTTAAATTTAAAAAAAAAATTAAGCCCCTGAGATTATACCGCATTGTTAAGAGTTTGTAAGGAAATGAGAATAGAATAAATCACAAAGATCGAGAAGGTTATTTCTTACCTCCAAGCACTTTAAGTTGCACAGAAGCAACAAATATATTCATTTATTCAAGGATTTTATGATAAATTAGGAATCCAAGTGGTCAACAAGAAAACATTTAAGTCATGACATAATTTATAATATGATACAATAAGTGTTTAGATGTGTCTAACATAAAATTTTACTGATAGATGAACTTGATGAAATATACTATATTAGGACCAGCAATGTGTCACAAATATCAAGTACAGGACGTACTAATTGTTAAAAAAACATGTCAAAGCAAATTATTTTATTAATATTATTTAAAGATGCTATATCATACTTTCAATATTTTTAAAAGTATTTTTAATGTATACGTTGTATTTTTAGAAAACTTTTGCGACCAACCTTGAGAAAATCGGACCAAAATTCATCAAATAGGAGATAATTTACCAAAAAATACCGAAACGGCAGTCGACATAAGGGCGAATCAAGTGTGGCCATTTCACAATTTCCGGTTTCTAAATGTACGCTTGAAAACCGTCTTCGTCGCGCTCAATTAGATTTTATATTCTTTTTCTCCGAATTAGGTATTCATTGCTGTCAAAGTTGATACCCATTGAACGCAATTACGGTAGTTGAGACACGGTGTAAATCCTACAAGCATAATGATTACGTCACCGAAAGCGGGTTCGTTAAATGACATGCCCTTTCTACGAGGGGTACTGTGCTTGAAGCGTCGAAATAAGTATGTTATTGTTGATTAAACAATCTACCGGGTAAATATGATATCAAAATTTCATCGAAAGATTGTTCTACAAAGTGATGTATTTCATTTCTCATTAGTTACGTTTCATCCTGAACCGCTTGCAAGTATGATACAGTATCTTTAAGGTTTTGGTCTTATTCAAACAGAAGTATGATCAACAATTTATGATTTGATCTAACTCTGTGGGGAGAGCATAAGTTGAATCTTGCAGAATAGATTCTAATACAGGTAAACCATAAGAAAGATAAATGATACCAGCCCTACCTGTGAACTCTGTTGCTGAACTTGTTCTTGCTCAAACTCTTTGGCTTTTATCAGTTCTTTCCGTCGCTTCGATGATTTGCGGGATGCATTTAGTTTTCTTTGACGAGCCTGAAGATATTGATGCATGTTTTCAGATTTTTAAATTTAAGAAAAAAGAAGGTTTCTAGATTTGTTTTTAGATAGTATATATAATTGTATTTTTAGATGCGGCTTAGGATGATACAAACATTCCCTATTTAATTTTTTTCTCATTTTATAAATTACTGTTTCCTTTGCTTTTACCCCAAAAACACCCAATATAATCACTTTTAACATATGACGATATCAGAGAACTAACAATAAAAGAAATATCTGAAATCACATGAAAAATCACAAATGAAATGTAATCTTAGAATAAATCTAAAATGCAATTAAATTTATGACCAATTCTTTCTCAAGCTCATATTATTCTTTACCCTTTCCCTTTTTTCCTCTGCTTGTCTCTGTTTCTCCGCCAACATTTCCGGTGTAAGCTTGGGTAAGGCAAGTGGCTCTAATTTCTGAAAGAGAAAATAGTTCTGAATCATCCCCATTATCAAAATTTTGTTTTTATAAATGTCCTTTCCAGCAGCTGTTTTGACTTGTTATGATTGTTTCTGACATATATATGTCGTGCCCAATTTCCGGAATTGCCCATTCCCTGGGTTTGGGCAACCACCCCTGCCCAATTTCCGGGAATTGGCAAATCAGATTTCAATTTGCCCAGTCCCAGGGAATGAGCAAGGATTAAGATTTAAACCAAATGAGAGCCAACAGTTATTACACTTGACGTTGTTGCCCAAACCCAGGGAATGAGCAATTCCGGGAATTGGCCACGACATATATATATATACTCAAAGGCAAAAGAAACATTGAATAATTTTCAACAGCATTAAAGGGGCAGTCACTAAGCACATTTTTAGGGGAAATATAAGGTGATGTAAGGGAAATGAAAATTAATGGTTCCAATTGAAAGACAATGTATGTAACTTAGTGGAGCAGTAACAATTCAAATATATAATGTAAAGTTTAGCCATGCGATTCCTCTTTCTTACACAAACTGAATTAAAGGTGTTCACACAAAATGGATTTTATATGAATCTTAATACTTTGTCCTCTGACTATGGATGATTGTCTTGTGTAATGAGATTTTTGACACTGTCAAAATAATACATTTAGCATTAACTTTCAATTATCAGTGACAAATTTAGAATATAGAATTATAAAAAAACGTGCTACTGCCCCTTTAAGAAATTATATTAAACAACATATCAACTAACCCAAAACATTGAAATGATCGGGTCCTGTTTTCATATGAAACTGGTCCTTTAGACTACTAGTTGATATATTTTACTAGCCTTTTATTATTATTCTACTAGCCCTATTTTAATTTCTAACCCAGATATCACAATTTCTCCAGTGAGAGATGAAATCATTCAAAGCTTCTAACAGCTGAATATTCTATATTGAAACATCACAGTCTACAAAAAAGTATGAATAAAGAAGTTGTAATCCATAGATATTGTCTATATTTGACTTTCAACTTCTAAAATGCTACTCAAAGAAGTAAATTCAATGACATAATGACAGTATTGCATAAAGAAATTTAAATATAGGAGAATAAAAGAACCCCAAAACCTTGAACTTACCTGTAAGCGGCGTGGTGGATTCTTTAATAAGATATTGTCGTTGAATGCAACTTCAAATGCAACTGCTTTTGGCACTGAAGATTAAAAGGATAGTAATCAATATTTATTTAAAATGAAAATGATTATTTTAAAAAGATTTAAGATATCAATAAATTATACCATTATCCAACTAAAAAACATACACTGAAATAAAATGTTATACAAGTAAGCAATTTATTAACTTTATTAAGCTACAATGTTGTATTAAGTATGGGATATTGAAGATATGTAACAAAACGTGCCACAAATAACACTAATGCACATATTAATAAAACCTGTTGGTAGCATTTAAATGATTTATTAAATCCCTCTCTGGGGTATTGTTAACAAATAGCACAATAAGTACAAATATCTCTGTCACCATGTTTAATTCACTGAGTTATAAAACAAAATGACAAAACTAAATTTTCAACACTGTTAAACCATGTGCTTGTGCAAACCCTTTTTGACCTGATTATCAGAGTTTGTTTGTAGTTTCATAGAATTGTGGTTGTATGTGATACATTGTGACACAAATTTCAATAAGATTGTTTTATACTCCTTATTGGCGATTTTACATATAATACTGTATTCGTCCTAATAAGCGCCCCCTCCCTAATAAGCGCTCCCTTTTACAAATTTCCATATAACAGAGCGACCGGGGCGCTTATTAGGACGAATACGGTAATACATTTTAAGCTTTCTTTATTCACAAACAGTGAATGAAACTCCTGCCAAGTTGAAGTTGCATAACAAGTAATCACAAAATCAGTTAAAGGAAATCATTAAATTATATGCAAGATCTCCTTCAAACCTTTTTATCATGAAAGAAGAAAATTAAATACCAGTTTCAATATCATAGTTTGACACTCCTTGCTCAAACAAGAGTATGAATGAGTTGTGTTTGTCAAGAGGACTGCTAAGTTACAGCGGAGATACAGATCGAAACACCTTCCATTGGGGAGATATCACAGAATGAAGTCTCATGTTTATCTTATGAGCTGTGAAATATTCATAAACTGATGAATAACTTATCAATTGTTTTTGCCTATTTCATAAACATGAAAAAAACTGAAATTCATTAATCACAAAATAACAAATTTAAATTTCATCTCAATGGTTTTATCTAATATATATATGATTTTTAAATAAACATCAAACTGGCATAAAATGATGACACAAAAAAATCAATAAGATGGCTTTGATTATTACTTCCAATATTTTACAATACCATTTCTATGACAACATTTCAGAAAACAGACTGACAATACACCATGGTAACTGAGACTACAAGAGATTTAGACCAATGGTGTGCATCCATGAGCTATAGAAACAAATCAGGAAACATCTCCATGCTTGGCGCCTTTTAGATCCATTATTGATGTCTTTAATCATTAGAGGTGTCTGAATCAATACAAAGCTCGTCTGATGATGTTCTGAATGATTGTCCGAATGACAGCTCTCTCCAAAATGGTTTATCAGGTATACATATCCTTAAGCTTATGACATAAGCAAATTAATAATTGGTCATTAGCATGACTATTTAATGTGTGAAATAGGTGCTAAATTAGCAATCAGTGCTCTACCCAATAGTGATTGTGATTGTTATGCCAAATGGTATTACAAGACTACAAAATGGACATCCAGATAGAGCATATAGGATACTTGTTAAGGATGTGCGGTAGTATCGATATATCGATATATTGCAATACAGGAACAACGTGATAAGAATCGGTACACTCTTCTGAAAATATCCAATATATTGAACCTTCAAAAAAGAGCTATTTCCATCTAAAATTGCAAAAACAACAACGGATAAACCATGATTGACGCAAGGTTCTTTACAAAGTGTGAACTTGTGTTATGAAAATAGCTCAAATATGTAAACAGATCAGAGACAGTGATTGGAAAAATATCCCTTTCCAAAACGGCTCATAGCTAAGCAGTGATGATCGTTCATAACGCTCATATTTAAACAAGATTGCATGCACATTCTTTAATTAAAGAAGTACCAATATATTGCAATACGTATTGCAATACGCTTTCCTGTATCGTAATATATTGCAATAAAGAAGCCCATCCTTAATACTTATCTATGTATAGAGATTAATGTTGTTTTCTGACAAATACCATGTTTATCACACTGAATGAACAGTAAAGTCTTCATTACCATGAGTGACACATGCAGTTACTTCATATAAATATCATATTCAATATAAAAAAGGGCACATTAGGGTTTATGATGTGTAATTTTTTTCAAAAACGTTTGGTTAAAATATGATATATAAAAAATTTAAATGCGCCAAAATTGGTATAACTTATAAAGATTTACAGGTAAACAAAAAACAATGTTTTTTCTACTCTGCCTATTTTTTGTTATGAATGAAAATATCAACATTGAGTATAAAGAAACTGATTGCAGAACAAAACTATCATCTGTTCATGGGCCTATAGCCTTTGTACTGAATAGAGAAATCAAACTTAAAATAATTACAGTTATGTTATCATTAGTCAAATCATGATAATGATTATGACAATGAATTTTTACAGTGCTTATCTTCCAACAATAGATTGCTAGTGTCAAAAATTACAATAGTCAGGTTAAAAAACTTTCTTGGAGTTACACATCTAAAAAATGTCTGAATATAAAACAATAATGGCATTATGAGCAGTAGGAAACCAAACATTGTTTGCCAAAAAAATAAAAAATGTTACCAATTGAATTTTTAATCAAAAGTGGCAGTTCTTAAACAAAATTTGGTTAAGCTACACAAATCCACTTCCCTACCTCACATAAGTAAAAGGTTTTCATACTTAATTGTGCTACTGACCCTTTAAAGGGGCAGTAGCACGTTTTTAGGGGGAATATGAGAAATAAAAGGTTCCAATTGAAAGACAACATATTTAGACTAAATGAAACAGTAATAACTCAAATATATAATGTAAAGTTCAGCCATGCTATTCCTTTTTCTTACACAAAATGAATTAAAGGTGTTTACGTAAAATTTGTCGACTTTATGTGAATCTTTATAATTTGGCCTCTGACTATGGATGATTAGTTTGGGTAATGAGATTTTTGACACCATCAAAATAATAGATTTAGCATTAATGTACAATTATCAGTGAAAAATTGAAAATATAAAATTTTAAAATATGTTCTACTGACATATAATAGACATAACATAAACCCACCTGGATTATTTGAGGCAACTGAATCTATGTTAGCATTAGGATCTGTTTTCTTCTTCTTCTTCTTTGCATTTTCTTCATTCTTCTTCTCCACAGCTGACTTAGAATGTCCATTTTGCATGTGTTTGACATCTTCATTGTTCTGAGTATTATTGCTTTTTGTATTTACACTGTTGACTTCTTGGTCCGTGACACCCACAGTTGACGATCCACAACCCATTGTGATGGAACAATTAAATTCAGGTAACTTCAGGCGATAATGTTGTTTTGCGCTTCTATCATGACATCATGACTTCTGTTTAACTGAAATTTAGAATTCAATTGTAATGATTGAGAAAAAGAAATCATGACCATAAAAATTGGTTATATATTCAACTCAAACGTTACCTACATTGATGAAGTTCATTGAGGTTTTTAAGAAAGTTTATTTGATTAATAGATTGCAATTGTAAAACATTTAGATTGTTTAGGTGAGTTTGAAGTGAAAAACATACCTTAACATTAAAATTGCTAAACTTTCAATTTGTAAACTACATGATCACTAAGACCATTTATCTACGCTATCCTCAAAATCATCATCGTTTATAATCAACTCAATTATGTCATATCTGAATTTCATAAATAAATATACAAATTTTCAGGAAACAGGCATGAACGTTGTCAAAAGTATTAAATCTATACATGACTAAGTTTGAATTTCACACTAAAATCATGAAAATTATTTAAATAGTCTAAAATCCTTTGATGAATACAATGTCAGTAAACATGTTCATTTGAAGTCAACATTATCAATATATATTTTATAAAATTTCAAACTAATACAATTCCAATGATTTTAAAATCACAACATCGAACTGTAATGTTTATGTTTAAAAGCAGAGCGTGATCAGACTCGTAAACAAAGTATTGAATTTATTTTCGCAGGTGTCATTATCTAGTAAGCAGTAATCTTAACACTTTCACTCACCAAATCTTTTAAACTTTTAATCTGATATAAAGCATGCACGATTAAGAGACAAAGATCATTCATAATAAAATTTGAATCAAACAAATGCTAAAAACTTACCAAAAAAGACTCAACGTTTTCCCATGAATATGTCTCTTTCGCCTGAGCTCGTGTTTACGATTACGGAATGTCATTCACATGCTTGCAGAGCAGTACTTGTTGTGTGACGTCACGTCTCTCGGCGACATGTAAATATAGGGAGGTCTCATTGTACCAGAATTAGCACCGTCCTAAATGCCTTCTTATCAATCAATCGCGCCTTACGAATAACAAATTTTTTGTCATTAGTCAATACATAGCTGTTTCGTTATTAGCTTTACATGCATTTACCGAAATAAATAGAAAAGTCAATATACAAAATGTTAACAATGACGAAGACATAAAGAAATAATGACCTATCCCATTATTTGCATACATTTGAAAAAAGTATAATTATTAAATTATCTACGTTATAACAAAAGCAACTTTGAACAAATATCGTTTATGTTTTATATTTTCTTATTTGTGATATTAAAAAAACTTATGATATATGCTTTAAATACCTTTGTGGTAATGAATTTGTTGTAACTTCTCACACCGGCTAATCGTAGATTGAGTAAAGGATAAAGAGGTCAAACCATCCTTATGCTGTCAACCGTTCTTATCGGGGGCTGCGAGCTTGCTCAAGGATCGTATAGTGAGGGCAAGACTGCTAACACCCGAGATACACAAAGATCCGCACCGCTTGCCTGAATAGGCGAGTCAGGGTGCAATTTTTGGGGCCTTCTTGGAAAGGAATTTTCATCAACATATAAATGCAAATTATATTAATCCATGAGGTTTTTAAGTCATAATTTTATGTCTCTCCGCTGATTATGACATGTCTGATTACAGAGCAGATATTCAAGGGATGAAACATATCTAGTAACAACTGTTGCAAATGCATGCAAATTTTGTCGGAGGGCCAACGAAGTACCCAGAGACATTTTACGTGCGCTTTATTGAGTTTCTTGAGAATCTTGTTTCAGATTTTTCAACGTTATTGATAATAAATCAATTCAAATCCCAAAGGTCATGGCAATACTTATGGCGATATTTCGTTTAACTATATTCAGTTAATGATTTGTACAAGCAAATACAGAATGCTTCCAAATGATCTTATTTAGGTTACTTTTGTTTGAAATCAACGAGTCATATTCAAGCTTAATGCAAATCCAATCTTTCTGAACCAACATCGTAAACTGATGCTTACCACTTAATCTCGTCTTCGAAATGTGCGACAGAGAATTTTTGTCAAGAAATAGCTCGATGTGTCTCTGTGTTTTGCGTAGGTGATTTGTGCTAGTGTAGGTTATAGTTTTGTGTCATGACAAATAGAAATATTTCCAAGAGTATTGTGATAACGGACAGGAATCTTTTCTGTATAGCAACATGCTTGTATTGAGAAAAAAGGAATGAAACAACAGTAAATTAGATGAGTCCCGGAAGGCGTGTGTAAATCTATTCAATTTGTATTCGATTTCTTTACTCTCATTATTGCACCGTCGGTGGTACAAGTGAAGAAAAACAATATATAATAGATAAATGTACATTTTAAGGGTGTTACAAAGACATACATTTGAAGTTGCAATCAGTCGGGCCGTAAAAGTCACAATGCTTATTTAAAAAAATCTTTTATCGATTAAAGATATACATTTAAAATGTTCTTTTGTATTTTTCTTTGACGACGACATAACTTATATTTCACCAAATTTGGGTACTTATTCAATATTGTTGTGATCAGTTAATTCTTTCTGCATCTAAAATATTATGGTATTCGTCATCTTTTACAAATTTTCAGGTTCAGTTCAATCTTTCCCACGTACTGGCACAACGTACGCCAATTTGCTTAGTAGATTGAAATACAATATGATAGAAAAACAACCAAAAATACATTGTGAAGATGGGAACAGACAGACAGACAGAATATTTTATTTGAGTCTCACTCGTTGTACATTAAAAATATATAAAATATATAAAATATACACAACGACCAATCGCTCAGCGACTTATGAGAGACTATTTGCATACAAAAGTAATCAATAACAGGATAAACCTGTAGCTCGATCGATCGTATATTTTGGGATTAAAATCAAGATTCTTTTGACCATTAATAAACTGTCAAAACAACCACTGGTGCATGAAACGATTTCGGAATGATGAGGGAAACGTACTGAAAACGACGAAGACTTTGCAGTCATTTTATGAACGCTTCATTATTTTTAAAACACTTTTGTATCAAACAAATAGAATAAGTATATTATAAATCACCTTGAAATATGACAAAAAAACCATCAATAAAAATAGATTTCGGTATTTCATTATCATCATTGCAATATTTTTGGATTTCTTAATTAGTTGTCACCGGTCGAGTCAAATATGGTACCACTTAAAAAGTTGAATGGAATATCATTGTAATTTAAATATACAAAACACAAAACTAGTAATGAATATTCTCTAAATATACTTTTAAATATTTTCGAAATTGTGTTTACTATACAAACCTTATTACTTCTCTAGTTAACGATCTATTGAATGAGTAACAGCGTACTGTCTCACACTCAAATGATTTGAAAATGGCTCCTGCATATAGCTATGTTACAATGTAAGGTCGATAACCGTTCTTATCGGGGGCTGCGAGCTTGCTCAGGGATCGTATAGTGAGGGCAAGACTGCTGACACCCGAGATACACAAAGATCCGCACCGCTTGCCTGAATGGGCGAGTCAGGGTGCAATTTATGGGGCCTTCTAGGGAAGGTACATAATTAAGTGAAAATACATGTAATCAACGCAGACCTAGGGAATATGAAACAATGGCGTTGTTTTTGTTTTTTCATTGCAATGTGGCTATAAATTCTGTTTAATGGTGCATAGATTGACGTTTCATCTACAGAAATACACATCAAAACTGAACCAGGCTTTTTACCACGAAATTAATTAACTATTAGTCGAATAGGAGATCATTGTGATTCTTGATTAACATAATTCGGGCCAATCTGATTAAATAGGATCAAAACTAACAATGTATAGTCTAGTAGTTGCGATTCTTTCTGACTAAAATGACTAAAATGAGTTTGAGTTCATGTATGACGTACTGAAAACGACGGGAGAGAAAATCAAAATTTTACGCACGCCTCATTCAGATTCTTTTCAGTTATTTTCTTATTTCAAGACAGAAAGGCTAGTTGAGTTTTCGGTCACACAAGATATAATTTTTTTTCCATTTGAATGTTATGTCAATGAACAAGCAGTCACTTGTCTTCCAAAACATGTAAATTTATTTTGTTAAACTAAAAAAAAAAATCGATATTTAAAATTTAAAAAATATATACCTCCTTGATTGACATTTTTGAAGTTGGGGACTATAATAAGGCACATTTTTGTGGATTCCAACTTCTTGATCGATCAGAAGTTTCGGTGAAGTTTCTTATACTGTTATCAAGCATGCATGAGTGGATGAAGCTCGCTTGCTTGGAGATTACCGAGCGCTTCCAGTCCAGGAGATTTTAAAGCGCTTCCAGGACAGTTGATTTCTCACTCCGATGTGTTACTTATTTATTTTTGATTTTAAAGTGCTTCCGGGGCGGGATAGCGCAGTGGTTAGCGCGTTCGGCTTCGGATCAATAAGTCCGTGATTCGAATCTCGCCAGGGGCTCGGCAACTTTGTCTGCAGTAGAGAACTGTTCTACACGCAGTAAGGTTTGGGTGCAATGCTACACTGAGTTTCAGTGCAGTACCACCCATGGTTCGCTAGTTCCAGCCGATGCTCGCAGGTTTCACCGCAATGCATAACCACAATGGTGTTGCGGGCATTCTCCCTGCAAGAATACTAGCAGCCGCGATATAAGTGAAATACTCTTGAAAGCGGCGATAAACCCCAGATCACCTCACCTCACCTCACCTTAAAGTGCTTCCAGCACAACTGATTTCGCACTCGGATGAAATGAAAACATTGGATTTTATAAGGAGTGTAACGATAGATCAAACTATCGACTTACCGCGATAGTAACAGTGCCAATAGTACTTTATCGATAGTAATTTTTGAAACGATAAATAGTATCGATAGCACGTTTAACTATCGATAGTTTCGACATTTTAGTCAATTGAGTTGTTAAAGGGGGTCTCCAACTTCTAATTTTGAATTCCAGTGTTTTATTAGCGAGGCCCCGAGAGGGTCGGAGAGGGCCTCGCTAAAAATAAACCTGGAAGTTAAAAATTAGAAGTTGGAGACCCCCTTTAAGTTCCATTTAAAAAGTCAAATTCAAACAGAAACACGTCTATTGACATCTGAAAAATACTGGTACACATTCAATGGGTCTAAAGTAAATCGTTAGTGGATCGGAAATGAGTCTTCGTCAGAGTCGTGGTGGTGACTATTTAATTTTTGTTTTTTAATATTATTTTATATTATTTTTATATTCTTGTCTCTATTTATTAATTTAATTTTAAATATTTTTAGTATAATTTGTATCCAACATTATTTATCGTAAAATATGCTCTTTTAGTGTCTCATAAGCCAGTTTGTGGCTCGACGCACTGCTTTTATATTGCTGTACAAAGTGTATGTATATAACATGTTCAAGTGCGTGTGACACTTAAATAAAAAATATACTACTACTACTACTACTACTACTACTACTACTACTAACTGTCGTGAAAGACTCGACAGTGAGTCGTGAACGGATCGGCCTTTGTCGTATTGAGTCGTATATGAGTTATGGATGAGTTGTAAGTTCCTCGGGTGTTTAGTCGGGGGTGCCTCCGAGGTCTGCCGGAAGTTCATCTTCGCTTTGTCGTATGTCAGTCGTGTATGTCGTGGGTAACTCCCAAGAGTGTCGTTTGACCTATATTTCTTCCCGACTTAGTCGTAGTCGAAAAGTCGGCAAAAGTCGGGAAGAGTCTTCGACACTTTCCAAACTCGTAGCTCAGCGAAATTGGATATATTAAAGTGAAGTAGCAGTGAACATCAGGAGACAGCTGTTGGCAAATAGAAGGAAACGTGTTAACATATGGTGGATTAGGAAGAAGAAAGAAGAAGAAGAAGAAGAAAAACATTTTATTTAAGTGTCACATAGCGTACATATACTTAGGGTAAGGGTTGACACCAACTGCACTTGTTGCCTGATGAAGCTGGCCCTGACTCTCAGCGTCTATCAAATGACATGTTTACATTCCATTTTAATATTTGTAATTGTTTCGTATTTCAATCAAGTATCAATCTTTATTCAATACTTAAAGGCCACAGGCCTATAGTACAATTGATAAATACAATATTTACAGATTTGTACAATTATGCCATATAGCATCATATAATTTCCTTAAGTCATATAACATACTATCTAACTCATCACATATGTCATTAATACAGATATAAATAACTTCATGATATTTTGTCTGTGCAAGGAGGCATAGTAAATGTACATAGCAACATTTTGTAGAATATTACAATTTGAGTTTGAAAGTAGTGCATTAAATTTCATTTAAATTTTCGTATTTCATTCGGGACATTCGTGAATGATTATGAGATGATTCGTAAGTAGGAGATTAAAATCAAAATTATCAACCACGATTTTTCAAGAACTGGTTAAGAACTACACGAATTAGTTAAGAAAATTTAGAACTTTTTTAATTCGTAGTGGATTCGTGAAAGTTTTTGGACAAATCAAAATTCACCAAAGGATGGGGGAAACTTCTTTCAGGACTGAAATTCCATCGAAAATATAAGATTTAGTTCAATATTGAACCAAAAATGTGGCCTTAGTATCATATGCTATGATTATAAAGACTGTAAAATGCTACTTATGTATTCAACCATAATTTCCAATACCGACTGATAATGACTTGTAACATTATTTCAGTATATCCAGTTTGGCATTACAACCAGTGAAATATAAGGGCAGGAAATCCGTTCTGGCAAAAAACGTGGCATTATATATTGTTTACTTTATACAATGTTCGTTGCAATTTTTCTTATCATATATCTTTCGTGAAATAAACAAGTATAATTCGATAAGTTTTTCATCCGTACAATTTACGCGGATAATACTGTGCCATAGCGGATTTGGTGCAATACACATATTTCCTGAGTTCATAAACTTACTGATATATGAGAATTTTGCTCGTTAGCTAATAAGTGTATAAGTAAGTTTATCACGCAAAGTTATATATTCTACATTTCATGATAAAAATCGATCAGGGAGCATGCATATACGGTTTTTTGAGAAAGATTAGAGTTGACGGCAGAGTCCCTCTGCAGGCGCCATCAAGTGTCATAACTTCATTTAGTACAATTGCCTGAATAATGTCATGATAATAATAAGCGATGCAATTGATGTTGTCTTGCTAATTGTCCGTTTATTTAAGGACGCATCTATGTAAATGCGGAGATAGGACTGCGTCAAATATTTAAACCATTCTTATTTTGAAGAACAAACTATATTCTAAGAAACTACTATTTCACGTGTCACCAGCATGGTTTTCAAGGTCACGGAGCTTCAACCAGTCGCATATCTTAACAAAGGTTTTGAAGCTTGTTAAATCAGAAATCTCAAACCTAGTCACACCAAAGCAAGGCCGCATGAAATGTGTTTCTTGTTTTACATCCCTATTCAAAAGAATTTGCTTTTATATATTTAAACTTTACTTTAATCTTAGATTTTAAAAGTCGAAAATAAAGACTTCGACAACATGATCATCATTTTATATAAGGAAAAAATCAAGAACTTTCCAATTATCAATTTATTAACGTATTTCTCATAGGACATTCTGAGCACATTTAAACAACACTTTGACAGGGACAAAATAAAACAGGATTATTTTGAATGTCATTACACAATCGTACCCTAAGCGGTTACGTTTTAATAGCGAAACTAAAAATAAGAAAACCTTTACAGTCTCTCTTGTATCACTACCAAACAAGAAACATGTCCTGTGGCCTAAGTCTGCTGGATCTGCTAGAAAAGACACTGCAGCTTTACAATCAACACAAGCCTAATTGGACACAGGAGGGTGTGACAGAACGCCTTTTTGAACTTGAGATTGAGGTACATATAATCTTTATTTACTCCAGTTTTCAAGATTTACAACACAGAATAGACAAATCATATTATTCAAATTGCATATATGTGTACATAAAAAGTTATACAAGTAGTAAAAAGCAGGTGACGCGCATTCGTGTGACTCCAACATAGCATATATTCTTATGTACACGTCTTGTGTAAGAATTGTAGTAAGAATCTGTGAACTGTTCTCATGCTCTACGTTAAACGAGTTGTTGTAGCATTTATCTTTGCAACACACAATTTTTAAGTTGGTATGGAGGTTTATTAGCAATGTAGAAACAATATATATCTGTAAAAGTACTCTTACTTACCGTCCTACTCTTATCTTAGTAACAGAACCATTTTATTTTCTTTAGCATGTAACCAATAACTCAAGACACCTTCCTGTTTGATTATTCGATCATAGAAAAATCTTACACAACTTAAGACCAGCGCTTACCTTAATCTAGAATAATTATAAAACAACCGATATGAACTTATATATATAATTCTCTTGCTTATCCTCTTATCGTGAATGCAAACCGTTTTTCATCTCTTTTTTTTACAGATTCGAGAACTCATCGCACCCTACATGACTATAGCTCGTCGTTAACAAGAGGCAGACGCTCAAAGGTAAAGTAAAGTAACCATAGAGCCACCTCAGCTTCCCACTATCAGGACGCCATGTCTACCCAGAGTACCGAGGGACTGTTCACATCCAACACGTCTGCCCCTTGTACAAGACGCCGGGTGATACAGAGTGGAGTAGTAGTTGTAGTGGTGTTCGTCGTGGGGTTGTTGATTGGGCGGTTTGCCATCACAAGAGAGGGGGAGGCAGCGTCAGTTGGGGGTAACTCGATGGAGGTTGTGGTAGAAGCGGAGGCAAGCGTGAAGGAACAACTTCTTAAAGACGTTAACGCTGAGAACATCAGAGAAAATCTCAGGTACGTTGTTGAAACTGTTGTACTTTAAATCTTACAATATATTAATTATCAGATTATTACAGAATGAAGGACTTGCAAACATTCTAAAGCAAGAGAAAGGTTAAAAGAAGTTTCAGAGGTTTAAATTTTCAAGCAAAACCTCTGAAACTTCTTTTAACTTCTTTTAACCATAAAGATCCATAAAGAATACATTCAACCTTACCGGAAGTTCAGTGTTCAAGTTAACCACAATATATCCTCTTCTTAATGTAAATAACTGAAAATGGTTCAAATTGATGCACATATCTCAAATCAGCTCACAATAAACTACCATCACGCTCATTCTATACTATAGACACCTGACGGCGAAGCCTCACCTAGCGGGGACACCAGCAGACTACGACCAGGCAAAGGAACTCGCCGATCTCTGGAAATCGCTCAAGTTTGATGACGTCAAAATCACGCCTTATGAGGTGTTGTTGTCCTACCCCGATCCGAAGAAGCCGAACTTTGTGCGCCTGTTCGGCCAGAACGACACCCTACTATACCAGTCCCCTGAGCGAGAGGCAATCCTGACCCCCCGGGAAAACGTCTCGGGGGTAGTTCCTCCCTTCAACGCTTACTCTGCCCCCGGAACAGTCAGGGTAGGCACACGAGTCGGATTGCTAAGCAAATCACGAAAAAAAGCCTAATATCGCTTGAGATTTTTCGATACTCCAAACATTGTTAGGCCTTCATACTGCCGTGAAGAAACTTCTATTGCTAATACGTTTACATTCTAAAAATATTTTCACCACTTCTCCGGAAAAATCCCAAAATGTTACGAAAAATGGTGTTGCATCCAATCGACAGTTGTCTTCTGGTCCTAGGTGAAGGTTTGACTAAAAAACTCGTGTTTCTTACTGTTTAGAAAGTAGTAGATTCTAAGAATTACCCTGAATTATCATTTGAACTGACAACAATATATTTCTGAACTCCCCCAGGGTGAGTTGGTGTACGTCAACTACGGACGAGAAGAAGACTTCCGGTATATCACAGAGACCGCCAGCGTCAACGTCACCGGCCGGATCGCCATCGTCAGATACGGCATGATCTTCAGGGGCGATAAGGTATCTGGAGTTTCTCATTTGCTTTGAACAGAAAAAACAAGCGATGGACTCTATGAAATACGCTTTAAGAAATTCGAAATTCGAAACGAGTATATAATGCAAAACCTACGTTTTTATTCATGAATAATTTTATTTGAGGCATCTTTCATAGTCTTCCCTTCACTTTTACATTAAATTTGTTCATGTATTTTAGTGTATCAAATATCAAAAGTTTAGACAAAGGAAGTACCCTTTTAGTTAAAAAAAAACCAACAAGAAATGTAGGCCTGTTATACGTTTTGATTTTGGAAATCATTATCTGTTTTTAATTAAAGAAACTTTCCACGATAACAATTACATATACAGGTGAAAGCGGCCGAGAAGTACGGCGCTATTGGTCTCATCATCTACTCTGACCCTGCCGACTACGCGAGGGGGGACAGCGTCTACCCCCACAGCCAGTGGCTACCCCCGACAGGTGCGCAGAGGGGGTCCATCTTCGTCGTCGACGGCGATCCGGAAACACCCGGGTACCCATCCATAGGTGCGTGTGATTTTCTTTCAGTTTATAAAAAGGTTTGTATCTATGATGAAATATTCATATATTGATTAGATAAGGTAAATTTTTAAGATTATGCATTTTCTTAATGTTCAATGTGATTTATCCTTTAAGGGATTTTTTTTATTGAACATCATTAAATTAAGTAAATTAAGATTAAAGAAATCCTTGTGAAAATCTTTGTTATTTCTGTTTTGTAGTCAGTAAACGTAAGTATCCCCACAGATAATTTGAAAAGCTTTATTCAAAATCATATATTTCGGTATATGTCCATTTACTCTGACATACGACATTTCTTGTTACCTATCAGCGTGAAGAATATTTTCTATCAATATAAACAGACACAGCGTACCGAGTCCCCGAGGCTGACATAACTTCGCTACCTACTATACCCGTACACCCCATCAGTTATGGAGAGGCGGAACAACTCATGCAGTAAGTATATGTAGCACGTACATCATAGTTTAATCAAAGACGTGTCCAAAAGAAACGCTACCACCCAAATCGAAACATGATTCTATCCACGGGGAATTAATATCCCTGAAACATGGTTGCATGGTTTCCCTGAAAGCCGACTTCACTCAACAAGGACGTATACGTTTTGCAATGTTTCAATGTGTTGAACTGTCTTTTGATCCTGTTTTTATATCCTTTCGTCTACTTTAGATACATGTCTGGTGAAGAAGTCCCCACAGCCTGGAATGGTGGAATGACCATTCAGTATAGATACGGACCCGGCTTCACGAACGCTACTGTCAGGTGCGTGTTTAAAGCTTTTTGAATGAATATAATGCACGTGGGCGGTTGAAATTCACGTAAATGCCGAAAACATTGTTTCTGATGTTCATATGTGAATGAATTTTGAAAATTAAGTGAAATAAAATAAATGCAGAGATTTTTAAAAATTACTCATCAAAGAAAATATATTGTTTCATGAAAACCAGTCTTTATAAATCGAGTATTTAATTAAACATACGGTGAACCATTCTCTCCCATTCTCTCCTCGGGTATGACTGAGCTGCCTCTGTGGGGAGAGAATGATAGTGAAAAAGGAGATGTCAATTTCTTTTATTTCTACGTTCAAGCCTCTAGTATTCTCGCTGGCAGAGAGTTTTTACAGTTATCACAGAAAGAAAGAACCACGTTTGAATACATTCCTTGAATATTTTATTCAACTTTATTCAAAATATAATTGAACACAAAGGAAAAAAACCCGAAGATTATTTACATGATTGATTGTTTGGATTTTGATATTAATCTGAATGTTCACGTCGTTCCCTCTACAGAGCGGTAGAAATGGACATTTCAACTCGTAACGAGAGACGGACGATTTACAATACTATTGGAACAATCAGAGGAGCAGTAGAACCGGGTAGGTATAATATTAGACAACACTCTATCACCTTCATGAGGAATCTTTTAACAACAGGCAGAGCATGATAATGTGACGATTTATAAAATACATAAAAGGCTACTGACACATGTTTTAATACAATATCCGAATCAATTTTCATAATTGCACAGTTTTCAGATTTAATTAAAAGAATGAATCAGTAAACATCAAGCCACTTGTAAGCTCGTCGGAAATGGTTTCAGTTGAGTCCTTCAATTCAAGTATTAAATGGATCAAATTTATATATTTGTCTTAAATTTGATTGAAAACAGATGCTACATATATCCTTTTCAACCTGATTGCAGGGAAATAAGAACGGTATTCATATTGTTTGTTTTCATCTCTAGGTTACATGAAAGATATTAAGTGTCATTATTTCAGACAGGTACGTAATTCTTGGAAACCATCGAGACGCGTGGGTATTCGGAGCTATGGACCCTTCTAGTGGTACCGCCGTGATGATGGAGGTCGCCAGGGTCGTCGCTAGCTTCGTGCAAAATAGTACGTACTTCGACACTAAAGGGGCAGTAGCACGTGTTTGGGGGAATATGAGGTGATGTCAGGAAACTGAAAATATATTGTTCCAATTGAAAGACAATGTATTTAAACTAATTGAAGCAGTAGTAAATCAAATATATAATTTATAGTTCAGCCGTGCAATTCCTTTTTCTTACACAAAATGAATTAGAGGTGTTCACACAAAAATGGCCGCCAATGGACTTTATGTGAATCTTTATAATTTGTTCCCTGACTATGGATGATTGGTTTGTGAAATAAAAGTTTTGACACTTTCAAAATAATACATTTAGCATTGACATACAATTATCAGTGAAAATTTGAACATATAAAATTCTCAAACAAACGTGCTACTCTCTCTTTAAAAGACACTTTTCGACGACTTATTTGTTCATATTAACACAATAAGATTAGTCAACCAAATTTTTCAAAGTTGTATGTGTGTTTAAAATCGCTTCAGAGGATAGATATAATATAATAATTATTATATATAATATTTAGTTTTGACATATTGGCGCCCGTCAATTACTCCAACGTATTTTTTCAAAATTATGTTAACCTCGTTTATGATACCTGGCAGTTTACATCTACGTATCTTAAGTTTATTAATATGGTAATGAACCTTAGTGCAAATATCATATAATTTTGGTTTCGTTTAGACATCAATCAAATGATTCCAGAAGCATAGACGATGAAAACCAATTGTCCATATTTTCGGATCGTCAAGGCACTGATGCATAATTCATAAAATTTGGCATCGTTAAATAGATGGGGTCATACTGTTGAATATGTAATTATGTTAACTTGTGATTAAAATATTAAATATAGATTCTTTGAGAAAAAATCAGAAAAAAATACATTGACCTAGTGCAAAGAAACAAACATGATTGAGACCCTAGGTCACTTCAATGACCTGCCAAAATTGTAACTGTTAACTGTTAGGTATGAGATGAAAATATGTTACGGCAAAATGAATCTTTATTTATGTAGTGAAAGTTCAACATTATCTGTTTCGTTTTCATAATGCTAGGGTGTCTCAACGACATTCCAAATTACATAATATTTTCATTAGAATACTTAGGTAAGTGAAAAACTTTAAGGGATGCAGCTGTATATCGTTTAAACGGTTATATGGCTAGTATTCGTGTAAATGGAACAAGTACTTTGGGTGTTGTTCGATTTTCATTTAAAATTCATAATTTTCACGTATTTTGCATTTTTGGGTGATCATAACCCGTGTGATATGTTTTGAATTGATATCATCACAGATAATATTTTTAACGCCGAACAGAACCACTGATTGTTCCTCGAATGACTGAATTCTGTTCTATGTGTGTTCATTTCCGATGATGCATTTTTTAGGTGAATATAAGCCGTGTGATAAGTTTTCAATTCACATTATCACAGATCAAATTGTCCCGCCTTTCAATACCGAACAGAATCTCTGAGCGTCCCTAAAATGTCTGAAATCAGTACTATTACCGATACCCTGTGATTTGACAGACAAGTGGCGACCCAGAAGAACGCTGATGTTCTGTAGCTGGGCTGCCGAGGAATATGGTCTCATTGGATCCAACGAGTGGGTACAGGTAGGATATTGGCATAATCACACACTTTGTCTTGTAATATGTACGCTTTTATACCATGTTGAACTTGAAACACAACTCTTTTAACTAAGAATTTATTCTTTTCTTCTCTTGAACTAATAATCAAGTGTATACGTACGATTTTTGTGCACTCTTCTGATATATCCTCGCCCGACATCGACACAACATTATTAAAAGAAAATTATAAAATGTTGTACACACACCCTTTCAAGTTACATTTACAGACAGAATCAACGCTCTTTCTGTGACATTTACATTAATGAGTGAAGTATTTTAGATTGAACTCTGTAAGCATGAAGCGCAGACATAACATGAACCGCCTGTAAAATCTGAAAATGAAGTCTTATAAAGTATAATGTCTGTAAATCTGTAAAGTGGTCTAACATTTAGTGCTTTTATCGCGTAACATCGATTGTCTCAAGACAGAACATTAAGATTTACTCAGATGTAATTCGTGAACGTTACCATATCAGTCTTTTTCAACATGTATACATAGAAATTTCATTCATATCGCATTTTAACATGATAATTTCACACCTAAAACACAACCATGAAAGAAAAGGAACATTTAAAATGTATTTTTAAAAGTATGTGAAGGGTATTCACAAACTTTACATATCAAGAGCCAATTATAATAAAAGGTTCACAACAATGGCCGGTCTTCCTATAAAAAGTTCTAATTTGTGCATTCTTCATCCTTCAGGAGTACGTCAAGAGTCTTGGAGAAAGGACAGTTGCTTACCTGAACGTCGACACTTCCGTTTCCGGTATGTTAATCACGTGATCATGTGCCTTATTTGAATGTAACACATGAACTACTTAAAAATCATAAAGATAATGAAACTTTCGTTTCTGGATTAACAATACTAAAACGCAACGTTGACCGAGCTTTAATTCCCTTCTTGTGTATGACTAAAAGTTGCATCTAAATCATTAACTATATCTTGAACATTTTCGGTAGGAAGAAATTAATCGTTTCAAGGACGTCTGTCAAAATTCAACTGTAGAATATGGTACTTTGGGATGAGATATCTCACTTTTGTAGTTCATTAGTTCTGATATGTATTATTCACATCTCATTTGCAAGTAGCCTACATAGTTCATGTATTCTTACTTTTCTTTACGTCTTTCTTGTTTTGCTGTTGAATGTAATCTTATCTTAATAAACTAGTTAGATTCAGATCTGTATTGTAAATAGGAGCTTTGTAAATATATCTAGATGATATGAAAATTGTGTTTCATGAATGATGTGTTTTCTTTCAGGAAACCATTCCGTATTCTTTGGTTCGACTCCGCTGCTCTACCGGGCGATATACGAAGCAGCTAAAAATGTGTGTAATTATTCCGATAACGTTTAACTGCGAAACACACTTTCTTAAGTGTAACGTGTTTGTAAATGTATACGCCTTAAGTTATCTTCTCAAACATTACACATTTCATTCGCATCTAAACATCAAAACTGACAGGCAAAAGAAAGCACACTTCAGTTGGATTTTTAGGTTCTATTTAACAAACATAAACGTGTATTTTTCTCATATTGACAACATTTTAAACATGGTAGGGGTAATGAAAATGTAAATTCTATTTCTTACCATTGCCAACATTAAAGAAAGATATTTCTACAAAACATTTACCCGACTCCAATTATTTTATTCAAGTTACTGAAACATTTTTGTATTGTTTACATGTCATAACTTAATACATCACATGTCTGTTAGATATTAAGTAAAACTGTGGTGGTTGTTTTCTTGCCTGGCGGTTTATTTCGAATGTTTGTCAATGATATCAGTGTGTCGTTACATCTCTTGAGTAAAATTTCTATGTTAACGATAAATCACGTTTGCAGGTACCAGACATAAGAAGTGGACAAAAAGTATACGACCGTTGGCTGGAGACTAACCCGTGGACAGAGGCTGGACTTGATGAACGTGTACCTCTGTGAGTACCTAGTACCTACCATGTATAGGACAACTTATAGCTTTAGTACTCTGTGAGTACCCAGTACCTACCATGTAGAGGGGAATCGCATAGCTTTAGTTGATGTGTACCTGCTCATTCATTATCTATCTTTAAATCAACTTAAACTGATTCAATGGAAAATGCTGTTTTATTTCGCAATTGTTACAACGTGCAAATATGTCTTGTTTTTCAATTGTACGGAATGGGAGCGATAGCTTAAGATGAGCACTGATTCATCCGTGATCAACATACACACGTTTGACATAATGAAACATTGAATCATCACACGCCCTTATCAGAATTGAATAGACCGTTTTTTATTAACATTTGCTTTCTGACTTTCTATAATATCATTTAAATAATGTATGTTTCTGAAAATGATTAATTCTCGAACAAAATACACTCCTTATCCAAATAATCAGCTGTTGTGTTTAAGTAATCGTTATCAGAGTTTTCATTAAGGAAAAATTATTCTGCTATTTAAAAAAAACCCAACAACCTTTTCTGTGACCCAATAATGCAGAAGTCAGATGTCCAACCCTGATCCGAACACGCGAGTCTTGCAGCCATATACCAATGAAGAGTAAATGGAAAAAAACGAAATAAATATAAATGATGTAATTCAAGTCAATAAAATGTATGCCAATCCTTTCAGGATCACAAGACCCGGATCTGGATCTGACCACGCCCCCTTCTTGCAGAAAGCCGGAATACCTTCACTGGAGTTCGGCTACAGGGTATGATGAATCACTACACTCTTCATAAATACCAATAACACAAAGCCATGAACATTTAAGTACTTGAATTAATCCAATATTTTCTCGCTCCATTGTTTGTTCATACATTTTGGATGTAGATAATCACACACTATCTACTATAGTAAATTTGTTTTAAAATGCCACTTCTAATATATATTAGGTAAGTAAATGTGTTGATAACTTATCAATCCTCTGTATTATTATATTTTAAAGATCAGAGAGTCACTCTTGACATTAACTAATAAAAAATAAAAATTTTAGAGGGGCGTCTTTTCTGTATAGATTTTTTCTAGTGTCCAGTGTTCCGCTTTGGGGAAATTTTCTGTAGAGACTTACGATATTTGTGAGATTCGGTTTATGAATAAGGACTGACATAAACAATCTGCATGATTTTGATTGAAAGAAACAAGAAACATGATATTAAGTACTTCTTATCGGCAGAGAAGGTCATATAGACTTTCAATTAATTAGTAAAATAACATGATTTTCTGTATTTCTTTTTGTAAATACGAACGTCTATATATTGCAAAATAACTCTTTTTGATGCGAGGCCTTATCTGCCTATGATAAGTAATCATTAACTCGTCCTAAACGTCATGTATGTTGTTATGCAGAGAAATTACCTTTCTCCTGAATTGCATGTGAAGGAAGTGAATTCAGGTGTATCATGTATCATGTAGCATGTACCATGTACCATGTACCATGTGTTGACAGGACTCCATCTCCTCCTACCCCCTGTACCATTCTGTGTACGAGACATTCTATGCGATGGAGGAATTCTTTGATCCTGACTTCAAGGTGTGTGTTTTGTTAATAATATCACGAAGTATATGGTATATTCAACATCTATAAAGATATGTATACTAATGATACAAGGGTACGTATGCGATTCATGACAACTGCCATTGTATGTTTTAATAACATCATTATTCTTATTGTTTTTATAAAGTTCAAAGTAAAAGGGAGAAATTCCGTGATTACAGTTGTGTAATTTTTAGCGGAATCCAAACATCCTACAATTTCGTTTATTTTAGTTTTGATTGAATGAACTATCTTGCATTGAAAGTTATGCAGTGAAAGCAACTGTATGCGTAGCAATTTCAAGGTACCAATGTACATATATTTAATCCAATGAGTTTAAAAGTGATATGTATAGGTTATATACTCCTTTGAGGTTGATATGGGATATACAGCCCGAGGCGAAGCCGAGGGCTTTATATCCCATATCAACTGAAAAGGAGTATATAACCGTCTTACACAACATGGGACATCATTTTAGAACTTATTTTTCTATTTTGTTAAAAAAGATTTTAAAATAATTAGGAAAAAACAGTATTTTTCAGGCTGAAGTAATCCACATAACGCACCTAGGTCGTTATGTCAAACAGCAACCTGTAAAGACAAAGGAAATAATCTCCCGCGTTGTGTAAATCTAATTAGGCCCACGCCTGTATTGCGTCATTATGGCTGGACCTCTCGCGGAATCTCGCAGACTCCCTTCTCCTTCCTTACAACGTCTCCGACTATGGTGTTATGCTGGAGAAGAGTCGCCAGGAGCTTGACCTAACACACGGCTCTGCACTCAGAAGTCAGATAGCTAACTACTGTATGTAGTTTTTACGTTGGATGTTATTTGATTGCAAGGGGTGTGTTAACAAAGAACGGTAGGAGGAGTAGGGGATCGAACGGAATGTTGAGGGAGTTTCCCCCTTGAACTTTAGTAAATTATCTCCTCTTAAAGGGGCTGTAGCACGTTTTTAGGGGGAATATGAGGTGATGTCAGGAAAATAAAAATTAATGGTTCCAATTGAAAGACAATATATTTATAAAAAATGGCCGCCAATGGATTTTATGTGAATCTTTGATTGGTGTGTGTAATGAGATTTTTGACATTATCAAAATGATACATGTAGCAATAACCTACAACTATCAGTGAAAAAATTGAAATATAAAATTGTCAAAAAACGTGCTACTGTCCCTTTAAAATTTATGGATCCATTAAATGTTATAGGAATAAATATTAGTTTGATTAAGTATGTCCAAGTAGCATCCCGTTGCATTTCTAGTTCAAGGATTCAAATAATTTAATTCAAGTATCTGTCATTTGAAATTAGCATTGCATGTAACAGTGTGAAATGAAGAATTTGATGTCTTTGTATTGTTTCATTATAAAAAAGACTAATAATGCAAAGGTAGAATACGTCACTCAAGTGAAAGTAACACGATCATTTACCTGAAGACAAAATAGGGTCTTTAGCGGCACTTGTAAGATCATTTATTTAAATGAATGAAACGTATGAAAATACGTTCAAATGTAAAAGCAATCAACAATGCCCTTATTTTGTAAAATTGAAAATGTTCGAACACCCTATGTTTCCAAAGCCTTATGATTTTGATATTTATCGATAACAAACAGAAAAATAAACATCGTGTATTCCAGCTGCCCTCGAAGACGTGATAGGAAGCTTCCAAGTAGAGGCTGACAACTTCATGGATAAAATCTCAACATTGAATAAAAGCGAGTAGGTATTTCTATACTGTTTTTCAAAACTGCATGTGGGTGTGTTATAATCTTACTTCTTTTGGCTGAAGTCTTCAAACGTTTGCTTTTCCTTCGCATATAAGTACTCATGCCTATCCTAAGATCGAATTGACAAAATCTTATTGCCTATAGTCTTTCACCTATGTTTCAATGCATTTATAACCAATGAAATATCAATTTTAAACTCTATCGATTACTGTTACAATCTGATTGTCTTTGTGATAATTTAGCAGATAACTTTAATCACTTGTTTGACTTGAATCCGACAGAGTACTGGTTACAATATAATAAATGAGTCTTTTTTTCAATTAATGTGTTCATTTAGTATCATTCACTTATTTAGATATCGTAATAAATACATCAACACTTATCTTTACTAACCCTTAGCACGCTAGCACTGAGACGGACAAACGATCAACTGATGCAACTGGAGAGAGCCTTCATAGATCCTAATGGTCTGCCTGGGAGACCGCACTTCGGGTAGGTGTTCTCTCGTATACATGGGGATGTTGATGATTATGATGAGGATAAGGATGTTGTTGTTGATAATGATAATACTGTTGGTAATGACGATTATGTTGATAATGACGAGGACGATGATTTTGATGGTGACGATGATATTGATAATAACGATGCCGTTAATGATGATTTATGATGGTGTAAATGATGATTACGATGAAGAATATGAAGAAGATTGATGATGATAATGACGATGATAATGACGATGATAAGGTTATTGCTGTTGATGAGAACGTTTTAATTGTTGATTGATGATTATTAAGATGTAATTGAAGATTATGATGAGCGGATGTTGGTGATGCTGGTGATAAAAATGATGATGATGATGATGACGATGACGATGACGATGACGATGACGATGACGATGACGATGACAATGACTATGACTATGACTATGACTATGACTATGATTATGATTATGATAATGAAGATGATGATGATAGGAGAGAACCAAAGATAGCCTTTTACAACAATCTCGTTGACTTAATATCCTAGTTTTATTATGAATCTATTCCTCTATACTACCACAGATAATGTTATCATGTTTTGAATACATTATTTATTTTTTCAGTTTATACTGATTTGATATCTTTGCTCTTGCAGTCATCTGTTCCTGGCTCCAAGTAAACTAAACATCTACGAAGGTTCCAGTTTTCCTGGCATAGAAGATTTGATACTTGAGTCGACGGAAGATGAAGTTGGCAAATGGGAACGCGTCAAACATCACTTCTCAGTCTTGCTTTTTACTATCCAATCAGCGGCGTCGACACTTAGAGATGTTGGAGAGTTTGTGGAAGGTTTATAGAAAAGGGGACGTAATTGGAGCATTATAATTTGCTTGATTGCATGAAATATAATTGATTGTACAATTTTTTTACGAACAGGCTACTATAACATGTTTGTTTTATATATCTTTTTACAAAAAGAAACATAGGAACATGTGACCATGATGAACATTAGAACCAAATTCATGAAAAGAATAAAATAGAATGAAATTATAGAATCCAATCTTGTACATAGTTTCTACTTATAAAGTAATAAATAATCGATATGACGTAACCAGTTAGTTGTCTTTGTGCGAATGAAGTGAGCAAAGGTTGGCAACGACTTTATCACGTCTTGTAGCAAAATAATTTTGGTGTGTCAAAACTTATTTCTCAAAATATTTGATAAATATGTCTTCAGAATGTTTTATTCTCCCAGTTCAGTTCAGTTCCCAGTTTCAACAGCTCAGAAATTTCAATTATTCACGTAAAATATATCAAATTGAGCATTTTTTTCGCACAATTGCCTTGCAAATCGTTTTTCGGGTCCAATACCCTCACACTCTTCCGGTTTACGAAGTGAATAGCAAAAACTATAAGAAAAAGGGATTTAACTCTAAATAATGTTGTAATACATTGACATACTTATTCTTCGAATGGTACCGAGTTGAAATTTTAATGTTAAATAGTCATTTTGTTCAGTAAGTTTTCTTGGTTAGATTCACAGGAGAGTAAAACGCGTTTTCAACACCTTGTAATAATTTTAACGTTGAAATGTATGTTTCTGACGCAGAAATAAGTATGTTAATTAGTTGTAAATACCAATACCGTCACGGAAACTGTATACAATTATCTATTATTTGTTCCCACATAGTTATACATCTGGTGATATTAACACATACATGTATAACATTTAGAAAGTTCACGTTTGTCATTCAGTCGTAAAAAAGCGCCTGTTACAAAATACTGTTTCTGACAAGTTCGTTCGTTGAATTTGATGTCCATTTCACTGTTGCTGTGACAACGCACGTGGATCCCGTGCAAATTGCTTTGCTGGTTTGTTTAATCTTCCATTGACATGGGCTATATCATGACATGTCTCTAAATGTATGGCAAATGTGCATTGTTTTAGAATTCTTATATATGTTTTGCATCACTAGGTACACTGACTCGGCCTTGTTGTGAAAAAATAGTTATTTCAACACGTTAAAAGTCTATGGCTTATCTATAGATCCAATCAACGCTGTCCTTCTATAGTCGGTACCGCCTCCTTACGAACGAACTAACTCTCATTACTCATTAATCAACCTTTTTTGCTCGTTGTTAATGAAATTTGTATACCATAAATATGTAGATTTCTTGTTACAATACATTATGGCATTTGTTTTCAAAATGTTTAGTGCTAACTTTGATTTTGATCATTGTACTTTTGTGTTATGCAAATGATTCAACATGCACGAATGTTTGTCCTTGAAAATACAAAATTAATGTAACCTATTGCCATAATTGCCTTTAAGGGTATTGGGAATTACTTAGTTCGACGAAGGACCCCACTGAAAAATATGAAATGTGCTTCGTCCTGATTCTCAATGTAAGTCATTGGAATTAACAGGAAACACTCGATTTGAATCGAGTATCATTCTCTACACAAACACAGAATCCTTGAACATAGAGTCGGAAAAACGTATTGCACCTTGGATTACCCATTCTCTCCCCACTAAGGCAGCTCAGTCATACCCGAGTTAGCCTCTGTTCTATTACGGCTAATACATGGGATAGAAAGGTTATGGACCCGAAGAACGATTTTAGAGGCAGCGTTGAGCGATTGAAATGCTCAATTAAGTATATTTTACGTGAATTATTAAAATTTCTGAGATGTTAGGAGAATATAACATTCTGAAGCATTTACGTTTTTATAAAATTTTTTGAGAACTAAGTTTTGACACCATTTTTTTTTATTCCAGGCAAGAGAAAGTCGTTGCCACCTTTTGCTCACTTCGTTCGCACATAGGGAAAACTGGTTTCTTTCATTATAAGTGCGCGAACGCTAAACGATTCAACCCACCATCATTCATATACGAAGCAAAAAAACAGTTGTCTCGAGCCAATTTTGACAAGGTGTCAAAACATCAAACTGTCGCCCTTGAAAATCAAAACCATTCATAAACATATATGTTCTCTTTTCAGTATCACTCTTAAAAATATACCAAATGATCACAAGTTCGGTTCGGTTTGTTTGAAGGGGCGCAACCGCCTCTTTTTGTTTGCTAACAAGAATTAGTTCCATTATTTCGAAAGAATAGACTCACTTCCAAAAGTAGTAGGGATCTTTAGTTTCTCTTAAGATAAAATTAGTCATAATCAAATAACCAGTATGGACATTTAAGATAATTAGGATGTTCGCTGTGCACTTATTGCGCATGACTAAACTGACAACATGCACTAAAAATCGTTTATGATAGTGACGTAGTATCAGAGGTCTATCCAGAACCTTACTCAATACCTTATCGTTGTGAGGCAGCTTGAGAGCATGGGCCATCCAGAGAACTATGCCAGATGGAGCTTAAATGCTCCTGGTAGGGTCAGCCAAGCTGACAGGTGGACGGGTATATGTAGAAGCCAGAACCAAATATTTAGTCGTTCTGAACGGTATCGGACTTCCATGGACGCCTAAAACGGATGTACCGCGAAGCATAATTTTCAGTGCGGGAGAAAGTACTGTTTAGCCTAATCCTAACCTTGCTTATCAAAACAGCGGGAGTAACTAAGGCATATATTAAATTGATGCATGTTATCAAGAAAATATGTTTTGGAGAAAAAAATAAACCCTGCTAAAACCTGCTGTGTTTCTCTTACTATCACTTATCTTACTATCCGTATGTTCACTTATCCATTCGATCACTTTCTCCATGATCTGTCCGATATCATTAAGATGACAACACCTTCGTGTTTAATATCTTAAATATTGTTGAAAATACATTAAACACCACTAAACAAGTCACTCACTCAATTAGATGTTTTATAACTTTCCTACTGAATGATACAAACGACAATGATTCAGTATCTGCCCAACGATTTTCATCTTTATGCAATATCGCTCATATCCTATGCAGGATAACGTCTATATTCCACATGGCTAATCACAGTATGATGTATGAAAGTGAGTGGGCATTGACAGTAAAACCATAAGATCATTACGGACATGTGACTGTTATATGTTTCATTGGAGGAATAATAATGTTACATAACTTACACGGGATTTCCAGTATGGTTTAGCTCTCACGTTCTTTCACTGAAGTCGACCGTCGGGCAATACGATCAAGCCGATGAAGAGGTCAACTAAACTTTTGTTAAAATAATGTTGTACGTGAAACATTTATCTTGTGTGTAGTTATTATCCTACCAATGATTTGATAACTATTCCAATCATATTGACAAAGGATTTGATATATAGAGGATATCTTTTGTTTTGAGTGTGATATCACTTATCTCTCATCGAGTGACGGGGTAGAACCAGTATTTTCACGAGTGGCGCAGCCACGAGTGAAAATATAGGCTCTACCCCGTCACGAGATGAGAGATAAGTGATATCACACTCAAAACAAAAGATATTCTGTTTATTATATGTCTCTGTGGTCGAAAATGTGGTAATTTATGTCAAAATGGTCTTGACTCGAGAGTATTCAGGCGACGTCATACCATTGTTGATCGTAACTTAGCGACGGCGATGACGTCGCGTTGATTGTAGAAGTGACGTCAAGCCATTGTACACATGACGTCATCGCCTCTGTGATATTTTCACTGACTTGAAAAAGTGATATCACACTCAGTGGCGAGAACACTTTTCTAAAACTGAGAAAACTCAGTCTCTCACCGCTTAGCATATAATAAAAAGTAGAACATGATACTAATACACATTCAGTGTATTACATTCCTACTGTTCATAAGGAACTAAATGGACAGGGGATATAGAAGTTTCGTTTTACTTTCAAAAAGGTGAGGTCACTCAAAAGTATTGTTAAAATTATCGGAAATTGATAAATAGAGGATATCTTTTGTTTTGAGTGTGATATCACTTATCTCTCATCGAGTGACGGGGTAGAGCCAGTATTTTCACGAGTGGCGCAGCCACGAGTGAAAATATAGGCTTTACCCCGTCACGAGATGAGAGATAAGTGATATCACACTCAAAACAAAAGATATTCTGTTTATTATATGCCTCCGTGGTCGAAAATTTGGTAATTTATGTCAAAAAGGCTTTGACTCGAGAGTTTTCTGGCGACGTCATGCCATTGTTGAGCGTAACTTAGCGACGGTGATGACGTCGCGTTGATTGTAGAAGTGACGTCAAACCATTGTACACATGACGTCATCCCCTCTGTGATATTTCCACTGACTTGAAAAAGTGATATCACACTCAGTGGTGAGAACACTTTTCTAGAACTGAGAAAACTCAGTCTCTCACCGCTTAGCATATAATAAATACAAAAAAAATCATCATATATTTTTTGCAAACAAGGAAAAATGTAGCATTTTGAGATACAATCCAATGCTTCTGGATTTAAATGAAACAATATACTTTACAAGATTCTAAGGTTTTACTGTTAGAATGGTTGTACTTGACATATGCCGGAAAGAAACGTTTAAAAATGCTGCATCGATCCCTTCAGTAAAATATGTATTCGACATGAAACACATGTGACTCACATGGAATATATGATACAGTGTCATGTAAGATTTACAATGTTTATCGAACAAGCCAACACAATAAGCACAGTGTCATTCTAGCATTGATCTGTTCCCAGTTATAAATTTGTTTGTCACAGATGTGGATGCAATGGTTTCTGAGAAATGACATACATATCAAATACAAATAAAATATTTACATGTACTTTTCCATTTAAAGATAAAAGCTGTCTCTTGTATTGATAAAGGTAAGACCTATATTTGAGGAATAAATATTTGAAATACAAAATATTTTCACTAATTACTTAATTTCAATGATTATATTTTCTTTTGCGGGTCTTTTGTGGTCGATATATTATTTGATAACCCACTTATTCAATACACCCTTAAATAAAAGAACAGTCATTAATTGATTATCGATATAATTTTAATCATGTCGTTGAAATCGCCTTCTAATGAGTAGGAGAGAGGAAATGTTAGAATTAAAATACAAGTTATGATCAATGTTGCATTTCCAATTTATCTATTTGGAAAAAGGTTTAATTATTTACTTTCCGATGGATTACTTAGCATACGTAGAAATTATTTCTGTTCATATAGATTCTTTTATATTGACTGCATCATTATGACCCTTCTAATTTGACCATGTTATTTGATTAATAATACTCTGTTTTTATCAACTGTTTTGCAAAAAGTGACCTACGCACCATCCAAGGCCAAATGACAGTTGTTTTACCAAAAATGTACCTCAGAACGGAACACTCTATGCAAAGGAATATTTATTGTTTGTTAAGAGACCTGTTGACACGCTGATATGCTGAACATGTACAGTTATTGTGAATGTTGGCTAATTCTACATACGAAATCTACACACCCTTTTCAATATAAGTATAGATTGTCTTGAATTCTTTAACATCGCTTGAAGAGTAACAGAATGATTTTTTTGGTACAAAAAATATAAAGTTAGATTAATGAGTATCAGTACCTGAAAAATATTTCTCTAAAAATTATTTAAAAGAATATAAGTAAAGAGCCTCATACAAATGATTATTTCAATTATTGTACTAATATTAAGATTGAGAAGTTGCTTTACAACGATAGGTTGAGGTCAAAATATAATTATACCCCACTTCCGGTCTCGTTGCTATGGTTTCCTTTGTTCTAACTGCATATATATTGACCGATACACCACAACTTTTCTAATACACCTATTCTTTTTTTGCACACCCACATGTGTAGAGAATTTCAACTTTGGCAAATCAACGGAGTTGTAAAATTTAGAATTCTGAGAAATTTTAAACGACCAAAGTTGGAATCGAACCAGGGGCCTTAATATTGCGATGCAACGCCTCTATAACTGCAGCATGTGTTAGACTATGAAGCACTGTTCAAAGGTGTACCCTGTTTAATGCCCACCTTCGACGCTGCTAATTCCAGAGCCTCACGACCAAGGTTACAGCTTACTTTACACAGATAACATTCGATTAAATGCTTTGCCTTGGAAGAGTATAAAGGATTTCAACAAGGACATATTGCTCTCCACTATGACACTTTACGCTGGGTACGAGCATATTTGTACATGCTAAAATACCTAAAACAATAATGTCATATTTAACACAGCTTTGATGTTCTAGTGTAACAAAAAGTGATAATCTGTTCGTGTAATGTTACTCTTTAACACATGTACTAAAAATTCATTACCTTTACCTTCGACAAAGAGTTAAAACCTGCCATACAAACATCTCTTTATTATAAAACGACTGTGTTGCTTGTTAATGTGAATGATAGCTTTGTTGAAGCGGTAGTGACTGCACCTTGTATCACACAGATCAATCAAACATAGCTTTGAAATTGCTACTGTGCTGTACGATATATGTTGATTGCCTGTGAGTTGACAAGCTATATCAATTGGTGAACTATCAATAGTTCTTCATGATGATAATGAAGCTCAAGAATACGTGATGAGAGAATATCATTGTATAATAGATCAATTTGTGAGTCTTGATACTATTTACTCTAGGTATATATACAAAACGTTTTTTGATTGATTGTCTTTATATAACATTCTGGTGCAAAGGGACTAAGAGATGATTAGATTTTCTTTTTAGGGGACATCTTTTTAAATTGGTAAACTATCTATTTTCGCGTTGAGAAGAACATATTGCAAATCTTAACAAATCTGCTCGAATTGTTGGTTTAAACAAAATATGGATATAAAATTTAAGGACTCTCGTTAAAACAAAACAAAATGGCGTTTTCTTAACATAGCATTCTTTTTATAAAGATCATTTGTAGTTGTTTTCAGTATTTACATTAGTCCTGACCCATTCGTCAGATGACAGTAAACACATAGCAACGTTTGAAAACTAGCGTAACTAGGCAACATATAAACATTACTAGGAACTTATTACAAAGGGCAGCATTTCACAACTCTAACTAGAAACACAACTGTACTCTGATCTACAACAATGAATATACAACACGGTCGTTAATATTTCATTCATTAATCATCATATGCTGCATTGACCATTGACTGCGACGGACAACCTGTATACATGTACTGTCTAAGCATTGACTGGACATTTTCTAACCTTTCAGTGATATTCTGATTAGGGTTAGTATATATGAACTACAATAAATATCCACACATCTTGTCCACGCGGAAATGTCATTTCCCAAAAATTTGTAGGACATCACTGAATCATATTTCTCAGCTTTTATTCACTTCAGCAAGACTTTTGTTCAGTATTATAGCTTCAAGCCTTGGGAAAACATCGAGTATGCCGTTAAAGTGAAAACTCGCCTTCCGAGTAACTCTGGACAATGTTTTTCATTTCCTCATGCTTTTTAACCTAGAACCATGTTTTGTTTATATCCATTGAAGGAACTTAAAGAATGTCATTTTAGGTTACTCTAGTATTTGTACAGATCCACACATAACGTTCTTCTTTTAACATGCATTCCCTCATTTGATATTGCAACAAGTTGTAGATGATGCTATCGATCTTTTCCTTATGTAACAGAAGTGATTGTGAGATCACCGTCATCGGGATTCGAACCCGGGAACTCCAGGTTGAGAGACGGCAACTTTAAGGATTCGGCTAAAAATATATCACTCTAGCCAAGGCCAGTAGGAATGCTGATACCTCACCCTGCCGCACTGAGGAAATGGTAGACTAACATTTAGTCGCAGTATATTTTTTTTCAATATTGACAATATTTTTCAACAAATCATGTATTATAACAAAATGGAGCCTAGAAGATGCTTTAACCTAAACCTGAGCAATTTAGACTTGCTATACTTTTCTAGACTTGGTTGGTCATCAATTAAATATTTTTGCTTTAGGGTCTGGATGACAGACTAAAGAAATGGTTCTTGATATATCAATTATGTTTCGAAAGAACGCCCTAACATAAATAGTGACAAGTTTGGTAAATCAGAGTAATTTTGAAAGTATATAGCGTCACAGCAATATGATGGAAAAGAAATGCTGTTTGAGCTTTTGATTCAGTTCACTGTGGCCGTTCTATTTGATGTAAATTTCAATATATGTTCAATACATGTTTTAATCCAATTTTTAAATTATAAGTAAAGTCCAATGCATCTAATTAATAATCAACATTTTGGATATTTATATCTCATTTGTATCTGAACAATGTACCCGTGGGACCGGAAGAAATTATTCATATGTATAGATTCTTATATATTGATTGCATCACTAGTCGGAATCCACCTATATTTAATCATGTTTATTTCAATAGTAAAATGGTGTTTTTTCCTACTGATTTGCACTCGGTGACCTTTACATTTGCCAAGGTCCCATGACAAATGTATGATTGACAATATTATACCACAGGGCAGCACTTATTGAGCACTATTATTTTATATGAATAAACCAGTCGACACGTTAACATGATTACACAGAACAAATATTACAAGTTCTGTCCCATCATTAACGTAATGGATACAGAGTGAAATACTTGCGAAAAAATGTGTAAACATATGTAAGGGGATCTTTGAATGCTATGGCTTTCAGTTCCTGAAACATAATTCTCAAAAACGTTTTTTTTTTATCAAATATTAGAAAGGAGACAAAATTGATATTAAAATCATTGTTGAAATCTATACGGCTTTACATGATGATATATTAAGGTGAAAATATTTTCGACTACAGATTCTGTTTATAATTTTCAGTCTAATGTTTTAGCAGGATCCTATGAAGAAAAGTTTGCAAGTTTCTTAAGCAGATGTACGACGTGTGTGTTTGACAAGTAGGCACTGTACAATGTTGGTTATGTAATACCCTGTTGAATTGTACGGTAAGAAAGTATTACTAAATTCAGGAAGTAGCAAAATGCTGAAACATCAGATTATAAGTGTGAATATCTGGATATTCCGTCTCATTCAAACCAAATAATTCTACTTGTTTGAACTTCAGTACATAAAAAGTAAAAATTAAAAATCTTCACACTATCATGTATTTAGATACAAACTCATCCTTATTATTGCTTTGGGGTCCAGAGACCCCAAAGTTATGTAACATTTGATATTGAAAACTAATGGCAGAAGTTTCTGTCTATATTACACTTGGAAACTTTAAAGAGAAGTTTCAGCCAATGATATTTATTTTAAGCATATCCTGGTATTTCGAATTGACAGAGCTGTAGCAAATTTATACCCACGTGACCATGTGGGTGGTACGAAATAATTGGCAAGCTTTAATTTGGAAACTGATTATTATGATAATATTATGAGGCAAATAAATCGTAAATTTTCAAAAATATATTAATGAGCGTTTACACCCTTAATAAATATCAATTTTGCATATGCATGTGAGCTGTTTTGTAGTTATTCGGAAGCGGAACGAACGAGATGTTTTACTATGTACACATAGTGTAAACTATCAAAACAAAGAGCAAAGAACATGCGTCTCCGATTGGAACAATTTATTCAAGTAAAAGTCCCCGTCCCCGTCCTCCCTAACCTAAATATCCTGGTTCTAGATATGATACATACACGGATGCCCCAAAGCTTGCCTTTTTAAGGCTTTTCTTGTTTGTGTTGTATTATGAATTGAGAACATACATGTAGCAGTTTTGAAGCAGTGGCCATAATACATTCTTCATACTGTTCCAGATGTAACAATCTATCGAAATATAGCTTTAAATCGCTAATGTGTGATACGATATGTTATGCTTGCTTATGTTGTTGACAAAATGTATCAATTTTATAACTCCACTAAGAAAATAAGAAATTACTCCTTCTTTCTGATAATGAGGCTAAAGAAAATATGCTGAGATAATATCAAGGTATTATCTAAAGGTCAATATCTGGTTCTTACATTTATTTGTTCGAGGTATATATACACAGTGTTTTTGATTGATTTAAGGTCTATACGGACTTCCTGGTGAAAGAGAACCAGAAGGTGATAAAACCATTTGCTTTGTGTCCTGATGTCTAGAAAGTGTTTGACATCTGGATTGAGAGTGTGAAGACTGTATGATATCAGGCATTCAGGGCGTGTCGCTGGGATATTGATTTTCAGTATTATTTTCTAAATCTTCAAATCAACTTAATTTTATCCGCTTTGACATTAAGAATATTGGATAACCCATTTTTCGAGTCGACATATCGCGTTTTAAATTCCAAGAACTGTTTGAATTGTTTTATAAAGTGTATTCCGTCAACAAGATATGGATTTAACAGCAATATGTTTATTCACGCTTTTCAGTCTATATATAAAAAGAATTGGAATACACCTTATTGCTTGTGTATATGTCAAGTTAGTTTATCTTCAGTATTTGTATAGTTCTAAATACTAAATACTAAATATTTCGACAAGAGATATTTTAATATTTTACCATTAAGCTGCAGGAAGTAACAATAAATAAATTGATCTCTTTCTTTGCAACAATTATTTATGCCACACCTTAAAATCATATTCTTCCGTCTAGTGTTTGTTTGCTTAAAGCACAAATGATGTGGGATTGGTTGATATTATTCATTAGCTCATATAATCTAATAGTATGATTCACTTTAACGCTTGATTTAATTCAACATGGTAGAAATTGATTTCCCAATCAATAACAAAGTCAAAAAACAATTATACATACATTCGCTCCCTAATCAGATTACAAAAATATGAAATATAGAAGACGATATCGTATTAATTGAATGTAAAATACATAGCAATGTTCCTGTAAGCCAATAAGAGAATAATCAGTGTACAATAGAACCACCACTTCTTGAATAACTCATGCGTTACGCTGCATTCCATGTTATTTCTGTAATCGCCTTACCTTCGTATAAGCACATTAACAGAGAGAATATCGACTTTAACTAAAGCAGTTGAGCACGCGACCACCGATCGTATTTCACATGATGGATAAATGCATTAAAGCGTGTTGGTGTCATGTCTTATGCATTCTTCTGTCACATCGTGGGGAAGAAAAAAAACTAAGTTGGTATTAAAGGCGTTTTGACCTTTAAGGTAAGAATGAACAATATATCGAGTTGAGGCGACCCATCGTAGTTGAATACAAAATTTCAAACCCATACTTTTAGCTGCTTATTAATACCAACAACATCATAATACATATGCTCACTTTTGCTATTGCAAGTATATTATTTCTCATTTAACAACTAATATTTTATTATTTAGTTACTAACCTCCGACAAGTGACCTTAGCCTTGTTAGCCATATAACATGTAATCGACTCATTCCCACAGAAGTAATGAAAACATCATTACGCAGATCAATCAGAGTTACCCGCCCGTCACTAGTCCACTGTGTGGCGTGACCTGTCATCCAATTAGAATCATTCACATTACAGAGTCGGTAGTGTGCAGACGTGTTTCTGTATCTCTCCCGATTGTATTGAGCTATATAATTAACGTGTTTTGTTGTTTCTGACTCTATTGCTTACCTTAGTTAAGTATCCCCGCTGTCTTTCGTCGCGTTCATTCCTCGTGAGTGAATTCGGTGCTCTGACAGGGGTGTTTGTAGTTAACACAGCCGTGTTGACTTGGTTTGTTGGAGCGCGGGTTGACTTGCACGTGCAGCCCGTGCAGCCCGGGGGTGGACGGTCGCTCTACCCCTCTGCGTGACAGCTTCGGTTGTCGTGTGCGCCTGCCGCCTGCCGCCTGCCGTCTTCTAGGCGATACTTCGCTAGGCGGCTGGACGGGCGCTTGCCGCCTGCCGCCTGCCGCCTGCCGTCTGCTAGGCGATAGATCTCGGAGGCGTCTGGACGGTCGCTCTACCCCTCTGCGTGACAGCTTCGGTTGTCGTGTGCGCCTGCCGCCTGCCGTCTTCTAGGCGATAGTTCGCTTAGGCGCCTGGACGGGCGCTTGCCGCCTGCCGCCTGCCGCCTGCCGTCTTCTAGGCGACAGATCTCTTAGGCGTGTGGACGGGCGCTTGCCGCCTACCGCCTGCCGCCTGCCGTCTGCTAGGCGATAGATCTCGGAGGCGTCTGGACGGGCGCTTGCCGCCTGCCGCCTGCCGCCTGCCGTCTGCTAGGCGAGGGATTTCTTAGGCGTCTGGACGGGCGCTTGCCGCCTGCCGCCTGCCGCCTGCCGTCTTCTTGACGGGGTTATTGGATAGGCGCGTGCCGCCTACCGCCTACCGCCTGCCGCCTGCCGTCTTCTTGACACTCGCGCGCTAGTGTAGGTCGCGCTTGCCGCCTCACAGGAGATGGACTTAGTTCGCTGCGACTCAGCGACCCCGTACCGGGCGTACTGCGGACGGTGCGGGTCACGCAAGTCGGCGAGCTACGACCCTCATGTCGTCTGTCGCCTGTGTAGGAACACTTGCCCGGCGGATAACCGGTGTGCGGAGTGCGAGGATCTCTCCCCAGAGCAGCACAGGCGTTACCGCTCTTCCATCCGGAAGAGCGAGTCGCAGAGCCGCTGCAAGGTTACTAGGCGCCCCACCCCGGGTGCGTCTGCCGCCGCAGGCAGGCGCGTGTCGCCGGAGAGGTCGGACCTCATCATTTCCGAGGACGCAGGGGAGTTTGACTTGCCGTCCTCCCTGGCGTCGGACGTGGGGTCCCTCCGCTCGGACAAGTCGGTCCGCGACCCGCTGTCTCGGGACTTACTCCCTGACGTGTCACCGCCTCGTGACTCGTCACCAGAGGAGCCTTCTGACCACGGTCCCCCCTCCCCCCCTCGGGAGGAGCGACGGAAGAAGGCTAAGAAGGCAAAGAAGCGCGCCAGGGAGTCGCGTCACACTGCCTTCGACGCCAAGTCGTTCAAGAACGACATCCTCACATCGGTAAAGTCGATGTTGGAGGAGTTCACCCAGAAGGGATCTGGGGATCAAGGCGGGAAGGCCCCGCCTTCACCACCTCCTGTGACGCCGCCGCCCAGGCGCGTCCGTCGGGTGACGCTTGTGTCGCCGCCTCCCTCCCCATCGGACACGTCAGTGCCTCCCTCACCAGGGTCGCTGTCTGGGGACAGAACCGAGGGGGATTCCCCCCCTCGCGTTCCTCCGTTGTCCGCCACAGGCGGCCTACGTGAGGAGGAGGCACCTGATCAGGGTGAGAGGATGGCGGCCATCGCTGACTGGTGTCAGCTGACCCTACAGGAGGTGGATGAAGAATGTAGCTTCTCGAAGCAAGCACGTTTCGAGACCTTCTGTCAGGAGGAGGAGGTAGTGAGTCCGCGAAGCGTCCGCTTCCCTCCCCACCGCCTTCTCCTGACAGCAGCGAAGGATTTTGACACTCACGTGTCATCCGCGGCGCCGGGCCGTCTTGTTCCGCCTCTGGTGATCTCGGATCGTCAGAGGTCGGGGCTCCCGGTCGCCTCTTCTCCCATACCACTTTCTCCCCCCGTCTTGGATGACGATATCAGGCGTGTGGCAGCGCCAGGAGTCGGCCATTCAGTGTCTGACGGGCACCTGTCCCACCTGGACAAGGAGGCCAGAAGCATTCTGGGCATGGCGAACTCCGTCGCCCATGCTTGTCAGGCCATGGCCGCCTTCTCCAAGGAGGCGGGGATGGAGAAAGGGGCGAGAGCACTGTATCGGGGGTTCGGTTCCGTGGCAGGGAACCTAGCCCAAATCATGCTAAGTGCCTCCCGCATCTCAGCGGGGGTCACTAACCTGAGGCGGGACGGATTTCTCGCGCGTACAAATCTCCCGGCGGAGATGCGCACCCGCCTCAGGAGCGCTCCAGCAGCGTCGTCGACGCTGTTCGACGGACAGGTCGCAGAGGCTCTGCGACACCGCCAGGAGACCCAACAACAGGAGCTCACCAACCGTTTGGCAGCGGGAGGTGGCAGGGTCTCTTCGGCGGTGACGACACCGAAGAAGCGGAAGGGTGGCACTCCGCAATCCCCCGCCGGCTCTAGGACCGGCGGGGTTTCCTTTCGGGACGGGGGCCGGCCAGGCAAGGGCCGCGGCGGCTACAACGCCGGCCCCTCTCCCAAAAGGACACCCAGCAAGTTGCAGGGCAAGGGACGCGCCTATGGAGGAACCCACAAGAAGAGGTGACTCCTGGGCGCCTCCTCTCCTGCCGCCGGCAGCGGTAGAGGTTCGAGACGGGGCCGTTGGAGGCCGTCTCTCAACGTTTGTGGCCAACTGGAGGCAGTTGGGCCTGGACGAGTACGTCTGTCAGACACTGGAACGTGGGTTTCGTATACCCGTGCACACCCGCCCCCCTTTGACTTGTTCGCCAGTGGAACGTCCGCTAGAGCCGGAACGGCTCGCGCGCACACTGGAACAAGTGGAGATCCTAATCACCAAGGAGGCGGTGAGCGAGCTTCCGCTCCAAGGTCTGACACCGGGGTTCTACTCTCCAGTATTCGTGAGACCGAAAAAGGACCCGAAAAAATGGCGGCTGATTCACGACTTGAAACAGTTCAACCGCTCCTACCTCGAGCGGCCGCCATATTTTCGGCTCTTGACCGTGCGGTCTATCATGCGGTTGCTACAACCATACAGCCGCATGGTGTCGCTGGACCTCCAGGACGCGTACCTGCATATCCCAATCTGCCCCGCGGATTGCAAGTACCTTCGATTCGTCCTGGCGGGTCGTCACTTCCAGTGGAAGGTGTTGCCCTTCGGGATTGCGACAGCCCCTTGGTTGTTCACCCGGGTGACCCAACCCATCGTCCAGTTCCTTCACAGGCACGACATCCAGTTCGCGATGTACCTGGACGACGGGTTCGGGAGCCACTGCTCCCCGTCAGTTCTGACCGAACAAAGGGACTTTGTGATCGCTCTGTTCAGACGCCTGGGTTGGCTTGTCAATCTGGACAAGTCGGACCTAGTACCGACGACGTCGCTCGTCTTCCTAGGCGTCCGTCTGGACACGACGCAGGACAAGGCCTTTGTCACGGAGGAACGGATGGGCCGTTACAGGGAACTCCTAGCGGACGCGTGTCGCGGGCCTCTCTCGCTCCGACGGTGGCAACGTCTGCTAGGATTCTTGACCTCAGCTCAAGACTTCACGAGGAGGGGGAGGCTTCACCTCCGGCCCCTCCAAATAGTACTGAACGGGCACGTTCGGGAGGTATCTTGCGGCCATCACATCAGGATGCCGCAGGACCTCATTCACCACCTACGATGGTGGCAGGACGAGAGCAACGTCTTGGCGGGGGTTCCCCTCCGGCAACCCCCCGCCGGGAGCCAGTTGTATGTGGACGCCTCTACCCAGGGGTGGGGCGCGCACCTGGGGACCGACCAGGCGGCGGGCGTGTGGTCGCCGGCGCAAGCCGAGCTTCACATCAACTTCCTGGAGTTGAATGCCATACGTCTGGCGATCGACCACTGGTCGGATCGTCTAGAGAACCAGGTGCTGTGTGTCCACACAGACAGTTCGACGGCAGCCTGGTCGATCAACAAGCAAGGATCGACCAAGGCGGGATCGTTGTTACAGCTGGTGATGGAGCTGTTTCGACTGGTAGACGAACTCAACATCTCAATAAGAGCGGTGCACATCCCGGGAGCAAAGAACGTCCTTGCGGACGCTCTTTCTCGCCCGGACAAACCTCCCTCCACGGAGTGGATGTTGCACCCTCGAGTGTTCGAGGCGATCTGTCTCCAGTTCGGCAGGCCGCATGTCGACCTCTTCGCGACACGGCTCAATCACCAGCTGCCGGTATACGTATCCCCAGTGCCAGACCCTCTGGCATGGGGATTAGACGCGCTCGCGTTAGGATGGGAGGGGATGGACGCTTACGCTTTTCCCCCCCCCGCCATTCTGACTCAAGTGGTGGCAAAAGTCCAGGAGACGAGACGCCTGCGTCTGCTCCTGGTCGCACCGAACTGGCCGGCAAGGCCGTGGTATGTCCCCCTCCGGAGACTCTGCGCTCAGGAGCCGGTTCCCCTGCCATCCAGGTGGGACCTTCTCAGGAGCAACCCAAGCAGACGGGTGCACGAGAACCCTCAGGTTCTACATCTGCACGTATGGGTTGTCTCCAAGACGGAATGAGGAGCGCAGGGTTCTCGGAAGCGGTAGCCAGCGCAGTGGCGACCTCACAGCGGTCATCCACGCGCAAGCTGTACGATTTCCAATGGGCTGCTTTCATGACCTTTTGCGAAGGGAAGGGGTTCGATGTGCGGTCGGTAACGGTGCCCCAGGTCGCGGATTACCTGGTCCACCTACGCACAGTGAGGAAGCTTAAGGCTTCCTCCATCAACACGAACCTCGCGGCCATTTTGTCCGTCCTTCGCAAAAAGGACCCCGACTTGAACACCTCGGTCCTTAAGGAGCTCATTAGGACGTACAGGAACGTGGATGGCCGCCACAAACTGAGACCGCCAGAGTGGGATCTGGCGATAGTTTTGAATCACCTCAAGTCTGAGCACTATGAGCCGCTGACGGACACGACGCTGCTGCGTCTCACCATTAAGACTTGCTTCTTAGTGGCAATGGGGTCAGCGGCCAGAATATCAGAGTTGCACGCGCTGCAAGCTGATTTGCTCAGGTTTGAGGTGAGAGATGGAGGGTCAGCGACTTTGGGTCTAGCACCGGAGTTCCTCTGTAAGAACCAGGGCGCTGACGAGCGTGGACGGACGTTCACACTGCCGTCAATCTCCTCGGCTATCGAGCCCACGGACGAACAGGAACGCCTCCTCTGTCCGGTACGCGCTCTGCGCATCTACGTGGAAAAGACGCGCACGCTGAGACAGGGGAGGCGCAGGCTCTTCTTGCCTCACTCCCAGACAAGCTCAAAGGAGTTGGACAAGAGGCAGCTGGGAGTTTATCTCAGGTCGGCAGTAGTGGACGCCTACAAGGCGGCTGGACTGCCGGCGCCGGCGCGGACCAACCCGCATGAGATCAGGGCCATATCGGCGACTATGGCACTGCACAGCAACTTGTCAGTGGCGGACATCATGGCCGGCTGTTTCTGGAAGTCGGGCTTGGTGTTCGCCAACCATTACCTGCGCGATGTCTCCACGGAGGACCTGGAGGGCGTAGCCCGTCTGGGGGCGCAGGTCTTTGCCCAGCAGCGAACCACGGGGGCCCCCCCTGGCAGGGGGCGCAACCATCCACGCTAACGGGGCCTCACGAGTTGAGAGGGGCTCTCAACCCATTTAATAAACTTGCTTGTTGAATGGTTATAGTGGTTTTGTGGTGTTTTAATTAGGGATCGTCGACCGCGAGAGGTCAGACAATTAATCCTCATTAGAACGGCCGCTCGCTAGGTCGCCGATCATCAGAGCAATCTTGAGAGTTACCGCTATGCGACGAATTCTACCCGCCTCCTACAGTGGTATCAGGCTAAGGTCACTTGTCGGAGGTTAGTAACTAAATAATAGTACGTTTTTGATTAAACGTCATTATTTTTACTTACCGTAGACAAGTGACCGTCGTCATACCCGTCCCGCCTCCCCTCTTACGCATCCGTCGTTAATTGGGACTCCTAGGTAATGTGAATGATTCTAATTGGATGACAGGTCACGCCACACAGTGGACTAGTGACGGGCGGGTAACTCTGATTGATCTGCGTAATGATGTTTTCATTACTTCTGTGGGAATGAGTCGATTACATGTTATATGGCTAACAAGGCTAAGGTCACTTGTCTACGGTAAGTAAAAATAATGACGTTTAATCAAAAACGTACTATTTTAATCATTTATTTGATGTAATGGTTTCTATATAACATCATGTTCATTTTTAAAGTAAATAAGTTTATTTCTTTTGATATTGCATGTATTCTTTTTGACTCAAAAGTATCGCCTATTTTGCTATATGGATCAGAAATTTGGGGAGCAAACTATTTCGCAGTAATTGAATCTGTCCACTCATTATATTTTAAAAGATTTCTAGCAGTTGGAAAATTTGCTGCTAATAAGGCCATACTTGGAGAAACAGGCCGGTACCATATCCATATCGAAAATTAAATTTTGGATTAAACTTTTAAGAATGCCAGAGTATAGACTACCGTATCAATCTTATCAAATGTTATTAGCCTTAGATAATCGCGGAAAGCATTCATGGGCTGCTGGTGTAAGAAATATGCTGTCTGTCAGCGGATTTTCCTATGTATGGATTAATCAGGATGTTGGTGATAAACATCTATTTCTGGCAATGTTTAAACAACGTTTAAAAGATATTTTTATACAAAGGTATGAATCACTTGACGCATCCACCTATTTCATTACTAACTCATTATTCCCATTGCAAATCAATATTTGGGCCAAACAAATACATAAGTGCCCTCAATAATAAGTCTCTTTTAAGTAGTTTATGTAAATTTCGAATTTCTGTTCATTCCCTTAAGATTCAATCATTTAGAAAGGATACTCATACTTTAAACGATTTAACATGTTCATACTGCTCCTCGGGCGAAACGGAGGATGAAGCTCAGATTTTTTTAGTTTGTAAAGCCTTTTTTGAATGTAGAAATAAATTTTTGAAATGTGTTAATGCCAATCCACAAACGATGTACAATCTGCTAAATTCAACTAATCCTAAAGTTATTTATGATGTTGCAACTTATGTGAAACAATTAATGTACAATATCTCAAATCTTTAAAGGGGCAGTAGCACGTTTTTAGGGGGAATATAAGGTGTTGTCAGGAAAATGAAAATTAATGGTTCCAATTGAAAGACAATGTATTTAAACTAAATGGAGCAGTAATAATTTAAATATATATTGTAAAGTTTAGCCATGCGATTTCTTTTTCTTACACAAAATGAATTAAAGGTGTTCACACAAAAATGGCCGCCAATGACTTTCATGTGAATTTTCAAACTTTGTCCTCTGACTATGGATGATTGACTTGTTTAATGAGATTTTTGACACTGTCAATATAATACATTTAACATGAACTTACAATTATAAGTGAAAATTTTAAAATATAAAGTTATCAAAAAACGTGCTACTGCCCCTTTAAAGTCACGTGACCAACAACGATAACTGTAAATTCAACTGTACTTTGGGCCACCGAGCCTTTTATACTGAATAAACATGTCTGTTTGTCTGTCATGTTCATTTTGCATGAAAATGGAACATTAACTGTTTCTTTTAGTTTTCGAAAAGCGAACGTTTGAAACTTTGGCTAGATCAATTCCAATACAGACATGCAACATCCTGCCTGAAAAGAATATGAAAATGGCGATATAAAAATTGACAACTCGGAAAGTTACCGTAAAATTTATTATGTACAATGAAATCATCAGTAACATTTTCTGATAGAAAATTAAAAACAAACAATTGACTGAATGAGAAGTTCATCAAGAAATAATTAAATTTGAGATAATTGATGCCCCTATGATAAACATACAATAAATATCATTTTAACGATATTGTTCATACAAACGTAATGACACCATAAAGTATAATTATATTTTTTCATAAATGATATCAAATATCTTAATAATTGTCATGACAAGCGTTTAATCTGGGCTACCTAAGACTGATCTAAATAGAAAAAATGGTAAGTAAAGGTTAAAAAGACATTAGTTATGCAATGAGCAAGAAAATCAAATATCAATTGATCAAGTTGTAATAAAGTTACAGTAAACTATCAATACGACAATATTGATCAAACAAAACCAAGGTTATTCAGAATTACATGGTTTTAGGCCTGCTTAAGGCATACCTTTATAAAAATACTTCTTTAAATGAAAAAGACAGGTTTCTACAGACATTATTACACTTATGTGATATCTTCATGACTTTTCTTTGCTTTTTCTGAGCTTATTGATGATAAAATACCAAGGATATTTAAAATGGGATGAATTTGGGCTAGCTTATTACTAATATATAAAGAGAATTTATATTGTATTCACCTTGTTTTTTACTTTTATCGATTGTCATTTCGTGATCATGTTTTTGTGTTTTATCGAAATATTAACCGGAAGGACAAACTCATTCATCTGATTAAGTGAACATTTGATTCACGCTACGGCTCCGTAAAGAACAGTACTGTTTTGAAAGAGCAGTTTAAAAAATGTATCTGAATCCTTCACTCCCAGTGATGTAAATTTAGTGGTATCTGGCCAATTTAAATCAATCACTAATTGACCATGCTTTGATTTTACTACACGGTTATCCACTTTCTCATTATCCAATAAAACGTTTAAATTTTCGACTGATTCTAGTAAGAAACCGTGTGGTCATCGCCCAGGTGAACGACTCTAGTTGTTTCTCACGAGAACTGTCCCAATCAAACAATCTGAAATATCATCGCTGACTGAACACCTTATTTTGACTGCAAACGATCAGGGCTCTTTATACCTCGCACAAAAATCATATTCAACACCTAGTAAGTGATTATGATGATTAGTGTAACCATTTCCGAAATAGAGCGTTGATGTGTTGATCAGATTGACGCAGTTCAGAAGATGTGTTCCTTTAAAGCAGTTACCTACTCTCTTTACGTTAAGTCAAACCATGATTACATTGATTACATTGACCCTTGTTGAAAACTTCCCTGCAAGGCATCCATCGCTCCACTCACTGTCTTGTATAACCTTGCAGTGTTCCCTAAGCATTTATACCAGACAGGCATAGTCAAATGAGATCTTTTGCAGCCCATCTCTGAAAGGCGCTGCATCCACACAATGTAGATTGGTACCATATGGATAGCGTCAAAGTTGTTTTTTACCCCCTAAATGTCAAAGTTGTAACCCCGTTTCACAATGATCTTTGTAGATATAGAATCATCCGATGTAATTGAAGCTGGTTAAGCTAACCATATAATGCGATTACTCGAGATCGTCCATTGTTGATCAATGTCCTCTGTCAAAGAATACTTCGTGTTTGATTCCATTCAAACAATCAGTTGATACGTTTTCCATCGATTTAAATGCTAGGTCTCCGACCGAATAAACTGATGTTCCTTCAGGGCTGGTATTCTGAATATATACATGATCTGGTAAAAACATGAAAATTGTTCCATCTGTTCTCCTTTTTAGTAGAAACACAAGTTGGACGACATCAATAATGGCACTTTGTAACGTTGTGTAAACTTAAGACTCCATAGACCTTCGCAGTCAACGTTTTGTAATCCTCTAGAAGTTTTACCAACTGATTTTCTGTGAATAACATTATGTCAAACGATGGTGTGTATTCAACAAGTTCATGTCCACAAGTAAGTAGGTGTTGTTGTAACATCTCCAACCTGCTCACTGTTACCTGAATGTGGACCGAAGGCCAAGCATACCGAAATAAAGAATGTTGCAAAAATGAAGTAAGTTGTGTTATAAATGACTGATACTGACGAGTTGAACGTTTCTGTCAGCGTCTGTACTGACGTTGTTGTTAGATGCTTTGTTCTTTGTAATCTTGGTTTTCCTCAAACTAGGAACCACGCCACTCTTTAACTCGTCTTGTAGTCGTCCTATCTCGTTCTGAAAAAATCATTGTGCTAATGAAATACATTTCTCAACGTGTAATATATTTATGAAATACTATATGCATTGTAGAAGTCCCATATGCCGAACTTTACGAATTGGTGTCAGTTAAACGAGAAGACTATTCTGTTGCTGGAGATAAAACTGGCAATTCTCATTGTTCCAAAGTTGTTGGTTGTATCATAATGTTAACAAGCTCATATCGTGAAAAGTTTACTAACAAAGGCTTTTCCCTGAAAGAGGCTTTTTAAGTCACATTTGCCAAACATTATGAATCTTAATTTGAACAAGAAGAACTTGCCGTTGCTGAATAGAATACTTTTAAATGCTAATCCTTTCCTATCCTGTTGATATGATTTAAACTTCTATCACGGAAAAGCATTGACTTACTGAAGAAGGCTTTTCTCAGAAAGGGACGTTTCAACTTATTTGTAACCAATATCTTTTTATAATTGATAAGATATGTATCAATACAGAAGTTACTCACCTCGAATCGTTTGAGGGTTCTCTTCTCGACCCTGGAGGCGTTCTGTACGAGAACATCTGTGATGTACTTGATCACGAGGGACAGATAGGACAGTCCAATAAGGATCCACACATAGGCCACGATCTGGTACGTGTCTCGCCCTGGACCCATCGGGATCTTCTTCTCGTGGATCCCTGCAAGTGAAAAGAAAATATTTATTTAGATTAAAGCTTATTCAAGTTAAGATATGTTTGGTTTCACATAAGAATTTGACTTACACATAAAGTCTCGTCCTTAAACAATGTGGACCCTCTTCTTTTGGAGGGAAGCGACCATTTATACTTCAAATTTCAGAGGATAGAAAAATAGAAAATAGAAAATAGAAAAATCTGTCCCTGGACCTATTAGATGAAGACAAGTAAAGAGCTATTTTACATGTTAACAAAAGAAGGTCGAGTCGTCAACGAGTTTCTTTAAAAGTTCAGATGATTTACGATAAAAGTCAGGCTCTGGATCCATTTGGATCTTCTTCTCGTAGGTACCTATTGGACCTGGGAACAGCTGAATTTCACATTTCAGATAAACTGCAAATAACCTGAATAGAGCAAAGTCCGTTCCTGTTCCCATAGAGAGATTTCTCTCGTGACTATGACTTTAGAAGAATGTAATAGATTAAGTTCAAATTTCAGACAAGTTCAAAACAAGTTGAAGTCCTGCTAGATAGCTAATTGAGGGCACAGATTTATCAAAAAAACCCAACAATTCACGCCCTGAGCCAAGCAGGGTCTTCGATGGATACTTTTGGAAAAGGGGAACGATTTATCAGACTTGTTTTCAATTGAAAGCAATATTGTTTTGCTCATATCGGAAACATCATTCTCGTTGAAACTATGGTTCAACTTTTGATTCACCTTCAAAAGGATGAGTCACAATTTCAACATTCTATGGTTAATTAAAAAACAATTAAGATTTTATTTAAGCTTCTTGAATGCTGTGTAAACTGTCAGAATTGATCACCTTCGGCACATCGCAGATTGTCCATTCTCTCTCAAAATAGGCTTTCTTTCCGAATGTTTTTCTTTACAAAACATAACCTGAGTTAAGGTGTTTGAGCCTGGACATTTCATTATATAGAAATATATGACTGGGTATGCTATTTTGGAAGTAAAATGCATACCTGAATGTCTCGCTCACGTGTTAATTCATTATAAGCAGTATTAATACCTGGTTCGCAATTAGGTGAACTAAATTCAAATTTGTAATATCAAAAAGCCTTAAGCGTATCAGTGATGTAATATTTTTTTCAAAAGTTTGATAATTGCTAAAACTTTTCATTTCTGCTCTACAACTAAGTGAAATAATTATATGTTTATGCAAAATGCCCCAAACTGTCATAAAACGTCAAAACACTTTCCACAGTCAACTTGACTGGAGTCGTGACGGCTCATTAAGATGAAAAATCCATGACAACGATTTATTGGCTTTTTTACTTGGTTCAATATCGTTATTTTCATTTACTAACGTAACAGCTGTTACGGACAACATTTGTCAATACATTGCTGTAAAATAACTCAACCCATTTTGATGCACAATAAAAATCATTATATTATTCTTCATTTCCTTTTAGGAATAAACATAAGTTGTTAGTTTTAAATAGATATGAATAAACGAAGCAAGTAGAACAGCAAACAAATAACTATTCATAAATATTTTAGAAAATACATAAGTTTACGCTTGTTGAACTTTTAAGTGGCAAGATGGTTAAAACTTAAATTCGACCATGCATCAGTTAGTTTGTAAATAACTTTCAAAACACTGGCCTATCCTTTATAATAGTAAATCTCCCATTATGATTGCAAATTTGTCTGTATCTTCTTTATCATATAAATTGTTCCTATTTATTGAGAGATGTTCCTTTAAATTTTCTAATTTCTAATAATAATCAAACGAGAAAAAGTGATTAATTGAAAGATTTATTTAATATCGCCTATATAAATGACAGTGACTTAAAACTAGTTAAACTATTGTGCCTTTAAGATACGCTACCATACAAATCGCAAGATAATTAAATCCACTGGTGATTGATCCGACTAAAACACGTTTCATCATTTCTCTAGATGTCATCTTACCTATTTGTTAACTTTTTAAACATCATCTTTTTATGTTTGCGAGAAACACGCTTTTTGAAAATCAACAATTTGGTATCTCCATAACTAGACGAGATAGCATAGAGAAAATGAACACTTTTGCTTATATTAAAACGTTCTTGGGCAATGACGCGTAGACGAATATATGTCAAATAAAGTGCATTATAATGACAACATTGTTTTCATACCTTAATTCCATACTCTATAACTTCAAACTGAGATGTCGAACATTATGTTAAAAAACAACAACTTGAAATTGCCATTAATGCACCCCATGGGCGTATGAAGAGACAAAGTCAAAAGTATTTTTTCCTGAAGAATGAAAATGTGCATACTCCTTCAAAAGATATATTTCTGTTATATACACTCAAAACCGACCCTATCAGAATTTTGTTTGAGACGAAGTTGAAAATCTAGTAGCGTTTGTTCTGTACACTAGTGTATTATACTTAGGAGATAAACATACTGTGTTTGGAAATCAGCGGCATATAACGGAATTATTATAGCTCTAAATTTAATTTAAAGTCGAACGCGTATAAGAGCTATAATAATTCCGTTATATGCCGCTGATTTCCAAACACAGTATGTTTATCTCCATTCTACCATAATAGCGATTTAAAATTGAACTATATTCTTTCGCATTGACTCAGGTGCGCTGTGTCATGATGCCCGTGCACGATTTCCACGGAGCGACATTCACACAGTGTTGACGGAGTTGGTTATCTCGAATGACGTTACAAATAGAGGGCCTCGGAGATTACCGACAAATATCCGAATGCTGCAAAGGGAGCTCACTCTATTCAGTAGACGATTTATTATTTCGTGACGGTTGTTAGCGTTATGTGAAGTTCTGCATATATTCACAAACTTGACGTCGGTGCAAATGCATTGGTATTGTAAATAAATTTAAGGTAAGTGTATGCCGCATTTCGATTCATATTCGTATGAAATTCTGGCCGGTTAAACTTTGTCGAGCCCGTTTTGGTCTAACGCTACATAATGATGCCATTGATGGACCGTGCGAACGGGAAATTATGAACTGTTGTCAGAGTCGTGTATTGTACCGCTTTTGACAGACTGCAAGCGTTAAGCTTGTGGAAAGTTTTATTAAATTATATAAATAATGTACATACAACGCAATATTATTGCATATATAGTGAACGTTTTCGACACAACACCAATTTTTCAGAACTACTTGTTGCTAGGCAACAAATGAATTCTTACGCATTAGACGAAGTAAACAGAGCACCGTATAAGCCAATCAGAAACGAGTATTTTGCACATTTATGGTAGGTTTACCTGTTAATAAAACACAGTATTTTGTATTAAGTAATAATATAATAAGTTGTCCTGTCAAAATTCATACAAGACGTTTAAATATTTATACGTCAATTAATTAGTTTATAAATTTCCCCGCACCTTTCCTAGGGAATATCATTGAAAACTGATGATATTATTGAGGATAAGTTGTTGACAGACGTACAATTTAGTTATGATATTCAACCCTTAACAAATCACAAACGTAACTAGTCAAATATTTGAATAATTAGTCGACATGTTATGAACAAACATAAATAAATCGCTTAACAAAACAAACCTTTCACAACAAATATATATTCCTTTTTAATTAGCCTAGACTTCAAACATATTGAGCAGGTGATCTATATATGAATAATTTACAGGCTCAACAATGTACATCGAATCTATTATGACGGTCTATTATCCAACTACTCCCCGTAGTTTACCAGGTGTGAATGCCCGAGTCCTTGTTGGTATGAAGTACCTATCGACCTCTGTAGCCTCTGGACATATGTTCAACACAATAGTAGAAACGGAGTTCCTTACATTCCCTTCGGACACGCATCAAAGCAGAGATGTGCGTAATGTCAACATATGTTTACACATTATATGATAGTTGTTTTCATGCGTGATTAACTATTTACACATGTATTCTGTGTTTGACTAGATTGTTTGTAAATACATATTGGCCGAAGGTTAACAAGGCCATTCGTTTTACACTTTCATAATATGTGATTACTTTTCCTTGGGTTTAAGATAATGAAGACTAAGACACTTGAGTCAATTAATACTATCCAAACGTAAATAGTTAGGCTAATTGCTGTTTGACTGGAATAAAAATATCAAATATACCTAAACAACAGACAATCCATGTTATGATTGTAAGGATCAGACTGTCTGTGAAAGAATACGTTTTCCTTCATTGAAAAAGTCTTTTGTGGGATTCGAATTCCTTCAAAGTAAGTCAGAACTTGGAATATGAATTATATTAAAGTAATCAGTAATCAGTAATCAGATAAGACGTTTCCACCATTCCCAGCCGAATACGTTACTATTCAATTATTATCAACCATCCACCAAGGACTTATATTCATCTAAACTTTCACGTTCTTGCAAATCTCCAATTATAATTTCCAAGAAGCATAACGTGATGATATTGGTAAACAAAAGCAAAGCGTCTCTATTTTTCCATCCTATCCCTCCCCAAAGAGGCAGCTAAATTGCAAAGGCAGTAAAATGACGAAGCTGCCTCTGTAGGGTGAGAATGGTTCCAACCCGTTATTGATATTGAATACTGTTCAGGGATATCTATCAAACACTTTGCTTTATCTATTCTGTGCTTAACATATATTAAGCATACAAACACAACACCAAAACACCTACAACTCACAAGTGTTTGTACTTGTATAACAGTTTTCGCTTTCTAGCCGTTCCAACACTCCGCCAAATGGAACACGGTAGTTAGAATCTCTATCAGCCAACTTTAATTAATCCATACAATCAAAAAAGGATATACTTTCCCAAAAGCTAACAGCCACCTGACAAAAAGTTGTTACACTGTTCATAAATTTCTTTGTGATATCATCACCATTTTGCGAAATTTTGAATTGGTCCCCATTTCTGATCAAAATACTTTATAGTCAAACACCTCGGATCAATTTGTACATTGGTCATATTTAAATTCGCATATAAAAGATTCTTATGTGGTATGCCTGATCCACTTCTGGCATTCCTAAATTGAAGCATTGGGTTAAAATTCGAAAATTAAGATTTTCTTTATTTCTGCAATATGTTTTACCAGCTTTCGGTAAAAAAAATATATATATTGGTCATCATCACTATATGCCTTACCTTTATTTACAAGAACTTTTTTAAATGACAATTTTATATGATACTCAAGATGCCAAATCATCTTATATATGTGAAGAGAAATGGATTTTCCCTTATCTGATCAAAAATCAAAACGTTTGGTACAATTTGTGATTGAATGAATAGAATTAAACGAACACCATTTGTCACATGATATTATTTAAAATAATAAAACAAAATTTTGTTTTGCAAATTTGTAGTACTGAAACAAGAGTATGATGTTCCAACCCTCAGCTATGTAGAACACTGTTGCCGCAATGCCTACCTACGCAAGATCTTATATTTAAACATGTCCGTACACATTTAAAAAAAATAATTAAACTACGACTCACCAGTTATGGAATCGCGAACCTTTAATGCTGGTTTAATACTAGGACAATGACTTTTCGAGGTCAAACTTCCACAAACTGGATAACTAAAACTCACTGGTCATATATTTCCATAGTTTAAATACTAGCATAAGAGTAGAACGACGACATAATGCTGTCCAAACATCAACCACAAGATTACCACAAATACCAATGATAGATTATCTTAAGTACAGCCTATAAGTAAAACGACGTCTTCATGGTATCCAAAGTTCCACATAATAGAAAAGATAACAAAACTCACCAATGATATAATCCCCGAAGCCTATAGTACTGAGCGTGGTGAAGCAGAAATAGAGTGCCTCCATGATGTTCCAGCCCTCCACCAAGTGGAACACTGTTGCCGGGATGCCGAACATGAGCGCCAGGCCGAGGATGATGATGAGCACCATGTTAAGGACTTTGTTCACCATCGGCTTCTTAGAGCACAGCTTGAGCTGGTTGACCCTGTTGGACAGTCCGGCCAGCTGCTGACCAAGTCCACTCAGCATCAGCATGGTCACCGGGATGCCCACTATAGCGTAGCACACACACGCGATCTTCCCGCTTATTGTGCTGGGAGCCATGTTGCCGAATCCTGAGAATCGAGAACATGGTTAAGAGGTAACAGCTCTACAAACTCCTGAATCCTGGGAATCAAGAACATGGATAAAAGGTACCAACTCCTGAATACTGAGAATCAAGGAAAGTGATTTACAATGTACTGAGAAAATAAATTGATTATTAAGTATTCATTTATTTCATTAATGCTTTTGTAAATCGAGAATACCTTGCGAGATCTTCAGTGGGGTAAAACGGCGTTAATAGCCTATAATAAGTAAAGGGTATTCGTGTTTCATCTAATTATCATTCAAAAAAAGGTTTTTCTAAATTGTCACATATTTGCCGAAACGAAACCTGCCGATCGATAATGGCTCAGACCATCATTCATCAACGTGTTTATTTGAAAAAACCGAAAATACACCTGGTTCAAAATGGCCAAAACGTAACATATTTATAAATCAATATTTGCAGAAACAAAAACCTCATTTTGTTCCCAAAAGGAATGGAAGTTCATACTTACAAGAAACGATAATTATCTTGTGCCATAGAGGCCCAAAAGAAACTGTTATCTAAATCAATATTTGCCCAAAAGTACGGATCATATAGTTCCACTGAGGCCCAAAATATACCGTTATCTAAATCCACATTGGCCATAAACGCAAAGGGGTAATCTTATTACATAATGGCTAAAAATATACTGCCTTTTAATGTTCGCCAAAAAGAAAGGATCCTCTCGTTCCAAAGTAACCTTCTCTATTTTTGAAAATTACGTCTGTTTTGACCCGAATCGTTTATCTGATAACGCATCCAGAGGTCCAATAATCGAAAGCTTGTCAACAGAGATGAAAGACCGAACATCAACAATCACAAATCACACGCGAAAATGGACAACATACCGATGGTGGTTACCACAGACACAGCGAACCCGAAGGCGCCCCCAAAGTCCCATCTGTCAAGATCTGTCTGGTTGTCAACTGCATACAGAACCAGCTCCTTGTCTATACTGGCGTGCATCAACAGGGCGTGGAGCTCCCCCTGGGACACACACTCGTTGTTTTCTGGAACAAGTTTACATATGTCATATTGTTTTCTGGAACGAGGATATATGTCATATTGTTTTCTGGAACAAGGTTATATGTCATATTGTTTTCTGGAACAAGGTTATATGTCATATTGTTTTCTGGAACAAGGTTATATGTCATATTGTTTTCTGGAACAAGGTGATATGTCATATCGTTTGGAGCAACAACATGTCATATTGTTTTCTTGGACAAGGAATACGTCATATTGTTTTCTCGAAAACGGTTATACATCATTTTGTTTTCTGGAACAAGTTTACATATGTCATATTGTTTTCTTGAACGAGGATTTACGTCATATTTTTTTCTGGAACATGGTGATATGTCATATTGTTTTCTGGAACATGGTGATATGTCATATTGTGTTCTGGGACAAGGAATACGTCTTCTCGAAAACGGTTTTTCCTCATATTGTTTTCTGGTTTATTTATTTCTATATATCATAATGATTTCTGAAACAAGGTTATATATTTATATATGTCATGTTATGGTTTCCAATCTCAGAGATACATGTCATGAAGAAATATACCAAAGTAACATAACTTATACTTTTTGTACAGACTGAACCCCTAGTGATATTCGAACCCACACTCCCAGGGTCAGGCATAGCCATTTTGTTTTCTGGAACATCGTTATATGTCATGATGTAATCTGGAACAAGGTTATAAGTCATAAGCCTGCAGTAAGATGGTTAGACATAGTGATTTATTGAAAAGATTGCTATGTCACATTGCAGTCTGATTAAAATCGACTGTGATTCGAGGAAAAAAAGAGTAAAAATATTATCTCTAGTGGGGTTCGATCTTCACCCAGCCCGGCTTTCCTCTCATGCGCTAAACTGGTTATAGCACGCGATAGAGATGGGTGCATTCAGACCGAGACGGAGAGGACATCCAGAATGGTTCGAGCCCCTATAGAGACAATATTTTTGATATTTTATTCCTCGGAGCACGGTCGATTTTAATCAGACCGAGAGGATCTCCTGAACCAAGTTTATATGTCATATTGTATTCTGGAATAATGCTATAAATCATAATGCATTTTCTGGAACATAAACTCATCGGCAAAAGAAACTTATCACTTTTGAACTGAAAACATAGAAAAATATTTTATTTAAATATTGACAGGAACCATCGCAATATAAGCACAATATCCCTACATTTGTGTATTTTAACTTGTAAAGAACAAATGTTGATGCATTATGGGGGAAAATGAAAAAAGGTGAAAATCACGTGACTTTGCCATTGGTGCCAAGTCACGTGACACAAATGTCACACAAGAGCTCATAATGGATCACGATCATCACCCCTATAGAAAGAACACCTACACCCCATCAAAAGTCGGATCACAAAACTGTGAGAAGCATTTGAAAGTTGACAAATACTGTGCACGGATACCAACTTTTGAAGAATTGCCATAGTTCCTAAATTTTGATTTACAATTTGTTTTCTCAATATAGATGTTTATTGTCAAGATATTGGACAACCCCAAAACAGCAAAAACAATTGTATTTTTACCATATGAAAACTTATACCCGTTTGCATTTGACCATCGTCATCACTTTCTTTAAGTGACGTCATGAACGTCAAATGCTATAAGTGTGTATTGCGTTTTGGACGTACGTACTAGGAGACCAAGGACAAGTAAAATCAGAGCTCTTCGATTCCTCAGTGGTCCTACATTAACCACTAAACTTTGATTTATTGCAAATGCTAAATGGTAAGAATAGACTTAATTTGTAAAGATATACAGCTATTTAAAGGTCATATGCCCTGTCACTGATTGAAGAACACTCGGTCTTTCACAAAACATGCTTCAGTCAAATCTGACTCATCAATCTATGAACAAGCTATGATTAAGGGTAAACAGGAATACTGAAAGAGCCTTTAGGTGACGTCACACAATCCTTCTATGTTTTGTTTAATTATTGTTATTTTTTGTGCTTACACTTGTCTTGAGCATATTTAAGTCTGATCAGATGTTTTCTTTCCTATATTCATGATTTTAGATTGAAAAAATTATCAAAATGATGGTCTGTAATTTTTTTTTACCCCTTCTCATTTAAAATGTTTTGAGCGCACTACGGATTATGTCAAATACTATTTTCCTTTTTTCAATGTTTTTGGGACTGGTTGATATACTATACTGACTTTATTTCAACCTTTTAGCACTTTTCGTTATTTAATGAGAGTAATTTTAATTGAGTGATACGTTTCTTTTGCCGATTAGTTTAGTTGTAATATTGTTGCCTAGATAAAGGTTATATGTCATAATCTATTCTTGGATAATTTATGACATATTGTCTTTTTAAACAAGTTTATATGTTATATCGTTTTCTGGAACAAGGATGTATGTCCTTGTGTTAGCACGATCAATTATTATATGTCACATAGTTGTTATGAACAAGGCTCTTGATTGTCCTCAATACCGTGAACATATGACATCCACATTGTTGCCTGAAACAAGGATATATGTCATATTGTTGCTTGGAACCATGATCTAAGTTTCTTGGAACAAGTTTATTTGTCAGTTTGTTTCATTGAACAAGGTAATAGATCATATATTTTTCTGGCCCAATGTGTTCATCATATTGTTTTCTGGAAGAAGGATATATGTCATTTTGATGTCTGGAGCAAGGATATATTTCATATTGTTGCCTGGAACAAGGCTATGTGTCATTTTGTTTCCTTATGAAATATATCATAGCGAGGAACGAGTTAATATGTTATTTTGTTTTCCTTACCAAGGTTATACGTCATATCGCAATATAGTTGGCATGAACAAGGTTTGATGATAATACAATGACTAAATAAGTTGTACAATTAGCATTCGGCAACCACAGAGAAACAACTCCGATGTTAACATCTTTTGACGTATGACGCAACTGGGATTCGAATCCGGATACTGGTTAAGTGCAGCTTACGCCTCAAATCAATATGGTGTAGGTCGAGGTTTTAAATTACTTTATTAATTAACTATTAATGATATGGCACTAATACAATCTGAACGGCCTACACTATACGATTCGGCAACTGGGCCAATACAGGTAAGCTGGGCCAATACGGGCCAAACTGGGCCAATACGAGCAGACTGGGCCAATACCACTCTCAGCATGCGCATGTACACAAATGGCGCAAGTCCGAAGCTATCGCTTCAAAACTTTCAACATTTATTACAGTTCACCAATCTCTTTTATAATTTTGATTTCGATGAAAATGAACTCTTTAATGTTGTACAAGTAAATCACAAAGAAGTTAATTAATAAAAATGTCATTAATAAAGTTTTTCCATATTGGCCCATACAGCAGACCTCGGACCTGTAACTAGACCAATACGGAAAAACATGATTAATAACATTATAGTAATTGTTCTTATTGCCAAGATTTAATTCATTACTCATAACTCATATTAATAAAATTCAGGTTATATCATTGTAGAATTATATATCTGAAATGTTCGTCCTTTCGGCAACTGTGCTATATCAGACATGACTCGTTATCACATTTTGATTATATTTCATTCCACTAATATCCAGGACACCAATCCCGTATGAGGTTGAAACTGCTCAATGAATCATCATCTAATGAAATTACTACTTCTGTAGAATGATTTACACTTTATTCATATTTTATACTAAAGGCGAGTATTACCTGATGGCATAAACCTGGTTATAGACAGACGCGAGTGAAATCATACTTCATCACGGCAAAAAATATCATTTATATTGCAGGATAGTTTTAGCCACGATTGATAAGTACGATCAAGGTAACTTCTTGTGTTTAGCAAGTGAACTAATTCATTGATTTCATAACAATATTTGTTGACGCTTTTGAAAAACACACCTTTTAATAATAATGTTTTTTATAATCTTATTTAATATGCGAGATAGGGGTAACTAACCTTTTCGCTTGTTTTCTAGCGCCCAAGAGTAAGTAATCGTAAACAATTTAATACCTATTAGGGTTATCTCTATTGATAACATCTTTATTTTTAAACAATTTCTACATTTTATATTGATTAATTCAACTCTAAACATTCTGGCCAAAAACATATTTTTAAAAATGATTAAGAACATCATATGTATTTAAACAGTCATGAAAATAAAAATATCACTCTGATTAATGTAAATGTGTGTTTCATTTGCCCCGGTATGCGTTACCTTGCCATGCAGCATACAAGATAACGTATGCTAACCGCCATGGCGACCTATTGATATACACATTCATCAATATCCATGATTTGACCAAAATGGTTTATGAATGGTTTGGTGTTAACAATCTATATCCAGCCACTATACACCGAGAATGATATACGATTTGTAGCCTTGATGTCCATATAATGCTTGTTTATGTACAATCAATATACGGCCTTGTTCAGGAAAACTGAAGTAGAGAACGTCCGGAGAAAGGGCATTCATATACAGTATGGGTACCAGTAAATGACAAAACTTTTGATGAATTATCAATTTACAACCTTCCAGGAATATAAGCCCTTAATGCATTAATACATATTTTTGCCAAGTAACATGACTGTGCTTCTGCATATTAAATTGGTAATACTTTTCATTTAACATAGAATTCCTATTAATACAAGAGCAATGGTTTTAGGTGACTCGTCAATCTCATATGAATAAACAGTATAATATTTCCAAACAGTCGAAATGATTTTATTAGTACTAGATTTTCGAAACACTCCGGACCTGGAAATGTTGTATATCGAATACTTTTGGTTTCCTGAAAATAGTTGTTTATTGGGTACTTGTGGTTATCTGGAAGTAGTTGTGTATTGAATTCTTGTATTCATCTAGAAATAGTTGTATATTGAATTATTGTATTCATCTAGAAACTGTTGTAAATTGAATTCTTTTATTCATTCGGAAATAGTTTTATATTGAAAACTTGTGGTTATCTGGAAATGGTTGTATATTGAAAACTTTTATTCATCTAGAAATTGTTGTATATTGAATTTTTGTTTAAACCTAGAAATTGTTGTATATTGAAAACTTGTATTTATTGGTTAGTGAAAGTTTATGAAGTATTACGATTAACTTATGTCAACACGTAAGATAACATTTTTTACAAATCCTTTTCCTTTTATTTAAAATAACTCAAATTCAACATTGAATAATACAAACATACCAGCAAATAAATACATCAGAGTGTCAAGCAAATGGAAACAGCAGTTCAAAACCTTCTTTTACCCGTGATTAAATAAGAAAGGTATCAATTGCATTTCACCATTAATAATAAATCATTTGCACGTAACTTTTGAAATTCAACAAAGCTTGAAATTATTTAGGTTGTGTGGAATAGTTCACAGGAAGCCTCAAACAAAACCGACTTCTAACAAACGGTCATTTTGATCAGCGCTGCATCCTTCCCTTGGGAAATACCGGATGTTACGGTAGCGTAGTCGACAACAAAACCAAAGTGAATTATTGATAATTACCCCAGGTTATTTTTCACGAGCATAAAGTTTGTACATGGCTTAACGCTTAGTTTTGCAGTCCAGGATGTTTGTTAAGCGTTGCTCGTACCATCCGGTTAATAGCACTATATGAGTTACGCTTCCGTCAAATTGCACTTTTCATCATGGCATCCATTTTATAGGCACTTTGCTTCTTGTTAGACATCATAATAGTGTCATTCTTGTATTTTGATTTTATAACTTACTCTAAATTGTCATGGACATGCCTATGTTTGTTTGGTGGATTTCAAGTTCAAATCAAATGCACTTTCAGCGTGTCATGTTGTTTGCAAAGAAAAAATGGTACGTTTTTTTGCATATGTTAACAGCACATGGTTTCAAATGAACATTGGCAAATGTTGATTTCTATGAACTTATAGCAGTTAAACTTACATTCACCAGTATGAGTTTTCACATTATGTAGGTCATTGATATTTGCATTTCGTTCATACAAATCATTTTCTTTACTTGGCAATTAAAGAAATTGTAACACATTGTAAATGTTTTTTAAGAAAACATATTAGTTATCAACTTTAGTATGTCATATATTAATCTTGATTTATATCGTGAAAATTATTTGGAAATTATGTAGTGGGGACATTTAATGATATTTCTTTAACTTGTATAACATTACATGAGAATCATATACAGTCATTGAAATAAAAATGTATCAGTTTGGTAATTTGTAGGTCTTACTAAGCACGCCACAATACTTTAATAAGTGTTTCGTTCTTACATTAACATATTAAAAAAACTTCACCTAAACAGCAATGATGACCGCTGGCAGATATTGTAAATTGAATAAAAGTATACAATTGTTGAAACAAATACAGCTCCAATCTTATTCAGGAAAGAATATATTGATTGTAAGTGTATATATACCAAGGGTTCAATGACACCATTTCACTGTAATTTTGGATCATTATGTTCTTATCGGACCCATCTTAATACGCACCACAGTTACAGGGGAAATGACTCGGCGTACGCCACAATGAGTAAAGTGTGAGATATTGATAGGAATTAGGTATGGATAAGCACACGGATTATATGGGACGTTAGTCAATAGGATCTGTCACAATGTATGACAATAATGTCATCTTGTTCCTGGACCAATTACCGTAAATGCACCATTAAGTCATTGTGAATAATTAATACAGGGAATTAAGTCGTTAAGCAAATTTGCAAATTGCAGAAAAACTATTCAGGTCGAAGCGATTTAGCATCATGATGAATGATTAACATAATCATAATGATATAATTTTAACTGTGAAGTACATGAGGTCAATGGCAAAATATAACCACTGTAGAAATAAGTGATTTCGAAAGGACGTTCGGGCACTGAAAGGTACATATACTTCAGACAGTTTTATACTATTGGGTGTTAAAAACTTGTGTTTTATTGTCATATACATCATGTGAAATAGCCTTGTTCCATTATACATATTCTACTCTAAACTATTCTTTATTGTTATGTTTCTACATTGCACATTCATTTTGCTGTCTCATTAAAAAAGCCAAGTATAATGTCCCTTAAATGACATCAATTAATAATTTACCTATATAGCACTTATAGAACTTGCTATGGTTTTTTAAAGATGATAATCATTATATTACCACAATCAACAGCTATAACATGAATGCGTTAAAACTTTTTCAAGAGAGAAAATTATTCAACGACAACGAAATTAAACAAAGCCGACAAAGATAAGTTCGGTATGTTTTTGATATGCCCCAGTGTACCTTATACCTGTCATTTTAACACCTGTTAGTCAATTAACCCCGAAACTTGCATTCGTTTTGCCCCCTTCTCAAACAATAATAAGTTAAGCTTATTTTAAAACAAGTATCAATCAAACAAAGAAAACGGTTTAATTTAAAAAACATATTCCTTACTTGGTGCTGGTAGTACGTGTTAAACATCGTAGGTGCACGTAACGTTAGTGAAAACTTTATTATTAGTCGCCCATTGAAGATTTCTCTGTTTAAGTAATCTACAAAGTTATTACACGAGGTTTAACCGAATGACGTGACGTCATAAAGACGTCATAGTCATTCAGGATGACGTAGCAATGTAAGCGGGCGGCCGCAATGGTCATTTACTAAAATCCCTGACGATATAATTCGTTTTTGCTCGTAAGATACCAAACCAATCGCTCGTTTCATAAAAATGTTATTCTACGGGAAGTGGTTTAGTATTCTCTATATTCATTGTTTTGATTGTGAAGGTTCAAAATATTGTATAGATATTCTAAACAGAGCACCTCAGAAAAGGAATATTCTTATATAACGAGTAAAGATTAAGTCACGCTAAAATCAAAATGAAGTCTTACCTATAAATTCTTGAATATGATTGAGAAGTTCCGTCATTCGTGATTTCTCGGCGTCTCCCTCCAGTTTAGAGAAGATGACACCTCCAATACATAGGTACACAATGGTTACCAGAATCAGCACTATGAGACGTCGCTTACTGTTCATGTTGAAGATCCTCTGGTGTTAGCTGTCATTAATGTCTTGTCCAAACACTGTTATCAACGTTTCTCTTTGTCTTTTATCACAGATGCAAGATCACAAAAAGCTTTAATCTTTTCACAATTCTTAATGAATTTTGGTGTCCAACGATTCATGACATGTCACCATAGATTTGAGATATATGTAATCATATTTTCTAAACGGATCACTGGTATTCGAATACATTTCGATGATTGAAAAATCAAGACATGTCTAAACGGTTGGACTGTCATGTCATTGTCGATGTTATTCACTCACATATCTCCAATACAGCAACTGTTACAATGATTTGACATTTCTTTTTCACCAAGTGCAAGAAAAATGCATCACGAAGTTCCTCCGCTGAATGTATATATTCGTATCCATTTCATCGTTCTCAATGGCTTATCAAGGAAGCATAGTATTCTTTTCCTTTAAAACACATCTCTGTAACAGATTGAAAACATGTAAAATTAACGTTTTAAATAATTGTATTTTAATCTTCGTATTGCATTTTACAACGCGATTACTAAAGAGAATAAAGAATATAGAGAAAAAGTTCAACACATTCATCACTAATGTCATATTATTCTCAAAGTCAACCAAACATTTCATTCTATCTTTGTTGTTTAAGAGAAAGAGATGAACAAGCATCGACTATCAATATCTCCTGTATGAGACCATTTCTCATTACAAACATTCGCAGAGAAAAAAACCTCTTAAGATATTTATCACGTATCTCAACAATTGAAAACATATATTTCGACCCAAAATGACATGTGATATAATTTATCGTTGTTAAAACACTAACAACAAAGCAATAGTGATATAACCAAATATGGTGATTTCAAAGTATATCCCATGATTATCATATCAAAGTGAATACATGTACAAAACATAAAATACACAATGAATGGCTGATATTAAGTTCGCTTTTTGGAGTAACTGATTAAAATTTATCACAATTCTGAACTATCTGAAATCTGAACTAAATGAAAGGCCCTCGGTATGTGATGTTCCAAAAATGGTATATGCAGTCACTTCTGCTTTTAATTTCTTACCGAAAGTTCAATCACAAGTCCGGATCCAAAACCCAGTTTCAGACAATTCAATAAATCCAAAACGGTTCATATCAATCCAATGTTTTCTCAACCACCACAATCTATTTTGGCAAAGTTTCATCGAACACAATCCATGTTCCAATGTTGTTTGATTCAACACAGCCCATTTCAACTCCTTTTGAATCCAAACAATCCTTTGATTAAGAAAGCATATCCGATTTCATTACATGGTGGTTTCAGCTGAACGCAACTACACAACAGGAATCAAAAGCCACCCGTCACCTATACCACTCGCCTATGAATGTGACACAGATCGGTGTTGTATCCCTGTCTGTTTTCGCCTATCCGAGCGTGAGCTACAGTGTGCCACTTACACCACTGTTAGCATGTAAGCATCGCTTTGACAATGTCACCGGAAGCCGTCTGCCAAACAATGCCTCGTTTGAGATCAATTCATTGTCGTCTGCTGTGCTATCGGCTGGCAGACGACATTCTCGAAAACGGGTTAGTCCCACAGTGATCTTTGAGGACATTATTAACAAATTATCATTTAGACATGATCATTTCAATAAAGAAATAGAACGCTGAACGACCTACAAGCTTATTTCAATGCCTCTTCAAAAATATTAATTGATAATAACTTTCTACTAAAATGTTTACGTTTGATGTAAACACACATAACACATTTTGATAAATATGCATCCACATTTATTTACCATTGATATATAGAGCTACATTTGAACAAAGATATACATTTTTCAAGTCTCTATACAGGACAGCGGAAAAAGGGATTTTTTCTTTGACATTTCTTTGTTACCTCTTATTCCATTTATTTGAGCTTATTGTATCTGTTTTGCCTCATTCATAATGAAACTTCTCATCTTGAACCATGTGTGAATATAGACTACCTACATGTATATCGGGAATCGGTTTGTACATCTGTCGCCAATGTCCGATAAAGTGTTGTTTGAACGTGGATCAGTCATCGTATTTTAACACAAGCAGGGAGCTAAGTTAACCTTCCTGTAGAGGTTTCGAACAACGCTTTCATTGGATTTTGCACCCTGGCTTCTTGACAACTGATTTCTACAACCACAATCCCCATTATTAAATTCAAAACATCTTCACGGACATGTATATAAATAGCATGGGTCTCGTTTCTATGTTGTGTGTGTTTGGACATGCTTAGCAATCCTACAAAGTTGTTTATATAAACTCACCTAGTGACGTAAGTAATGGTTAGAGAATGTTGATTATGCATAGTTTACAAAGTGCTTATCGATATAACTTTAAATGGGTCATATACGTCGAACGTTAAGATATTTGAAATAAAAATAGATATTTAGTAATAAACGGCACCATCATTCACGAAAATCGGATTTAGCTAAATGTCAAAAGTAGAACTTTTCAATGGTGCTCATTGAATTTCACGAAACATATACAAATTTTGTCAACAGTTTACGAATCTCGGGAAGCTTCTGCAAAATACGATTATAGGTCTGATATTAAAAATTCAATGCGTTAACGTTGTTTCTGAACGACAATATATTATGTATAGATGCAGACAATTTCTCGCGATTCTATCAATAATTCAATAGATTTTCCAATATAAATCTGACTTCTCAACATTGACAACACTTTTGCACCTGCACCGTGAAACAAGAAAAGAAAAAGAAAAAGAACCAATTGATTAACGATCTTGCAATTGCTATTTTGATCTATCGATTAACACTTGAAATCTCAAGTGGTGCAACTGGTATGGAAACGTTCCAGCCTACAAAGCACCAATGTATGGGGTCTATTACCTGAGTGTTATTGAAGCTATTGGTAAGATATCGGGCCTTGATCAATGTGCCAAGTTTACGGTTACACGATTGATCAAGGGTTGAATACCTTCAACGGCAAAAGAAACGTCACCTAGTTTTTTTCAGAGCCCATTACACATTCCTTTTGCCAGATCACTTTAAATGTGAATGTCATGAATAAACCTGTTCAAATACACAAGGGGTTTAAATTAATTGCTTATTCAAAGTTGTTTTTCGTCAAAACGTTTGAGATTTATGTTAAAAATCATAAAATATGAAAATACGTTAACATTTTTTTGTCGACAGAATATACCTTTGGGTACGACGCTTGAAACACACCAAAATAAGCCTTATTTCATTTTCCTTTCTCGTCTAATTAAGGAAAGGTTAAAACAACAACTTTATTAAGCGGCTTTGTTTTTTTTAGAAAAGGGGCGAATTAATATTCCAAAATCTATGAATTACGATAGTCGTAAAATTGGCTCCGAAAGATATGATGTAACTATGTGAAGAACTTATCTAACGTATCTTACCCACGGGGGTTAAAGGGGCAGTAGCACGTTTTAGGGGGAATATAAGGTGATGTCAGGAAAATTGAAATTAAGGGTTCCAATCGGTAGACAATGTATTCTAACTAAATGGAGCAGTAATAATTCAATAAATAACGTAAAGTTTAGCCATGCGATTCCTTTTTCTTACACAAAATGAATTAAAGGTGTTCACACAAAATGGCCGCCAATGGATTTCATGTGAATCTTCATACTTTGTCCTCTGACTATGGATGATTGGCTTGTGTAATGAGATTTTTGCCACTGTCAAAATAATACATTAAGCATCAACTTTCAATTATCAGTGAAACATTTAAAATATAAAATTATCAAAAAATGTGCTACTGCCCCTTTAAACTATCTTTTTTTTATATTATGACGTTTCTTTTGATGTTGAGTGCCCATTGCCACCCGTCGCCATCGTAGTATTTAGACAGAAAATAGATATCACTCGGTGCCGTTTACTGTTTTGGAAACCAAATCCCATCACGTGGGTACTTGTTCCGAAGTTGTTACTTCCGCAGTGGGCACCATAGTCCAATTCAGACTAGATGTGTTTATATGGAATTCCTCTTCGTGAAATATATCATCTAGCCATGGGTGACCAATTCGACAATTTCGAGACAATGTACTATCAAAAGGTGTAGGGTTACGATTCACATAGTTAGTCTTACATTTTCTTATTGGAGATTTTGAGCTTTCCTTTTGAGATTAACTATGAACACAGACGCGAATTAACTTATTTGGAAGCAGATTTTAGTAGAGAATGTATTACGCAAAGATGCATACATTATATCTGTCGTACAGCTAGTCGTATGTGTTTGGTTACTTTGCTAATGATAGATAATGATGAGTTTAATCCGAAATTGTCAAAGGATGATGTTCCAGACTAATGTCTTAAGAATGATAACATATTTCCGAAAAAAATTTTGATTTAAAATTTCTCTAAAATGTATTTTAATGTCTATGACAATGAAAGGTAACTCTTTATATGTTTTTGTCTGTATAGTCGGTCTTTCTACAAATAAAACCTCTTGAATCTGAGATTTTCTATTCTTTCTATTATCACTTCAGCACATTAGGTTCACTAGTATTTTGTCAACTATTCATGTTACCAATCAATCTACAATGCTCTTTCATATTGCTTTGTATTTTGTTTTGTATTAGTTATTTGGTTTTGAAGATTATTTGCCCAGGACAAGGTTTGGGTTTTAATCTTTGATAATATCTTTGACACTGAGTTCCTGTCAAACACAGACATGTTAAACTTGTGGTGTTACCTTTGGCAAGTGACTTTACTCACAGTGTGCATCTTAAATTCGCAGGGTTATTGGGTACCCGGTTTCGTAGTAAGCAAATCGGTTTAAAAAGTTACTCACTCCACGTTTTCACATGCAACATGTTTAAACCAAATAAACGAGTATAAATGAGCGCATATCGTAAATAAACGAGTATAAATGAGCGCATATCGTTAGTTACTAACGATATGCGCTCATTTATACTCGTTTATTTGGTTTTAACATGTTATTCACTAAGTGGTAAATAAAAACTCGGTACCGAGGGTCATAGCATATGAACTCGCGAGAGCATAGCCCGAGCTGAGTTTATTGCCATAACCCGAGACAGTCGGATTAATATTTGGTTTACACTTCAGTTGAACAATTATTTTTGCTCTATACAACTACTAAATAACATTTAATGATACTCTTTGCGAGTTTAATGTGTCCTCACCAAACTAAGCATATATGCTACTTACAATACACTCCTGCTTGATGATTGGAAACTAAAAACCTGATTCCTTACATTGAAAACTATTTTATTTCAATATGTAAAAAAAAAAAAAACTGTCGTAAGGGTATGCAGACAAGACACATCAAAATGTACATCAAGTGGCATGGATCGCCGGTAGCGCAGGTAGAGCCGACCATGCCTGATAACATAGAACCCCAGTTTCGTTGTTCTGTTCAAAACCTTTATTTTTCCGTTTGATAAAAATAACAACTGTCCAGTTGTTTAGGTCTGTTTACTATTTCATAACCGTCCACTAGATGACCAACCTACGCTCATAGTGGTTACGGCATTTAAGCTTAAACTAAAACAAAGGCAATAACTTCCCAATAGGATGAAATATATTGGACAAGAAAACAGTGTAGGAGGATACAAGAGAAACAAAGTCTACTATTGGTCTTAAGGCCTCACTGATTGCCAATCGTACTCATCTACATACGTTTGCTTATACTTATGCACTTCCCTCTAATGAAAGTTCTTTGTTTATCGCTGATGCACCTGCCAATGTTAAACTGCGCTCAACAAATCACTTCCTTGTTACGTTGACGACTGGTGGTGAAGCTAGCGACATAGAAACGCTTAAGCTAATAGTTTTCAATAGTGTTATGATGACCTGGGCTTGACTTGAAATTGTTGTGATTTTACGTGCGGTTGTTTCAATTGTTCGTTTGTACACTGAATATATTTTTTGTTTAGGCAATTTCAGCTAGTATCAATTGATTTCTAGCAATTTATAGTGTATCCTACAACATCTGAATGATTTAGTTTCCATTGTTGAATTCAATCAAATTTATATGTCAATAAACAATCAATTAAAATATTGCAATGATGTGGATTAAAAGGTAATTTTCTTATTGTCCTGCAAGTTCATATTTGAAATCATGTTTCATCTTAGATATAACTGGTATATTTCATAGTTCAAGTACCAAATTCAATGATTATATTTCTGATAAGAGTGACACATTTCTATTGGAAATAACTCCATCCTAAAATAACCTCATATACATGAAGCGCTAAGCAGTAACAAATATGGTTTACTCACTTTAAAGGGGAAGAAGTACGTTTTTTTGAAAATGTGATATTTTCAATTTTTCACTGATTTTACTAAATGTATTATTTTGATAGTATCCAAAATCTCATTACACAAATCAATCATCCATAGTCAGAGAACAAATAATAAAGATTCAAATAAACTCCATTGGCCGCCATTTTGTGTGAACACCTTTAATTAATTTCGCGTAAGAAAAGGGAATCGCATGGCCTAAGTTTACATTATATGATTGATTTATTACTGCTTCATTTAGTTTGAATACATTGTCTTTCAATTTGAACCATTTATTTTCATACTCTCCCTAAAATATGCTATTGCCCCTTAAAGATGACCATGCTTTGACACTATCAAATTATTTAAGGATTCTCTAGCCTTGCATAATCCGTTGCCTTCGCCTGGCCTTGCCTTGAATTCGTGCCTAACAATTTGACAGAATCGACTCAGCAGGGTGTAATCAACAACCTTTTTTTCATAAAGGCCTATCACTTTGCATTCTCTCCCCACAGAGGCAACTCAGTCATACCCCAGTTAGCCTCTGTTCCATTAGGCCAAAATCCTGGGGTTCCGGCAGATCGCCCTAGCGGCAAAAAGTTGTAACTTGAGATATCTCCCTATTTGCAGCCAATGAAAACACCTTTTGGATGTCCACGACTTCGGGAATACTCAACGGTCACTCAGTGACTTTCAAAAGAATCATGCCTTTAGGTTTCTTTTTCATTAACAGTGTGAGTCTCAGAGAGGGAAACTATTTCAAAATCAGATATGTATAGGGTGTTTCATTAGAAACATATTGTTTTATAATTGTTTAAATTGTTCTTCGTTTTATGATTTATTTTATTTTAATAATTCACCAAATAAAAACCAATGAGAAGGTAAAAAGCAATTGTTTTGTAGAAGGAAGAGTTATCTCCCTTTGATGCGGATCCACACGGGAATAGTCGAACTTTTGCGAATGACCACTTTTGAAACGGCGTCGCTGATTGCACAACTAACTTCGATTGCCTCCAATCAGATTTCTACCTTTCTATCCCGTATGTTAGCCGTAATAGAACTCTCCTACACGTGTGTATGTGCTTCGCCGTTCGCTGGCTATATATATATATATATATATATATATATATATAAATTAAATAAGGAGAGTTGGTTTCTCACGTGAAGAAAGGTTGTATATCAGAAATTGTAAACATCGGATGGTTCAGACTGGATCATTCTTCTTTAATACGATGAATTCATTTCGACCATTATGTGGGTCTTGTCAAGTATGATTATAAATGGAAGGCTACATATGTTTATACAGGAAAAAAAACAACAAATTCATATAATCTACACATTTTGATAAAAAATGTTTCTTTTGTTTCAAGATTACAATACATGATATTAAGCAAACGCCAATTGGACAAATGCAATTCGAAGTATTGACAAGTGTTAAGTATGTTCTTCAAAATAATAATAACTGATAAGAGGTGCGGCACTTGTCCTGCTTTGATTGAATGAGTAGTTTCAAACAACTATGATTATAATTGGAGTTATTTTTTTCATGAAATAATTGATTTTGAACATTCTTTGATAGATTGCCAAGAGTACTTTTTTATATGATTTTCAAAATGTATGATATCAAAGTGCGTTTTAATAATAAAACAACTCCTCTTCACATTACAAATTATATAAGGATGTTTTTTAAAGAACCTATAATTTTTTTTCATGTCTTCTTTCTTCGTAAACCAAAACGTGTGTGTCTTCTGCAGAGCATTTACCTGAAAACTTTTATTTTCCATTTCGAAATTGTGGTTTCTTCAAAATACAACGAACATTCTTTCAGTAGACAATTTCAAGTTTGAGCAGACTGACTAATCAGTTATTATTATTTTGAAGAACATACTTGACACTTGTCAATACTTCGAATTTGTCCAATTGGCGCTTGCTTAATATCATGTATTGTAATTAAAAACCATTTTCAATTTTGTAGTGTAATTGCTTATAATATGTCTTAATCTTGGTCGTCATTTCTCCAGCCCTTTTCAAACCAACGTTAAATTTGTGAAGAAAACTTGAGTAGTGGATATTGAAACGTCTTTGGTATCCTTTGTCTGTATGACGCATGCTTTTCGTCAAGAAATAGGTCAATTGCTCAGTAGGTTGTTATATTGAGTTAGGTGTAAATAGAGAAGTGTCTCCCATAAGGTTCAAATTGTATCTTTAGTTCCGAAATATCATTGCAAGACGTATTTGTAAATGCAACACATGACAATATATTCATTTCAAGGTTTTATTCAAACAAACAACAAATGTAACAAAACATTAATGTAGCATTTCATGTCATGCAAGACGTATACAATAGCACTTCATATTTGATAACAATCATAACAAGTGGTACACTGTTCATATACAAGTAATTGCAAAGATGTACACAATCAATTTACATGTATGCACTCAGGTCAATTGCACGAAGCAAGGTACTGTCTTTGAGTCCATGGCGAGAACGGAACTTTCTCTTGGCAATCTCGGATCTAGACCTTGTGTTGCACTGCCTGCTGCGTTTGTTTCCAAACCACTTCTTGACTTGATCAACACTAATTGATCCTGAGAGTGCGAGGGCTTCGCACACGGTGGCAGATGGATATGGGTTTGATCGGTACCAGCTTTCCATGAATTGAACTGCACGTTTGGTCAGAGGTGGTCTTCGCTTCACGCCTGGAACACTGATACAAGACTGCTTGATGGTTTCTTGTTCCTTTTCTTCCAATAGAGCCAAGCTTTTCTCAACCCGATCGATAACCTGAAAAAATAAGAATACTTAAGATTAAACAAAGTTGAATTTGAAAACATAATTAACAGAACACTTTGGTAAAGAATAAACTGCATTAAAGGTCAGAGCCATAAGAAATAGTTGATTTGAAATAAACAGTTTTGGAAGGAATACATGTGCTACTGCCCCTTTAAACTATCTTTTTTTATATTATGACGTTTCTTTTGATGTTGAGTGCCCATTGCCACCCGTCGCCATCGTAGTATTTAGACAGAAAATAGATATCACTCGGTGCCGTTTACTGTTTTGGAAACCAAATCCCATCACGTGGGTACTTGTTCCGAAGTTGTTACTTCCGCAGTGGGCACCATAGTCCAATTCAGACTAGATGTGTTTATATGGAATTTCTCTTCGTGAAATATATCATCTAGCCATGGGTGACCAATTCGACAATTTCGAGACAATGTACTATCAAAAGGTGTAGGGTTACGATTCACATAGTTAGTCTTACATTTTCTTATTGGAGATTTTGAGCTTTCCTTTTGAGATTAACTATGAACACAGACGCGAATTAACTTATTTGGAAGCAGATTTTAGTAGAGAATGTATTACGCAAAGTTGCATACATTATATCTGTCGTACAGCTAGTCGTATGTGTTTGGTTACTTTGCTAATGATAGATAATGATGAGTTTAATCCGAAATTGTCAAAGGATGATGTTCCAGACTAATGTCTTAAGAATGATAACATATTTCCGTAAAAAAATTTTGATTTAAAATTTCTCTAAAATGTATTTTAATGTCTATGACAATGAAAGGTAACTCTTTATATGTTTTTGTCTGTATAGTCGGTCTTTCTACAAATAAAACCTCTTGAATCTGAGATTTTCTATTCTTTCTATTATCACTTCAGCACATTAGGTTCACTAGTATTTTGTCAACTATTCATGTTACCAATCAATCTACAATGCTCTTTCATATTGCTTTGTATTTTGTTTTGTATCAGTTATTTGGTTTTGAAGATTATTTGCCCAGGACAAGGTTTGGGTTTTAATCTTTGATAATATCTTTGACACTGAGTTCCTGTCAAACACAGACATGTTAAACTTGTGGTGTTACCTTTGGCAAGTGACTTTACTCACAGTGTGCATCTTAAATTCGCAGGGTTATTGGGTACCCGGTTTCGTAGTAAGCAAATCGGTTTAAAAAGTTACTCACTCCACGTTTTCACATGCAACATGTTAAAACCAAATAAACGAGTATAAATGAGCGCATATCGTTAGTTACTAACGATATGCGCTCATTTATACTCGTTTATTTGGTTTTAACATGTTATTCACTAAGTGGTAAATAAAAACTCGGTACCGAGGGTCATAGCATATGAACTCGCGAGAGCATAGCCCGAGCTGAGTTTATTGCCATAACCCGAGACAGTCGGATTAATATTTGGTTTACACTTCAGTTGAACAATTATTTTTGCTCTATACAACTACTAAATAACATTTAATGATACTCTTTGCGAGTTTAATGTGTCCTCACCAAACTAAGCATATATGCTACTTACAATACACTCCTGCTTGATGATTGGAAACTAAAAACCTGATTCCTTACATTGAAAACTATTTTATTTCAATATGTAAAAAAAAAAAAAACTGTCGTAAGGGTATGCAGACAAGACACAGCAAAATGTACATCAAGTGGCATGGATCGCCGGTAGCGCAGGTAGAGCCGACCATGCCTGATAACATAGAACCCCAGTTTCGTTGTTCTGTTCAAAACCTTTATTTTTCCGTTTGATAAAAATAACAACTGTCCAGTTGTTTAGGTCTGTTTACTATTTCATAACCGTCCACTAGATGACCAACCTACGCTCATAGTGGTTACGGCATTTAAGCTTAAACTAAAACAAAGGCAATAACTTCCCAATAGGATGAAATATATTGGACAAGAAAACAGTGTAGGAGGATACAAGAGAAACAAAGTCTACTATTGGTCTTAAGGCCTCACTGATTGCCAATCGTACTCATCTACATACGTTTGCTTATACTTATGCACTTCCCTCTAATGAAAGTTCTTTGTTTATCGCTGATGCACCTGCCAATGTTAAACTGCGCTCAACAAATCACTTCATTGTTACGTTGACGACTGGTGGTGAAGCTAGCGACATAGAAACGCTTAAGCTAATAGTTTTCAATAGTGTTATGATGACCTGGGCTTGACTTGAAATTGTTGTGATTTTACGTGCGGTTGTTTCAATTGTTCGTTTGTACACTGAATATAATTTTTGTTTAGGCAATTTCAGCTAGTATCAATTGATTTCTAGCAATTTATAGTGTATCCTACAACATCTGAATGATTTAGTTTCCATTGTTGAATTCAATCAAATTTATATGTCAATAAACAATCAATTAAAATATTGCAATGATGTGGATTAAAAGGTAATTTTCTTATTGTCCTGCAAGTTCATATTTGAAATCATGTTTCATCTTAGATATAACTGGTATATTTCATAGTTCAAGTACCAAATTCAATGATTATATTTCTGATAAGAGTGACACATTTCTATTGGAAATAACTCCATCCTAAAATAACCTCATATACATGAAGCGCTAAGCAGTAACAAATATGGTTTACTCACTTTAAAGGGGAAGAAGTACGTTTTTTTGAAAATGTGATATTATCAATTTTTCACTGATTTTACGAAATGTATTATTTTGATAGTATCCAAAATCTCATTACACAAATCAATCATCCATAGTCAGAGAACAAATAATAAAGATTCAAATAAACTCCATTGGCCGCCATTTTGTGTGAACACCTTTAATTAATTTCGCGTAAGAAAAGGGAATCGCATGGCTTAACTTTACATTATATGATTGATTTATTACTGCTTCATTTAGTTTGAATACATTGTCTTTCAATTTGAACCATTTATTTTCATACTCTCCCTAAAATGTGCTATTGCCCCTTAAAGATGACCATGCTTTGACACTATCAAATTATTTAAGGATTCTCTAGCCTTGCATAATCCGTTGCCTTCGCCTGGCCTTGCCTTGAATTCGTGCCTAACAATTTGACAGAATCGACTCAGCAGGGTGTAATCAACAACCTTTTTTTCATAAAGGCCTATCACTTTGCATTCTCTCCCCACAGAGGCAACTCAGTCATACCCCAGTTAGCCTCTGTTCCATTAGGCCAAAATCATGGGGTTCCGGCAGATCGCCCTAGCGGCAAAAAGTTGTAACTTGAGATATCTCCCTATTTGCAGCCAATGAAAACACCTTTTGGATGTCCACGACTTCGGGAATACTCAACGGTCACTCAGCGACTTTCAAAAGAATCATGCCTTTAGGTTTCTTTTTCATTAACAGTGTGAGTCTCAGAGAGGGAAACTATTTCAAAATCAGATATGTATAGGGTGTTTCATTAGAAACATATTGTTTTATAATTGTTTAAATTGTTCTTCGTTTTATGATTTATTTTATTTTAATAATTCACCAAATAAAAACCAATGAGAAGGTAAAAAGCGATTGTTTTGTAGAAGGAAGAGTTATCTCCCTTTGATGCGGATCCACACGGGAATAGTCGAACTTTTGCGAATGACCACTTTTGAAACGGCGTCGCTGATTGCACAACTAACTTCGATTGCCTCCAATCAGATTTCTACCTTTCTATCCCGTATGTTAGCCGTAATAGAACTCTCCTACACGTGTGTATGTGCTTCGCCGTTCGCTGGCTATATATATATATATATATATATATATATATATAAATTAAATAAGGAGAGTTGGTTTCTCACGTGAAGAAAGGTTGTATATCAGAAATTGTAAACATCGGATGGTTCAGACTGGATCATTCTTCTTTAATACGATGAATTCATTTCGACCATTATGTGGGTCTTGTCAAGTATGATTATAAATGGAAGGCTACATATGTTTATACAGGAAAAAAACCAACAAATTCATATAATCCACACATTTTGATAAAAAATGTTTCTTTTGTTTCAAGATTACAATACATGATATTAAGCAAACGCCAATTGGACAAATGCAATTCGAAGTATTGACAAGTGTTAAGTATGTTCTTCAAAATAATAATAACTGATAAGAGGTGCGGCACTTGTCCTGCTTTGATTGAATGAGTAGTTTCAAACAACTATGATTATAATTGGAGTTATTTTTTTCATGAAATAATTGATTTTGAACATTCTTTGATAGATTGCCAAGAGTACTTTTTTATATGATTTTCAAAATGTATGATATCAAAGTGCGTTTTAATAATAAAACAACTCCTCTTCACATTACAAATTATATAAGGATGTTTTTTAAAGAACCTATCATTTTTTTTCATGTCTTCTTTCTTCGTAAACCAAAACGTGTGTGTCTTCTGCAGAGCATTTACCTGAAAACTTTTATTTTCCATTTCGAAATTGTGGTTTCTTCAAAATACAACGAACATTCTTTCAGTAGACAATTTCAAATTTGAGCAGACTGACTAATCAGTTATTATTATTTTGAAGAACATACTTGACACTTGTCAATACTTCGAATTTGTCCAATTGGCGCTTGCTTAATATCATGTATTGTAATTAAAAACCATTTTCAATTTTGTAGTGTAATTGCTTATAATATGTTAAATTTGTGAAGAAATCTTGAGTAGTGGATATTGAAACGTCTTTTGTATCCTTTGTCTGTATGACGCATGCTTTTCGTCAAGAAATAGGTCAATTGCTCAGTAGGTTGTTATATTGAGTTAGGTGTAAATAGAGAAGTGTCTCCCATAAGGTTCAAATTGTATCTTTAGTTCCGAAATATCATTGCAAGACGTATTTGTAAATGCAACACAAGACAATATATTCATTTCAATGTTTTATTCAAACAAACAACAAACGTAACAAAACATTAATGTAGCATTTCATGTCATGCAAGACGTATACAATAGCACTTCATATTTGATAACAATCATAACAAGTGGTACACTGTTCATATACAAGTAATTGCAAAGATGTACACAATCAATTTACATGTATGCACTCAGGTCAATTGCACGAAGCAAGGTACTGTCTTTGAGTCCATGGCGAGAACGGAACTTTCTCTTGGCAATCTCGGATCTAGACCTTGTGTTGCACTGCCTGCTGCGTTTGTATCCAAACCACTTCTTGACTTGATCAACACTAATTGATCCTGAGAGTGCGAGGGCTTCGCACACGGTGGCAGATGGATATGGGTTTGATCGGTACCAGCTTTCCATGAATTGAACTGCACGTTTGGTCAGAGGTGGTCTTCGCTTCACGCCAGGAACACTGATACGAGACTGCTTGATGGTTTCTTGTTCCTTTTCTTCCAATAGAGCCAAGCTTTTCTCAACCCGATCGATAACCTGAAAAAATAAGAATACTTAAGATTAAACAAAGTTGAATTTGAAAACATAATTAACAGAACACCTTGGTAAAGAATAAACTGCATTAAAGGACAGAGCCATAACAAATAGTTGATTTGAAATTAACAGTTTTGGAAGGAATACATTGCAAAACATCAGATGTGTATATTTTGTTGAGTGAATGTTTACCTGGTGGATTTGAACATCAAAGTGCCGACAAAGCCAATCTTTGTAGTGTGCTGTCAGCTGAGTATCTGTCATCAGGTTCATCCTTTCCATCTCAATACTTGCAGCATGGAAGCGGAAAAAGGTAGATAATTCTCGTACTTGGTCAGGGAAGCTTTTCTCCAAGTGTCGAAATCTGAAAAGGTAGATAATTGACATGTAAATCTGCTTGCGTTTTATAAGTTGACTTTAAATGCTCTTTCATATTTCCAAAATATTTGCCTTTAAATACATTATTGTACATATGCATATATTGTAAGGAACATGATTAATTTAAGGAAGTAACATCGTCACCGTCTTTCTGAACAAATACGTTTAAATCAAAACTAACAGTTATGTTGATTTAAAAATAGTAAAAATCGTGTTCATTAACATGATTACTTACCTATTTTGCAGACTGCTCCCTCCAATGTGGATAGGAAGTTGATTTTCTTGTAGCATAGAACCAAACAGGACAGTAGGTTGTGAAACCTTCTTGCATTCAGTCTCCAAAATCCCTCTTCTAGGACGATTTTGTTGGAAGTGGAAGTCTCAAAGAATTCCAAGGAAAAGGAGCGAGATTCTGTGTCAGGACTTGGAGCGCTCGTCTCTATGGCTGACAATAGTGATGGCATAGGCAAAGATGCTGAATCATCCTCTGACATGTGTTCTTCATCCGGAAGTACAGGCGAGTCTGGTTCAATAGATTTGAAGAGAGCACTGAGAGATTTCTGGAACTCATCATCTGAGTTGACTGTGATGTTCTGTGTGTCATCTGAAACAAAAACAGGTACACTTATATAACAGTCGCAACTCGACGAAAAAGGGTAACGTGTATCTTCCTTAAGTAGTTAAAATATTTTTAATCAATGTTTTATACATACCTATATCAGATGTGCCTCCAAAGTCAAATGACTCCCAGGACATAAGGTCTGTAGTAAAGATGTCGGAGGAAAGAGGATATTCGGAATTTGCCATGTTTAACACTGATGAAGATGCAGATTGACAATGAGTCGAAGTTGTCAGCAACCACTTTTTATACAGAGTCAAGTTAACTGTGTTCACATGGTCATCAATTTGCCATCAAAACAAGTTGAACAGCATGTCTAAACGATGAGTACGCACTCAGTGAGTCATTCTCACTGATCCTAATTTAATTAGACTTCTTAAGAAAACACTACTGATGGACATAAAGGAAACGATCAACGATGTTTTAACAAAAACAGAAAAAAATCAAAAGCAAACATATTGGAACTGAAGTTATTTTAACCAGTATTTTGTAATTGGACAAACATTTTGGATACCATTTACTGTTTTGTAAACATTGAGGAAGTGAAACGTTTTCGTTGGTTTCACTCTTGTTTTAAGTGATGAATGTATTGTTATTGACAATGATGAAACATTAACATGCCACAAAGTTTTAGACAACAATTACTTGACAAAACTATTTCTGCGATATTACAATTTTCTGCATATTGTGTTTGATATTCTTTGTTAATTCTTAGATTTTCTGATAGATAAAAGTTATAAAATTGCATTTTTCAATACAATTATATATTTTAAACCCATGTTTACATTTACCATATAACCATTTTGTAATACAAAGGAATTAAAAAAATATGAATACTATGATCAAATTTGTTTTGATTGAATGAGTAGTTTTAAACAACTATGATTATAAATGGAGTTATTTTTGTTCATGAAATAATTGATTTTGAAAATTCTTGGATAGATTGTCAAGAGTACTTTTTTATATGATTTTCAAAAATGTATGATATCAAAGTGCGTTTTAATAAGAAAACAACTCCTCTTCACATTACAAATTATATATGGATGTTGGTTGACGACTTGGTTAAAACTTGTCATCGCCAATTGTTTAAAGAACCTATCATTTATTTTCCATGTCTTCTTTCTTCGTAAACCAAAACGTGTATGTCTTCTGCAGAGCATAAACCTGAAAACTTTTATTTTCCATTTCGAAATTGTGGTTTCTTCAAAATATAACGAACATTCTTTCAGTAGACAATTTCAAATTTGAGCAGACTGACTAATCAGTTATTATTATTTTGAAGAACATACTTGACACTTGTCAATACTTCGAATTGCATTTGTCCAATTGGCGCTTGCTTAATATCATGTATTGTAATTAAAAACCATTTTCAATTTTGTAGTGTAATTGCTTTAGCGTGTAGATTGTTTATCATATATCTTAATCTTTGTCGTCATTCCTCAAAACCTTTACAAACCAACGTTAAATTTGTGAAGAAAACTTGAGTAGTGGATATTGAAACGTCTTTGGTATCCTTTGTCTGTATGACGCATGCTTTTCGTCAAGAAATAGGTCAATTGCTCAGTAGGTTGTTATATCGAGTTAGGTGTAAATAGAGAAGTGTCTCCCATAAGGTTCAAATTGTATCTTTAGTTCCGAAATATCATTGCAAGACGTATTTGTAAATGCAACACATGACAATATATTCATTTCAAGGTTTTATTCAAACAAACAACAAATGTAACAAAACATTAATGTAGCATTTCATGTCATGCAAGACGTATACAATAGCACTTCATATTTGATAACAATCATAACAAGTGGTACACTGTTCATATACAAGTAATTGCAAAGATGTACACAATCAATTTACATGTATGCACTCAGGTCAATTGCACGAAGCAAGGTACTGTCTTTGAGTCCATGGCGAGAACGGAACTTTCTCTTGGCAATCTCGGATCTAGACCTTGTGTTGCACTGCCTGCTGCGTTTGTTTCCAAACCACTTCTTGACTTGATCAACACTAATTGATCCTGAGAGTGCGAGGGCTTCGCACACGGTGGCAGATGGATATGGATGATGAAGGTTTGATCGGTACCAGCTTTCCATGAATTGAACTGCACGTTTGGTCAGAGGTGGTCTTCGCTTCACGCCTGGAACACTGATACGAGACTGCTTGATGGTTTCTTGTTCCTTTTCTTCCAATAGAGCCAAGCTTTTCTCAACCCGATTGATAACCTGAAAAAATAAGAATACTTAAGATTAAACAAAGTTGAATTTGAAAACATAATTAACAGAACACTTTGGTAAAGAATAAACTGCATTAAAGGTCAGAGCCATAAGAAATAGTTGATTTGAAATTAACAGTTTTGGAAGGAATACATTGCAAAACATCAGATGTGTATATTTTGTTGAGTGAATGTTTACCTGGTGGATTTGAACATCAAAGTGCCGACAAAGCCAATCTTTGTAGTGTGCTGTCATCTGAGTATCTGTCATCAGGTTCATCCTTTCCATCTCAATACTTGCAGCATGGAAGCGGAAAAAGGTAGATAATTCTCGTACTTGGTCAGGGAAGTTTTTCTCCAAGTGTCGAAATCTGAAAAGGTAGATAATTGACATGTAAATCTGCTTGCGTTTTATAAGTAGGCTTTAAACGCTCTTTCATATGTACATAATAATTGCCTTTAAGTGCATTATTGCACATATGCATATATTGTAAGGAAAATTAATTTAAGGAAGTAACATCGTCACCGTCTTTCTGAACAAATACGTTTAAATCAAAACTAACAGTTATGTTGATTTAAAAATAGTAAAAATCGTGTTCATTAACATGATTAATGAACTTACCTATTTTGCAGACTGCTCTCTCTAATGTGGATAGGAAGTTGATTTTCTTGTAGCATAGAACCAAACAGGACAGTAGTTTGTGAAACCTTCTTGCATTCAGTCTCCAAAATCCCTCTTAAATCTTCTAGGACGATTTTGTTGGAAGTGGAAGTCTCAAAGAATTCCAAGGAAAAGGAGCGAGATTCTGTGTCAGGACTTGGAGCGCTCGTCTCTATGGCTGACAATAGTGATGACATAAGCAAAGATGCTGAATCATCCTCTGACATGTGTTCTTCATCCGGAAGAACAGGCGAGTCTGGTTCAATAGATTTGAAGAGAGCACTGAGAGATTTCTGGAACTCATCATCTGAGTTGACTGTGATGTTCTGTGTGTCATCTGAAACAAAAACAGGTACAATTATATAACAGTCGCAACTCGACGAAAAAGGGTAACGTGTATCTTTAAAACCTTTACAAACCAACGTTAAATTTGTGAAGAAAACTTGAGTAGTGGATATTGAAACGTCTTTGGTATCCTTTGTCTGTATGACGCATGCTTTTCGCCAAGAAATAGGTCAATTGCTCAGTAGGTTGTTATATTGAGTTAGGTGTAAATAGAGAAGTGTCTCCCATAAGGTTCAAATTGTATCTTTAGTTCCGAAATATCATTGCAAGACGTATTTGTAAATGCAACACATGACAATATATTCATTTCAAGGTTTTATTCAAACAAACAACAAATGTAACAAAACATTAATGTAGCATTTCATGTTATGCAAGACGTATACAATAGCACTTCATATTTGATAACAATCATAACAAGTGGTACACTGTTCATATACAAGTAATTGCAAAGATGTACACAATCAATTTACATGTATGCACTCAGGTCAATTGCACGAAGCAAGGTACTGTCTTTGAGTCCATGGCGAGAACGGAACTTTCTCTTGGCAATCTCGGATCTAGGCCTTGTGTTGCACTGCCTGCTGCGTTTGTTTCCAAACCACTTCTTGACTTGATCAACACTAATTGATCCTGAGAGTGCGAGGGCTTCGCACACGGTGGCAGATGGATATGGATGATGAAGGTTTGATCGGTACCAGCTTTCCATGAATTGAACTGCACGTTTGGTCAGAGGTGGTCTTCGCTTCACGCCTGGAACACTGATACGAGACTGCTTGATGGTTTCTTGTTCCTTTTCTTCCAATAGAGCCAAGCTTTTCCCAACTCGATCCATAACCTGAAAAAATAAGAATACTTAAGATTAAACAAGGTTGAATTTGAAAACATAATTAACAGAACACTTTGGTAAAGAATAAACTGCATTAAAGGACAGAGCCATAAGAAATAGTTGATTTGAAATTAACAGTTTTGGAAGGAATACATTGCAAAACATCAGATGTGTATATTTTGTTGAGTGAATGTTTACCTGGTGGATTTGAACATCAAAGTGCCGACAAAGCCAATCTTTGTAGTGTGCTGTCATCTGAGTATCTGTCATCAGGTTCATCCTTTCCATCTCAATACTTGCAGCATGGAAGCGGAAAAAGGTAGATAATTCTCGTACTTGGTCAGGGAAGTTTTTCTCCAAGTGTCGAAATCTGAAAAGGTAGATAATTGACATGTAAATCTGCTTGCGTTTTATAAGTAGGCTTTAAACGCTCTTTCATATGTACATAATAATTGCCTTTAAGTGCATTATTGCACATATGCATATATTGTAAGGAAAATTAATTTAAGGAAGTAACATCGTCACCGTCTTTCTGAACAAATACGTTTAAATCAAAACTAACAGTTATGTTGATTTAAAAATAGTAAAAATCGTGTTCATTAACATGATTAATGAACTTACCTATTTTGCAGACTGCTCTCTCTAATGTGGATAGGAAGTTGATTTTCTTGTAGCATAGAACCAAACAGGACAGTAGTTTGTGAAACCTTCTTGCATTCAGTCTCCAAAATCCCTCTTAAATCTTCTAGGACGATTTTGTTGGAAGTGGAAGTCTCAAAGAATTCCAAGGAAAAGGAGCGAGATTCTGTGTCAGGACTTGGAGCGCTCGTCTCTATGGCTGACAATAGTGATGACATAAGCAAAGATGCTGAATCATCCTCTGACATGTGTTCTTCATCCGGAAGAACAGGCGAGTCTGGTTCAATAGATTTGAAGAGAGCACTGAGAGATTTCTGGAACTCATCATCTGAGTTGACTGTGATGTTCTGTGTGTCATCTGAAACAAAAACAGGTACAATTATATAACAGTCGCAACTCGACGAAAAAGGGTAACGTGTATCTTTAAAACCTTTACAAACCAACGTTAAATTTGTGAAGAAAACTTGAGTAGTGGATATTGAAACGTCTTTGGTATCCTTTGTCTGTATGACGCATGCTTTTCGCCAAGAAATAGGTCAATTGCTCAGTAGGTTGTTATATTGAGTTAGGTGTAAATAGAGAAGTGTCTCCCATAAGGTTCAAATTGCATCTTTAGTTCCGAAATATCATTGCAAGACGTATTTGTAAATGCAACACATGACAATATATTCATTTCAAGGTTTTATTCAAACAAACAACAAATGTAACAAAACATTAATGTAGCATTTCATGTTATGCAAGACGTATACAATAGCACTTCATATTTGATAACAATCATAACAAGTGGTACACTGTTCATATACAAGTAATTGCAAAGATGTACACAATCAATTTACATGTATGCACTCAGGTCAATTGCACGAAGCAAGGTACTGTCTTTGAGTCCATGGCGAGAACGGAACTTTCTCTTGGCAATCTCGGATCTAGGCCTTGTGTTGCACTGCCTGCTGCGTTTGTTTCCAAACCACTTCTTGACTTGATCAACACTAATTGATCCTGAGAGTGCGAGGGCTTCGCACACGGTGGCAGATGGATATGGATGATGAAGGTTTGATCGGTACCAGCTTTCCATGAATTGAACTGCACGTTTGGTCAGAGGTGGTCTTCGCTTCACGCCTGGAACACTGATACGAGACTGCTTGATGGTTTCTTGTTCCTTTTCTTCCAATAGAGCCAAGCTTTTCCCAACTCGATCCATAACCTGAAAAAATAAGAATACTTAAGATTAAACAAGGTTGAATTTGAAAACATAATTAACAGAACACTTTGGTAAAGAATAAACTGCATTAAAGGACAGAGCCATAAGAAATAGTTGATTTGAAATTAACAGTTTTGGAAGGAATACATTGCAAAACATCAGATGTGTATATTTTGTTGAGTGAATGTTTACCTGGTGGATTTGAACATCAAAGTGCCGACAAAGCCAATCTTTGTAGTGTGCTGTCATCTGAGTATCTGTCATCAGGTTCATCCTTTCCATCTCAATACTTGCAGCATGGAAGCGGAAAAAGGTAGATAATTCTCGTACTTGGTCAGGGAAGCTTTTCTCCAAGTGTCGAAATCTGAAAAGGTAGATAATTGACATGTAAATCTGCTTGCGTTTTATAAGTAGGCTTTAAACGCTCTTTCATATGTACATATTATTATGTTCATGGATTTAATTTGATAACCGTTCTCTATGGTAATGATGACTTATCTGATGAGATTAATTTAAAAATTGTGGATTCTGTTTGCACATTTATTGACTTAAGTAAACGTTTCCAAATTTAGAAAGCACGTGAAGTTTAAACTAAATGTCATATTTGTTAGCATGCAATAGCATACATTTCTTATTTTTCAATTGTTGAATGTCCATGTATATAGGTTGTGGTAAATTGTTGAATGTACATATTCAGTTCTTGGTGTAAGAAATTATTTCTTGTTGTAATGTACGTTTCATGTTAAAATGTATAAATCCTGTCAACGTCACGGGGAGAGATATTAATATAGGGGTAACCCTGTTTATCAATCCCCCTTTCCATGTACCATCTGGAAATAAATACCGTTTAAATCATATGTACATAATAATTGCCTTTAAGTGCATTATTGCACATATGCATATATTGTAAGGAACATTAATTTCAGGAAGTCACCGTCTTTCTGAACAAATACGTTTAAATCAAAACTAACAGTTATGTTAAATTCGTGTTAATTAATATGATTAATGAACTTACCTATTTTGCAGACTGCTCTCTCTAATGTGGATAGGAAGTTGATTTTCTTGTAGCATAGAACCAAACAGGACAGTAGGTTGTGAAACCTTCTTGCATTCAGTCTCCAAAATCCCTCTTAAATCTTCTAGGACGATTTTGTTGGAAGTGATGTCTCAAAGAATTCCAAGGAAAAGGAGCGAGATTCTGTGTCAGGACTTGGAGCGCTCGTCTCTATGGCTGACAATAGTGATGACATAAGCAAAGATGCTGAATCATCCTCTGACATGTGTTCTTCATCCGGAAGAACAGGCGAGTCTGGTTCAATAGATTTGAAGAGAGCACTGAGAGATTTCTGGAACTCATCATCTGAGTTGACTGTGATGTTCTGTGTGTCATCTGAAACAAAAACAGGTACAATTATATAACAGTCGCAACTCGACGAAAAAGGGTAACGTGTATCTTCCTTAAGTAGTTAAAATATTTTTAATCAATGTTTTATACATACCTATATCAGATGTGCCTCCAAAGTCAAATGACTCCCAGGACATAAGGTCTGTAGTAAAGATGTCGGAGGAAAGAGGATATTCGGAATTTGCCATGTTTAACACTGATGAAGATGCAGATTGACAATGAGTCGAAGTTGTCAGCAACCACTTTTTATACAGAGTCAAGTTAACTGTGTTCACATGGTCATCAATTTGCCATCAAAACAAGTTGAACAGCATGTCTAAACGATGAGTACGCACTCAGTGAGTCATTCTCACTGATCCTAATTTAATTAGACTTCTTAAGAAAACACTACTGATGGACATAAAGGAAACGATCAACGATGTTTTAACAAAAACAGAAAAAAATCAAAAGCAAACATATTGGAACTGAAGTTATTTTAACCAGTATTTTGTAATTGGACAAACATTTTGGAACCATTTACTGTTTTGTAAACATTGAGGAAGTGAAACGTTTTCGTTGGTTTCACTCTTGTTTTAGGTGATGAATGTATTGTTATTGACACTGATGAAACATTAACATGCCACAAAGTTTTAGACAACAATTACTTGACAAAACTATTTCTGCGATATTACAATTTTCTGCATATTGTGTTTGATATTCTTTGTTAATTCTTAGATTTTCTGATAGATAAAAGTTATAAAATTGCATTTTACAATACAATTATATAATTTAAACCCATGTTTACATTTACCATATAACCATTTTGTAATACAAAGGAATTAAAAAAATATGAATACTATGATCAAATTTGTTTTGATTGAATGAGTAGTTTTAAACAACTATGATTATAAATGGAGTTATTTTTGTTCATGAAATAATTGATTTTGAAAATTCTTGGATAAATTGTCAAGAGTACTTTTTTATATGATTTTCAAAAATGTATGATATCAAAGTGCGTTTTAATAAGAAAACAACTCCTCTTCACATTACAAATTATATATGGATGTTGGTTGACGACTTGGTTAAAACTTGTCATCGCCAATTGTTTAAAGAACCTATCATTTATTTTCCATGTCTTCTTTCTTCGTAAACCAAAACGTGTATGTCTTCTGCAGAGCATAAACCTGAAAACTTTTATTTTCCATTTCGAAATTGTGGTTTCTTCAAAATATAACGAACATTCTTTCAGTAGACAATTTCAAATTTGAGCAGTTATTATTATTTTGAAGAACATACTTGACACTTGTCAATACTTCGAATTGCATTTGTCCAATTGGCGCTTGCTTAATATCATGTATTGTAATTAAAAACCATTTTCAATTTTGTAGTGTAATTGCTTTAGCGTGTAGATTGTTTATCATATATCTTAATCTTTGTCGTCATTCCTCAAAACCTTTACAAACCAACGTTAAATTTGTGAAGAAAACTTGAGTAGTGGATATTGAAACGTCTTTGGTATCCTTTGTCTGTATGACGCATGCTTTTCGTCAAGAAATAGGTCAATTGCTCAGTTTAATACTTAAGATTAAACAAAGTTGAATTTGAAAACATAATTAACAGAACACTTTGGTAAAGAATAAACTGCATTAAAGGTCAGAGCCATAAGAAATAGTTGATTTGAAATTAACAGTTTTGGAAGGAATACATTGCAAAACATCAGATGTGTATATTTTGTTGAGTGAATGTTTACCTGGTGGATTTGAACATCAAAGTGCCGACAAAGCCAATCTTTGTAGTGTGCTGTCATCTGAGTATCTGTCATCAGGTTCATCCTTTCCATCTCAATACTTGCAGCATGGAAGCGGAAAAAGGTAGATAATTCTCGTACTTGGTCAGGGAAGCTTTTCTCCAAGTGTCGAAATCTGAAAAGGTAGATAATTGACATGTAAATCTGCTTGCGTTTTATAAGTAGGCTTTAAACGCTCTTTCATATGTACATAATAATTGCCTTTAAGTGCATTATTGCACATATGCATATATTGTAAGGAACATTAATTTAAGGAAGTAACATCGTCACCGTCTTTCTGAACAAATACGTTTAAATCAAAACTAACAGTTATGTTGATTTAAAAATAGTAAAAATCGTGTTCATTAACATGATTAATGAACTTACCTATTTTGCAGACTGCTCTCTCTAATGTGGATAGGAAGTTGATTTTCTTGTAGCATAGAACCAAACAGGACAGTAGTTTGTGAAACCTTCTTGCATTCAGTCTCCAAAATCCCTCTTAAATCTTCTAGGACGATTTTGTTGGAAGTGGAAGTCTCAAAGAATTCCAAGGAAAAGGAGCGAGATTCTGTGTCAGGACTTGGAGCGCTCGTCTCTATGGCTGACAATAGTGATGACATAAGCAAAGATGCTGAATCATCCTCTGACATGTGTTCTTCATCCGGAAGAACAGGCGAGTCTGGTTCAATAGATTTGAAGAGAGCACTGAGAGATTTCTGGAACTCATCATCTGAGTTGACTGTGATGTTCTGTGTGTCATCTGAAACAAAAACAGGTACAATTATATAACAGTCGCAACTCGACGAAAAAGGGTAACGTGTATCTTCCTTAAGTAGTTAAAATATTTTTAATCAATGTTTTATACATACCTATATCAGATGTGCCTCCAAAGTCAAATGACTCCCAGGACATAAGGTCTGTAGTAAAGATGTCGGAGGAAAGAGGATATTCGGAATTTGCCATGTTTAACACTGATGAAGATGCAGATTGACAATGAGTCGAAGTTGTCAGCAACCACTTTTTATACAGAGTCAAGTTAACTGTGTTCACATGGTCATCAATTTGCCATCAAAACAAGTTCAACAGCATGTCTAAACGATGATTACGCACTCAGTGAGTCATTCTCACTGATCCTAATTTAATTAGACTTCTTAAGAAAACACTACTGATGGACATAAAGGAAACGATCAACGATGTTTTAACAAAAACAGAAAAAAATCAAAAGCAAACATATTGGAACTGAAGTTATTTTAACCAGTATTTTGTAATTGGACAAACATTTTGGAACCATTTACTGTTTTGTAAACATTGAGGAAGTGAAACGTTTTCGTTGGTTTCACTCTTGTTTTAGGTGATGAATGTATTGTTATTGACACTGATGAAACATTAACATGCCACAAAGTTTTAGACAACAATTACTTGACAAAACTATTTCTGCGATATTACAATTTTCTGCATATTGTGTTTGATATTCTTTGTTAATTCTTAGATTTTCTGATAGATAAAAGTTATAAAATTGCATTTTACAATACAATTATATAATTTAAACCCATGTTTACATTTACCATATAACCATTTTGTAATACAAAGGAATTAAAAAAATATGAATACTATGATCAAATTTGTTTTGATTGAATGAGTAGTTTTAAACAACTATGATTATAAATGGAGTTATTTTTGTTCATGAAATAATTGATTTTGAAAATTCTTGGATAAATTGTCAAGAGTACTTTTTTATATGATTTTCAAAAATGTATGATATCAAAGTGCGTTTTAATAAGAAAACAACTCCTCTTCACATTACAAATTATATATGGATGTTGGTTGACGACTTGGTTAAAACTTGTCATCGCCAATTGTTTAAAGAACCTATCATTTATTTTCCATGTCTTCTTTCTTCGTAAACCAAAACGTGTATGTCTTCTGCAGAGCATAAACCTGAAAACTTTTATTTTCCATTTCGAAATTGTGGTTTCTTCAAAATATAACGAACATTCTTTCAGTAGACAATTTCAAATTTGAGCAGTTATTATTATTTTGAAGAACATACTTGACACTTGTCAATACTTCGAATTGCATTTGTCCAATTGGCGCTTGCTTAATATCATGTATTGTAATTAAAAACCATTTTCAATTTTGTAGTGTAATTGCTTTAGCGTGTAGATTGTTTATCATATATCTTAATCTTTGTCGTCATTCCTCAAAACCTTTACAAACCAACGTTAAATTTGTGAAGAAAACTTGAGTAGTGGATATTGAAACGTCTTTGGTATCCTTTGTCTGTATGACGCATGCTTTTCGCCAAGAAATAGGTCAATTGCTCAGTAGGTTGTTATATTGAGTTAGGTGTAAATAGAGAAGTGTCTCCCATAAGGTTCAAATTGTATCTTTAGTTCCGAAATATCATTGCAAGACGTATTTGTAAATGCAACACATGACAATATATTCATTTCAAGGTTTTATTCAAACAAACAACAAATGTAACAAAACATTAATGTAGCATTTCATGTTATGCAAGACGTATACAATAGCACTTCATATTTGATAACAATCATAACAAGTGGTACACTGTTCATATACAAGTAATTGCAAAGATGTACACAATCAATTTACATGTATGCACTCAGGTCAATTGCACGAAGCAAGGTACTGTCTTTGAGTCCATGGCGAGAACGGAACTTTCTCTTGGCAATCTCGGATCTAGGCCTTGTGTTGCACTGCCTGCTGCGTTTGTTTCCAAACCACTTCTTGACTTGATCAACACTAATTGATCCTGAGAGTGCGAGGGCTTCGCACACGGTGGCAGATGGATATGGATGATGAAGGTTTGATCGGTACCAGCTTTCCATCAATTCAACTGCACGTTTGGTCAGAGGTGGTCTTCGCTTTACGCCTGGAACACTGATACGAGACTGCTTGATGGTTTCTTGTTCCTTTTCTTCCAATAGAGCCAAGCTTTTCTCAACTCGATCCATAACCTGAAAAAATAAGAATACTTAAGATTAAACAAAGTTGAATTTGAAAACATAATTAACAGAACACTTTGGTAAAGAATAAACTGCATTAAAGGACAGAGCCATAAGAAATAGTTGATTTGAAATTAACAGTTTTGGAAGGAATACATTGCAAAACATCAGATGTGTATATTTTGTTGAGTGAATGTTTACCTGGTGGATTTGAACATCAAAGTGCCGACAAAGCCAATCTTTGTAGTGTGCTGTCATCTGAGTATCTGTCATCAGGTTCATCCTTTCCATCTCAATACTTGCAGCATGGAAGCGGAAAAAGGTAGATAATTCTCGTACTTGGTCAGGGAAGCTTTTCTCCAAGTGTCGAAATCTGAAAAGGTAGATAATTGACATGTAAATCTGCTTGCGTTTTATAAGTAGGCTTTAAACGCTCTTTCATATGTACATATTATTATGTTCATGGATTTAATTTGATAACCGTTCTCTATGGTAATGATGACTTATCTGATGAGATTAATTTAAAAATTGTGGATTCTGTTTGCACATTTATTGACTTAAGTAAACGTTTCCAAATTTAGAAAGCACGTGAAGTTTAAACTAAATGTCATATTTGTTAGCATGCAATAGCATACATTTCTTATTTTTCAATTGTTGAATGTCCATGTATATAGGTTGTGGTAAATTGTTGAATGTACATATTCAGTTCTTGGTGTAAGAAATTATTTCTTGTTGTAATGTACGTTTCATGTTAAAATGTATAAATCCTGTCAACGTCACGGGGAGAGATATTAATATAGGGGTAACCCTGTTTATCAATCCCCCTTTCCATGTACCATCTGGAAATAAATACCGTTTAAATCATATGTACATAATAATTGCCTTTAAGTGCATTATTGCACATATGCATATATTGTAAGGAACATTAATTTCAGGAAGTCACCGTCTTTCTGAACAAATACGTTTAAATCAAAACTAACAGTTATGTTAAATTCGTGTTAATTAATATGATTAATGAACTTACCTATTTTGCAGACTGCTCTCTCTAATGTGGATAGGAAGTTGATTTTCTTGTAGCATAGAACCAAACAGGACAGTAGGTTGTGAAACCTTCTTGCATTCAGTCTCCAAAATCCCTCTTAAATCTTCTAGGACGATTTTGTTGGAAGTGGAAGTCTCAAAGAATTCCAAGGAAAAGGAGCGAGATTCTGTGTCAGGACTTGGAGCGCTCGTCTCTATGGCTGACAATAGTGATGACATAGGCAAAGATGCTGAATCATCCTCTGACATGTGTTCTTCATCCGGAAGAACAGGCGAGTCTGGTTCAATAGATTTGAAGAGAGCACTGAGAGATTTCTGGAACTCATCATCTGAGTTGACTGTGATGTTCTGTGTGTCATCTGAAACAAAAACAGGTACAATTATATAACAGTCGCAACTCGACGAAAAAGGGTAACGTGTATCTTCCTTAAGTAGTTAAAATATTTTTAATCAATGTTTTATACATACCTATATCAGATGTGCCTCCAAAGTCAAATGACTCCCAGGACATAAGGTCTGTAGTAAAGATGTCGGAGGAAAGAGGATATTCGGAATTTGCCATGTTTAACACTGATGAAGATGCAGATTGACAATGAGTCGAAGTTGTCAGCAACCACTTTTTATACAGAGTCAAGTTAACTGTGTTCACATGGTCATCAATTTGCCATCAAAACAAGTTGAACAGCATGTCTAAACGATGAGTACGCACTCAGTGAGTCATTCTCACTGATCCTAATTTAATTAGACTTCTTAAGAAAACACTACTGATGGACATAAAGGAAACGATCAACCATGTTTTAACAAAAACAGAAAAAAATCAAAAGCAAACATATTGGAACTGAAGTTATTTATTTTCCATGTCTTCTTTCTTCGTAAACCAAAACGTGTATGTCTTCTGCAGAGCATAAACCTGAAAACTTTTAAAATTGAGTAGTGGATATTGAAACGTCTTCAAATTTGTTTTGATTGAATGAGTAGTTTTAAACAACTATGATTATAAATGGAGTTATTTTTGTTCATGAAATAATTGATTTTGATAATTCTTGGATAGATTGTCAAGAGTACTTTTTTATATGATTTTCAAAAATGAATGATATCAAAGTGCGTTTTAATAAGAAAACAACTCCTCTTCACATTACAAATTATATATGGATGTTGGTTGACGACTTGGTTAAAACTTGTCATCGCCAATTGTTTAAAGAACCTATCATTTATTTTCCATGTCTTCTTTCTTCGTAAACCAAAACGTGTATGTCTTCTGCAGAGCATAAACCTGAAAACTTTTATTTTCCATTTCGAAATTGTGGTTTCTTCAAAATATAACGAACATTCTTTCAGTAGACAATTTCAAATTTGAGCAGTTATTATTATTTTGAAGAACATACTTGACACTTGTCAATACTTCGAATTGCATTTGTCCAATTGGCGCTTGCTTAATATCATGTATTGTAATTAAAAACCATTTTCAATTTTGTAGTGTAATTGCTTTAGCGTGTAGATTGTTTATCATATATCTTAATCTTTGTCGTCATTCCTCAAAACATTACAAACCAACGTTAAATTTGTGAAGAAAACTTGAGTAGTGGATATTGAAACGTCTTTGGTATCCTTTATCTGTATGACGCATACTTTTCGCCAAGAAATAGGTCAATTGCTCAGTAGGTTGTTATATTGAGTTAGGTGTAAATAGAGAAGTGTCTCCCATAAGGTTCAAATTGTATCTTTAGTTCCGAAATATCATTGCAAGACGTATTTGTAAATGCAACACATGACAATATATTCATTTCAAGGTTTTATTCAAACAAACAACAAATGTAACAAAACATTAATGTAGCATTTCATGTTATGCAAGACGTATACAATAGCACTTCATATTTGATAACAATCATAACAAGTGGTACACTGTTCATATACAAGTAATTGCAAAGATGTACACAATCAATTTACATGTATGCACTCAGGTCAATTGCACGAAGCAAGGTACTGTCTTTGAGTCCATGGCGAGAACGGAACTTTCTCTTGGCAATCTCGGATCTAGGCCTTGTGTTGCACTGCCTGCTGCGTTTGTTTCCAAACCACTTCTTGACTTGATCAACACTAATTGATCCTGAGAGTGCGAGGGCTTCGCACACGGTGGCAGATGGATATGGATGATGAAGGTTTGATCGGTACCAGCTTTCCATGAATTGAACTGCACGTTTGGTCAGAGGTGGTCTTCGCTTCACGCCTGGAACACTGATACGAGACTGCTTGATGGTTTCTTGTTCCTTTTCTTCCAATAGAGCCAAGCTTTTCTCAACCCGATCCATAACCTGAAAAAATAAGAATACTTAAGATTAAACAAAGTTGAATTTGAAAACATAATTAACAGAACACTTTGGTAAAGAATAAACTGCATTAAAGGTCAGAGCCATAAGAAATAGTTGATTTGAAATTAACAGTTTTGGAAGGAATACATTGCAAAACATCAGATGTGTATATTTTGTTGAGTGAATGTTTACCTGGTGGATTTGAACATCAAAGTGCCGACAAAGCCAATCTTTGTAGTGTGCTGTCATCTGAGTATCTGTGATCAGGTTCATCCTTTCCATCTCAATACTTGCAGCATGGAAGCGGAAAAAGGTAGATAATTCTCGTACTTGGTCAGGGAAGCTTTTCTCCAAGTGTCGAAATCTGAAAAGGTAGATAATTGACATGTAAATCTGCTTGCGTTTTATAAGTAGGCTTTAAACGCTATTTCATATGTACATAATAATTGCCTTTAAGTGCATTATTGCACATATGCATATATTGTAAGGAACATTAATTTAAGGAAGTAACATCGTCACCGTCTTTCTGAACAAATACGTTTAAATCAAAACTAACAGTTATGTTGATTTAAAAATAGTAAAAATCGTGTTCATTAACATGATTAATGAACTTACCTAATTTGCAGACTGCTCTCTCTAATGTGGATAGGAAGTTGATTTTCTTGTAGCATAGAACCAAACAGTTTTATAAGTAGGCTTTAAACGCTATTTCATATGTACATAATAATTGCCTTTAAGTGCATTATTGCACATATGCATATATTGTAAGGAACATTACTTTAAGGAAGTAACATCGTCACCGTCTTTCTGAACAAATACGTTTAAATCAAAACTAACAGTTATGTTGATTTAAAAATAGTAAAAATCGTGTTCATTAACATGATTAATGAACTTACCTATTTTGCAGACTGCTCTCTCTAATGTGGATAGGAAGTTGATTTTCTTGTAGCATAGAACCAAACAGGACAGTAGGTTGTGAAACCTTCTTGCATTCAGTCTCCAAAATCCCTCTTAAATCTTCTAGGACGATTTTGTTGGAAGTGGAAGTCTCAAAGAATTCCAAGGAAAAGGAGCGAGATTCTGTGTCAGGACTTGGAGCGCTCGTCTCTATGGCTGACAATAGTGATGACATAGGAAAAGATGCTGAATCATCCTCTGACATGTGTTCTTCATCCGGAAGAACAGGCGAGTCTGGTTCAATAGATTTGAAGAGAGCACTGAGAGATTTCTGGAACTCATCATCTGAGTTGACTGTGATGTTCTGTGTGTCATCTGAAACAAAAACAGGTACAATTATATAACAGTCGCAACTCGACGAAAAAGGGTAACGTGTATCTTCCTTAAGTAGTTAAAATATTTTTAATCAATGTTTTATACATACCTATATCAGATGTGCCTCCAAAGTCAAATGACTCCCAGGACATAAGGTCTGTAGTAAAGATGTCGGAGGAAAGAGGATATTCGGAATTTGCCATGTTTAACACTGATGAAGATGCAGATTGACAATGAGTTGAAGTTGTCAGCAACCACTTTTTATACAGAGTCAAGTTAACTGTGTTCACATGGTCATCAATTTGCCATCAAAACAAGTTCAACAGCATGTCTAAACGATGAGTACGCACTCAGTGAGTCATTCTCACTGATCCTAAGTTAATTAGACTTCTTAAGAAAACACTACTGATGGACATAAAGGAAACGATCAACCATGTTTTAACAAAAACAGAAAAAAATCAAAAGCAAACATATTGGAACTGAAGTTATTTTAACCAATATTTTGTAATTGGACAAACATCTTGGATACCATTTACTGTTTTGTAAACATTGAGGAAGTGAAACGTTTTCGTTGGTTTCACTCTTGTTTTAGGTGATGAATGTATTGTTATTGACAATGATGAAACATTAACAGGCCACAAAGTTTTAGACAACAATTACTTGACAAAACTATTTCTGCGATATTACAATTTTCTGCATATTGTGTTTGATTTATTTTCCATGTCTTCTTTCTTCGTAAACCAAAACGTGTATGTCTTCTGCAGAGCATTAACCTGAAAACTTTTATTTTCAATTTCGAAATTGTGGTTTCTTCAAAATATAACGAACATTCTTTCAGTAGACAATTTCAAATTTGAGCAGTTATTATTATTTTGAAGAACATACTTGACACTTGTCAATACTTCGAATTGCATTTGTCCAATTGGCGCTTGCTTAATATCATGTATTGTTATTAAAAACCATTTTCAATTTTGTAGTGTAATTGCTTTAGCGTGTAGATTGTTTATCATATATCTTAATCTTTGTCGTCATACCTTTACAAACCAACGTTAAATTTGTGAAGAAAACTTGAGTAGTGGATATTGAAACGTCTTTGGTATCCTTTGTCTGTATGACGCATGCTTTTCGTCAAGAAATAGGTCAATTGCTCAGTAGGTTGTTATATTGAGTTAGGTGTAAATAGAGAAGTGTCTCCCATAAGGTTCAAATTGTATCTTTAGTTCCAAATATCATTGCAAGACGTATTTGTAAATGCAACACATGACAATATATTCATTTCAAGGTTTTATTCAAACAAACAACAAATGTAACAAAACATTAATGTAGCATTTCATGTCATGCAAGACGTATACAATAGCACTTCATATCTGATAACAATCATAACAAGTGGTACACTGTTCATATACAAGTAATTGCAAAGATGTACACAATCAATGTACATGTATGCACTCAGGTCATTTGCACGAAGCAAGGTACTGTCTTTGAGTCCATGGCGAGAACGGAACTTTCTCTTGGCAATCTCGGATCTAGGCCTTGTGTTGCACTGCCTGCTGCGTTTGTTTCCAAACCACTTCTTGACTTGATCAACACTAATTGATCCTGAGAGTGCGAGGGCTTCGCACACGGTGGCAGATGGATATGGATGATGAAGGTTTGATCGGTACCAGCTTTCCATGAATTGAACTGCACGTTTGGTCAGAGGTGGTCTTCGCTTCACGTCTGGAACACTGATACGAGACTGCTTGATGGTTTCTTGTTCCTTTTCTTCCAATAGAGCCAAGCTTTTCTCAACCCGATCCATAACCTGAAAAAATAAGAATACTTAAGATTAAACAAAGTTGAATTTGAAAACATAATTAACAGAACACTTTGGTAAAGAATAAACTGCATTAAAGGACAGAGCCATAAGAAATAGTTGATTTGAAATTAACAGTTTTGGAAGGAATACATTGCAAAACATCAGATGTGTATATTTTGTTGAGTGAATGTTTACCTGGTGGATTTGAACATCAAAGTGCCGACAAAGCCAATCTTTGTAGTGTGCTGTCATCTGAGTATCTGTCATCAGGTTCATCCTTTCCATCTCAATACTTGCAGCATGGAAGCGGAAAAAGGTAGATAATTCTCGTACTTGGTCAGGGAAGCTTTTCTCCAAGTGTCGAAATCTGAAAAGGTAGATAATTGACATGTAAATCTGCTTGCGTTTTATAAGTAGGCTTTAAACGCTATTTCATATGTACATAATAATTGCCTTTAAGTGCATTATTGCACATATGCATATATTGTAAGGAACATTAATTTAAGGAAGTAACATCGTCACCGTCTTTCTGAACAAATACGTTTAAATCAAAACTAACAGTTATGTTGATTTAAAAATAGTAAAAATCGTGTTCATTAACATGATTAATGAACTTACCTATTTTGCAGACTGCTCTCTCTAATGTGGATAGGAAGTTGATTTTCTTGTAGCATAGAACCAAACAGGACAGTAGGTTGTGAAACCTTCTTGCATTCAGTCTCCAAAATCCCTCTTAAATCTTCTAGGACGATTTTGTTGGAAGTGGAAGTCTCAAAGAATTCCAAGGAAAAGGAGCGAGATTCTGTGTCAGGACTTGGAGCGCTCGTCTCTATGGCTGACAATAGTGATGACATAGGAAAAGATGCTGAATCATCCTCTGACATGTGTTCTTCATCCGGAAGAACAGGCGAGTCTGGTTCAATAGATTTGAAGAGAGCACTGAGAGATTTCTGGAACTCATCATCTGAGTTGACTGTGATGTTCTGTGTGTCATCTGAAACAAAAACAGGTACAATTATATAACAGTCGCAACTCGACGAAAAAGGGTAACGTGTATCTTCCTTAAGTAGTTAAAATATTTTTAATCAATGTTTTATACATACCTATATCAGATGTGCCTCCAAAGTCAAATGACTCCCAGGACATAAGGTCTGTAGTAAAGATGTCGGAGGAAAGAGGATATTCGGAATTTGCCATGTTTAACACTGATGAAGATGCAGATTGACATTGATGAGTCGAAGTTGTCAGCAACCACTTTTTATACAGAGTCAAGTTAACTGTGTTCACATGGTCATCAATTTGCCATCAAAACAAGTTCAACAGCATGTCTAAACGATGAGTACGCACTCAGTGAGTCATTCTCACTGATCCTAAGTTAATTAGACTTCTTAAGAAAACACTACTGATGGACATAAAGGAAACGATCAACCATGTTTTAACAAAAACAGAAAAAAATCAAAAGCAAACATATTGGAACTGAAGTTATTTTAACCAATATTTTGTAATTGGACAAACATCTTGGATACCATTTACTGTTTTGTAAACATTGAGGAAGTGAAACGTTTTCGTTGGTTTCACTCTTGTTTTAGGTGATGAATGTATTGTTATTGACAATGATGAAACATTAACATGCCACAAAGTTTTAGACAACAATTACTTGACAAAACTATTTCTGCGATATTACAATTTTCTGCATATTGTGTTTGATATTCTTTGTTAATTCTTAGATTTTCTGATAGATAAAAGTTATAAAATTACAATTTACAATTATATAATTTAAACCCATGTTTACATTTACCATATAACCATTTTGAAATACAAAGGAATTAAAAAAATATGAATACTATGATCAAATTTGTTTTGATTGAATGAGTAGTTTTAAACAACTATGATTATAAATGAAGTTATTTTTTTCATGAAAAAATTGATTTTGAAAATTGGATAGATTGTCAAGAGTACTTTTTTATATGATTCTCAAAAATCTATGATATCAAAGTGCGTTTTAATAAGAAAACAACTCCTCTTCACATTACAAATTATATATGGATGTTGGTTGACGACTTGGTTAAAACTTGTCATCGCCAATTTTTTAAAGAACCTATCATTTATTTTCCATGTCTTCTTTCTTCGTAAACCAAAACGTGTATGTCTTCTGCAGAGCATTAACCTGAAAACTTTTATTTTCAATTTCGAAATTGTGGTTTCTTCAAAATATAACGAACATTCTTTCAGTAGACAATTTCAAATTTGAGCAGTTATTATTATTTTGAAGAACATACTTGACACTTGTCAATACTTCGAATTGCATTTGTCCAATTGGCGCTTGCTTAATATCATGTATTGTAATTAAAAACCATTTTCAATTTTGTAGTGTAATTGCTTTAGCGTGTAGATTGTTTATCATATATCTTAATCTTTGTCGTCATACCTTTATAAACCAACGTTAAATTTGTGAAGAAAACTTGAGTAGTGGATATTGAAACGTCTTTGGTATCCTTTGTCTGTATGACGCATGCTTTTCGCCAAGAAATAGGTCAATTGCTCAGTAGGTTGTTATATTGAGTTAGGTGTAAATAGTGTCTCCCATAAGGTTCAAATTGTATCTTTAGTTCCGAAATATCATTGCAAAAACGTACCTATTTTGCAGACTGCTCTCTCTAATGTGGATAGGAAGTTGATTTTCTTGTAGCATAGAACCAAACAGGACAGTAGGTTGTGAAACCTTCTTGCATTCAGTCTCCAAAATCCCTCTTAAATCTTCTAGGTCGATTTTGTTGGAAGTGGAAGTCTCAAAGAATTCCAAGGAAAAGGAGCGAGATTCTGTGTCAGGACTTGGAGCGCTCGTCTCTATGGCTGACAATAGTGATGACATAGGCAAAGATGCTGAATCATCCTCTGACATGTGTTCTTCATCCGGAAGAACAGGCGAGTCTGGTTCAATAGATTTGAAGAGAGCACTGAGAGATTTCTGGAACTCATCATCTGAGTTGACTGTGATGTTCTGTGTGTCATCTGAAACAAAAACAGGTACAATTATATAACAGTCGCAACTCGACGAAAAAGGGTAACGTGTATCTTCCTTAAGTAGTTAAAATATTTTTAATCAATGTTTTATACATACCTATATCAGATGTGCCTCCAAAGTCAAATGACTCCCAGGACATAAGGTCTGTAGTAAAGATGTCGGAGGAAAGAGGATATTCGGAATTTGCCATGTTTAACACTGATGAAGATGCAGATTGACAATGAGTCGAAGTTGCCAGCAACCACTTTTTATACAGAGTCAAGTTAACTGTGTTCACATGGTCATCAATTTGCCATCAAAACAAGTTGAACAGCATGCCTAAACGATGAGTACGCACTCAGTGAGTCATTCTCACTGATCCTAATTTAATTAGACTTCTTAAGAAAACACTACTGATGGACATAAAGGAAACGATCAACGATGTTTTAACAAAAACAGAAAAAAATCAAAAGCAAACATATTGGAACTGAAGTTATTTTAACCAGTATTTTGTAATTGGACAAACATTTTGGATACCATTTACTGTTTTGTAAACATTGAGGAAGTGAAACGTTTTCGTTGGTTTCACTCTTGTTTTAGGAGATGAATGTATTGTTATTGACAATGATGAAACATTAACATGCCACTAAGTTTTAGACAACAATTACTTGACAAAACTATTTCTGCGATATTACAATTTTCTGCATATTGTGTTTGATATTCTTTGTTAATTCTTAGATTTTCTTGAGAGAAAAAGTTATAAAATTGCATTTTACAATACAATTATATAATTTAAACCCATGTTTACATTTACCATATAACCATTTTGAAATACAAAGGAATTAAAAAAATATGAATACTATGATCAAATTTGTTTTGATTGAATGAGTAGTTTTAAACAACTATGATTATAAATGAAGTTATTTTTTTTCATGAAAAAATTGATTTTGAAAATTGGATAGATTGTCAAGAGTACTTTTTTATATGATTCTCAAAAATGTATGATATCAAAGTGCGTTTTAATAAGAAAACAACTCCTCTTCACATTACAAATTATATATGGATGTTGGTTGACGACTTGGTTAAAACTTGTCATCGCCAATTTTTTAAAGAACCTATCATTTATTTTCCATGTCTTCTTTCTTCGTAAACCAAAACGTGTATGTCTTCTGCAGAGCATTAACCTGAAAACTTTTATTTTCAATTTCGAAATTGTGGTTTCTTCAAAATATAACGAACATTCTTTCAGTAGACAATTTCAAATTTGAGCAGTTATTATTATTTTGAAGAACATACTTGACACTTGTCAATACTTCGAATTGCATTTGTCCAATTGGCGCTTGCTTAATATCATGTATTGTAATTAAAAACCATTTTCAATTTTGTAGTGTAATTGCTTTAGCGTGTAGATTGTTTATCATATATCTTAATCTTTGTCGTCATACCTTTACAAACCAACGTTAAATTTGTGAAGAAAACTTGAGTAGTGGATATTGAAACGTCTTTGGTATCCTTTGTCTGTATGACGCATGCTTTTCGTCAAGAAATAGGTCAATTGCTCAGTAGGTTGTTATATTGAGTTAGGTGTAAATAGAGAAGTGTCTCCCATAAGGTTCAAATTGTATCTTTAGTTCCAAATATCATTGCAAGACGTATTTGTAAATGCAAAACATGACAATATATTCATTTCAAGGTTTTATTCAAACAAACAACAAATGTAACAAAACATTAATGTAGCATTTCATGTCATGCAAGACGTATACAATAGCACTTCATATCTGATAACAATCATAACAAGTGGTACACTGTTCATATACAAGTAATTGCAAAGATGTACACAATCAATGTACATGTATGCACTCAGGTCATTTGCACGAAGCAAGGTACTGTCTTTGAGTCCATGGCGAGAACGGAACTTTCTCTTGGCAATCTCGGATCTAGGCCTTGTGTTGCACTGCCTGCTGCGTTTGTTTCCAAACCACTTCTTGACTTGATCAACACTAATTGATCCTGAGAGTGCGAGGGCTTCGCACACGGTGGCAGATGGATATGGATGATGAAGGTTTGATCGGTACCAGCTTTCCATGAATTGAACTGCACGTTTGGTCAGAGGTGGTCTTCGCTTCACGTCTGGAACACTGATACGAGACTGCTTGATGGTTTCTTGTTCCTTTTCTTCCAATAGAGCCAAGCTTTTCTCAACCCGATCCATAACCTGAAAAAATAAGAATACTTAAGATTAAACAAAGTTGAATTTGAAAACATAATTAACAGAACACTTTGGTAAAGAATAAACTGCATTAAAGGACAGAGCCATAAGAAATAGTTGATTTGAAATTAACAGTTTTGGAAGGAATACATTGCAAAACATCAGATGTGTATATTTTGTTGAGTGAATGTTTACCTGGTGGATTTGAACATCAAAGTGCCGACAAAGCCAATCTTTGTAGTGTGCTGTCATCTGAGTATCTGTCATCAGGTTCATCCTTTCCATCTCAATACTTGCAGCATGGAAGCGGAAAAAGATAGATAATTCTCGTACTTGGTCAGGGAAGCTTTTCTCCAAGTGTCGAAATCTGAAAAGGTAGATAATTGACATGTAAATCTGCTTGCGTTTTATAAGTAGGCTTTAAACGCTATTTCATATGTACATAATAATTGCCTTTAAGTGCATTATTGCACATATGCATATATTGTAAGGAACATTAATTTAAGGAAGTAACAGCGTCACCGTCTTTCTGAACAAATACGTTTAAATCAAAACTAACAGTTATGTTGATTTAAAAATAGTAAAAATCGTGTTCATTAACATGATTAATGAACTTACCTATTTTGCAGACTGCTCTCTCTAATGTGGATAGGAAGTTGATTTTCTTGTAGCATAGAACCAAACAGGACAGTAGGTTGTGAAACCTTCTTGCATTCAGTCTCCAAAATCCCTCTTAAATCTTCTAGGACGATTTTGTTGGAAGTGGAAGTCTCAAAGAATTCCAAGGAAAAGGAGCGAGATTCTGTGTCAGGACTTGGAGCGCTCGTCTCTATGGCTGACAATAGTGATGACATAGGAAAAGATGCTGAATCATCCTCTGACATGTGTTCTTCATCCGGAAGAACAGGCGAGTCTGGTTCAATAGATTTGAAGAGAGCACTGAGAGATTTCTGGAACTCATCATCTGAGTTGACTGTGATGTTCTGTGTGTCATCTGAAACAAAAACAGGTACAATTATATAACAGTCGCAACTCGACGAAAAAGGGTAACGTGTATCTTCCTTAAGTAGTTAAAATATTTTTAATCAATGTTTTATACATACCTATATCAGATGTGCCTCCAAAGTCAAATGACTCCCAGGACATAAGGTCTGTAGTAAAGATGTCGGAGGAAAGAGGATATTCGGAATTTGCCATGTTTAACACTGATGAAGATGCAGATTGACAATGAGTCGAAGTTGTCAGCAACCACTTTTTATACAGAGTCAAGTTAACTGTGTTCACATGGTCATCAATTTGCCATCAAAACAAGTTCAACAGCATGTCTAAACGATGAGTACGCACTCAGTGAGTCATTCTCACTGATCCTAAGTTAATTAGACTTCTTAAGAAAACACTACTGATGGACATAAAGGAAACGATCAACCATGTTTTAACAAAAACAGAAAAAAATCAAAAGCAAACATATTGGAACTGAAGTTATTTTAACCAATATTTTGTAATTGGACAAACATCTTGGATACCATTTACTGTTTTGTAAACATTGAGGAAGTGAAACGTTTTCGTTGGTTTCACTCTTGTTTTAGGTGATGAATGTATTGTTATTGACAATGATGAAACATTAACATGCCACAAAGTTTTAGACAACAATTACTTGACAAAACTATTTCTGCGATATTACAATTTTCTGCATATTGTGTTTGGTATTCTTTGTTAATTCTTAGATTTTCTGATAGATAAAAGTTATAAAATTACAATTTACAATTATATAATTTAAACCCATGTTTACATTTACCATATAACCATTTTGAAATACAAAGGAATTAAAAAAATATGAATACTATGATCAAATTTGTTTTGATTGAATGAGTAGTTTTAAACAACTATGATTATAAATGAAGTTATTTTTTTCATGAAAAAATTGATTTTGAAAATTGGATAGATTGTCAAGAGTACTTTTTTATATGATTCTCAAAAATCTATGATATCAAAGTGCGTTTTAATAATAAAACAACTCCTCTTCACATTACAAATTATATATGGATGTTGGTTGACGACTTGGTTAAAACTTGTCATCGCCAATTTTTTAAAGAACCTATCATTTATTTTCCATGTCTTCTTTCTTCGTAAACCAAAACGTGTATGTCTTCTGCAGAGCATTAACCTGAAAACTTTTATTTTCAATTTCGAAATTGTGGTTTCTTCAAAATATAACGAACATTCTTTCAGTAGACAATTTCAAATTTGAGCAGTTATTATTATTTTGAAGAACATACTTGACACTTGTCAATACTTCGAATTGCATTTGTCCAATTGGCGCTTGCTTAATATCATGTATTGTAATTAAAAACCATTTTCAATTTTGTAGTGTAATTGCTATAGCGTGTAGATTGTTTATCATATATCTTAATCTTTGTCGTCATACCTTTACAAACCAACGTTAAATTTGTGAAGAAAACTTGAGTAGTGGATATTGAAACGTCTTTGGTATCCTTTGTCTGTATGACGCATGCTTTTCGCCAAGAAATAGGTCAATTGCTCAGTAGGTTGTTATATTGAGTTAGGTGTAAATAGTGTCTCCCATAAGGTTCAAATTGTATCTTTAGTTCCGAAATATCATTGCAAGACGTATTTGTAAATGCAACACATGACAATATATTCATTTCAAGGTTTTATTCAAACAAACAACAAATGTAACAAAACATTAATGTAGCATTTCATGTCATGCAAGACGTATACAATAGCACTTCATATCTGATAACAATCATAACAAGTGGTACACTGTTCATATACAAGTAATTGCAAAGATGTACACAATCAATTTACATGTATGCACTCAGGTCAATTGCACGAAGCAAGGAACTGTCTTTGAGTCCATGGCGAGAACGGAACTTTCTCTTGGCAATCTCGGATCTAGGCCTTGTGTTGCACTGCCTGCTGCGTTTGTTTCCAAACCATTTCTTGACTTGATCAACACTTATTGATCCTGAGAGTGCGAGGGCTTCGCACACGGTGGCAGATGGATATGGATGATGAAGGTTTGATCGGTACCAGCTTTCCATGAATTGAACTGCACGTTTGGTCAGAGGTGGTCTTCGCTTCACGCCTGGAACACTGATACGAGACTGCTTGATGGTTTCTTGTTCCTTTTCTTCCAATAGAGCCAAGCTTTTCTCAACCCGATCCATAACCTGAAAAAATAAGAATACTTAAGATTAAACAAAGTTGAATTTGAAAACATAATTAACAGAACACTTTGGTAAAGAATAAACTGCATTAAAGGACAGAGCCATAAGAAATAGTTGATTTGAAATTAACAGTTTTGGAAGGAATACATTGCAAAACATCAGATGTGTATATTCTGTTGAGTGAATGTTTACCTGGTGGATTTGAACATCAAAGTGCCGACAAAGCCAATCTTTGTAGTGTGCTGTCATCTGAGTATCTGTCATCAGGTTCATCCTTTCCATCTCAATACTTGCAGCATGGAAGCGGAAAAAGGTAGATAATTCTCGTACTTGGTCAGGGAAGCTTTTCTCCAAGTGTCGAAATCTGAAAAGGTAGATAATTGACATTGTATCTGCTTGCGTTTCATAAGTAGGCTTTAAACGCTCTTTCATATGTACATAATAATTGCCTTTAAGTTCATTATTGCACATATGCATATATTGTAAGGAACATTAATTTAAGGAAGTAACATCGTCACCGTCTTTCTGAACAAATACGTTTAAATCAAAACTAACAGTTATGTTGATTTAAAAATAGTAAAAATCGTGTTCATTAACATGATTAATGAACTTACCTATTTTGCAGACTGCTCTCTCTAATGTGGATAGGAAGTTGATTTTCTTGTAGCATAGAACCAAACAGGACAGTAGGTTGTGAAACCTTCTTGCATTCAGTCTCCAAAATCCCTCTTAAATCTTCTAGGACGATTTTGTTGGAAGTGGAAGTCTCAAAGAATTCCAAGGAAAAGGAGCGAGATTCTGTGTCAGGACTTGGAGCGCTCGTCTCTATGGCTGACAATAGTGATGACATAGGCAAAGATGCTGAATCATCCTCTGACATGTGTTCTTCATCCGGAAGAACAGGCGAGTCTGGTTCAATAGATTTGAAGAGAGCACTGAGAGATTTCTGGAACTCATCATCTGAGTTGACTGTGATGTTCTGTGTGTCATCTGAAACAAAAACAGGTACAATTATATAACAGTCGCAACTCGACGAAAAAGGGTAACGTGTATCTTCCTTAAGTAGTTAAAATATTTTTAATCAATGTTTTATACATACCTATATCAGATGTGCCTCCAAAGTCAAATGACTCCCAGGACATAAGGTCTGTAGTAAAGATAATAATAATAATAATAATAATAGTCCATTTGTATGGCGCTTTTCCATGCTAGATATCATGCTCAAAGCGCACTTGGGGAACTGGATGAAATTTACTCAAAAGCTTGCTGGAAGAGGAAAGTTTTTAGAGCAGATCTGAAAGAAGAGTAGGTTGGTGAAGCACGGAGTTCTAAGGGCAGGTTGTTCCACAGAGAAGAGGCTGCATAGGAAAACGTTTTCTGGCCATATGACACGAGGTTGACTCTTGGGACACAAAACAGAAGCTGGGACTCTGAGCGAAGTGATCTTTGAGGCACATAAGGTTGAAGAAGTTCTGACAGATATGAAGGAGCTGTGTTTGAGTGGCACTTGTAGGCAAGACAGAGGAGTTTAAAACTGATTCTCTGCTTGACAGGGAGCCAGTGAAGTTCCCTCAGAACTGGTGTAATGAAACTCTGTTTAGGCGTGAGAGATACAAGACGAGCTGCTCTGTTCTGAATAGCTTGCAAACGTTTGATTGAGGACTTTGGAGCACCGGCCATTAGACTATTACAGTAGTCAATCCTTGACATGACAACTGACAGTGTCAGGGTCTTAGTTGCGGCTTTTGTCAGACATGGTCGTAACTTTCCAATAGTACGCAGCTGAAGATGGCATACTCTGGACACTTGGCTAACTTGTTTGTCAAGGCTGAGATCAGAGTCAATAATGACACCAAGATCACGTACGTTTGATGCAAGCGGAATGGATGCTTCACCCACAGTGATTGCAGCAAGATTGCACTTCTGTCGCCTCAGAACAGGGCCGATGAAGATGGCTTCAGTTTTCTCATCATTTAACTTCAGCTTGTTCCTTGACATCCATGACTTCATGTCTTGACAGCACTCTGATATCTGGCCAGCTGAAAGCATTGCGTAGACAGGATCTGGTTTAAACGCTTTATGCATTTGCGTATCGTCAGCATAGAGATGGTGACCAAGATTGTGTCTCTTTGTGATAACACAGATGGGCCTTGTGTACAGGGTGAAGAGTGTTGGACCGAGGACAGATCCCTGAGGAACGCCACAGTCCAAGTTGACTGTTGAAGACAGCTTTGTGTCAATTGAGATCTTCTGTGTTCTCTCACTCAAGTACGATGTTATCCAATTCAGAGCTGAACCTTTGATACCACATGCCATTGACAGACGATTTAGAAGCATGTCATGGTCGATAGTATCGAATGCTGCGCTCAGGTCAAGGAGAACTAAGAGCGCAGCATTCAAATTATCAACATCAGATAAGTTAATTAGACTTCTTAAGAAAACACTACTGATGGACATAAAGGAAACGATCAACCATGTTTTAACAAAAACAGAAACAAATCAAAAGCAAACATATTGGAACTGAAGTTATTTTAACCAGTATTTTGTAATTGGACAAACATCTTGGATACCATTTACTGTTTTGTAAACATTGAGGAATTGAAACGTTTTCGTTGGTTTCACTCTTGTTTTAGGTGATGAATGTATTGTTATTGACAATGATGAAACATTAACATGCCACAAAGTTTTAGACAACAATTACTTGACAAAACTATTTCTGCGATATTACAATTTTCTGCATATTGTGTTTGATATTCTTTGTTAATTCTTAGATTTTCTGATAGATAAAAGTTATAAAATTGCATTTTACAATACAATTATATAATTTAAACCCATGTTTACATTTACCATATAACCATTTTGTAATACAAAGGAATTAAAAAAATATGAATACTATGATCAAATTTGTTTTGATTGAATGAGTAGTTTTAAACAACTATGATTATAAATGGAGTTATTTTTGTTCATGAAAAAATTGATTTTGAAAATTGGATAGATTGTCAAGAGTACTTTTTTATATGATTCTCAAAAATGTATGATATCAAAGTGCGTTTTAATAATTACATTCACATTACAAATTATATATGGATGTTGGTTGACGACTTGGTTAAAACTTGTCATCGCCAATTTTTTAAAGAACCTATCATTTATTTTCCATGTCTTCTTTCTTCGTAAACCAAAACGTGTATGTCTTCTGCAGAGCATTAACCTGAAAACTTTTATTTTCCATTTCGAAATTGTGGTTTCTTCAAAATATAACGAACATTCTTTCAGTAGACAATTTCAAATTTGAGCAGTTATTATTATTTTGAAGAACATACTTGACACTTGTCAATACTTCGAATTGCATTTGTCCAATTGGCGCTTGCTTAATATCATGTATTGTAATTAAAAACCATTTTCAATTTTGTAGTGTAATTGCTTTAGCGTGTAGATTGTTTATCATATATCTTAATCTTTGTCGTCATACCTTTACAAACCAACGTTAAATTTGTGAAGAAAACTTGAGTAGTGGATATTGAAACGTCTTTGGTATCCTTTGTCTGTATGACGCATGCTTTTCGCCAAGAAATAGGTCAATTGCTCAGTAGGTTGTTATATTGTAAATGCAACACATGACAATATATTCATTTCAAGGTTTTATTCAAACAAACAACAAATGTAACAAAACATTAATGTAGCATTTCATGTCATGCAAGACGTATACAATAGCACTTCATATCTGATAACAATCATAACAAGTGGTACACTGTTCATATACAAGTAATTGCAAAGATGTACACAATCAATTTACATGTATGCACTCAGGTCAATTGCACGAAGCAAGGTACTGTCTTTGAGTCCATGGCGAGAACGGAACTTTCTCTTGGCAATCTCGGATCTAGGCCTTGTGTTGCACTGCCTGCTGCGTTTGTTTCCAAACCACTTCTTGACTTGATCAACACTAATTGATCCTGAGAGTGCAAGGGCTTCGCACACGGTGGCAGATGGATATGGATGATGAAGGTTTGATCGGTACCAGCTTTCCATGAATTGAACTGCACGTTTGGTCAGAGGTGGTCTTCGCTTCACGCCTGGAACACTGATACGAGACTGCTTGATGGTTTCTTGTTCCTTTTCTTCCAATAGAGCCAAGCTTTTCTCAACCCGATCCATAACCTGAAAAAATAAGAATACTTAAGATTAAACAAATGTCGGAGGAAAGAGGATATTCGGAATTTGCCATGTTTAACACTGATGAAGATGCAGATTGACAATGAGTCGAAGTTGTCAGCAACCACTTTTTATACAGAGTCAAGTTAACTGTGTTCACATGGTCATCAATTTGCCATCAAAACAAGTTGAACAGCATGTCTAAACGATGAGTACGCACTCAGTGAGTCATTCTCACTGATCCTAAGTTAATTAGACTTCTTAAGAAAACACTACTGATGGACATAAAGGAAACGATCAACCATGTTTTAACAAAAACAGAAAAAAATCAAAAGCAAACATATTGGAACTGAAGTTATTTTAACCAGTATTTTGTAATTGGACAAACATCTTGGATACCATTTACTGTTTTGTAAACATTGAGGAATTGAAACGTTTTCGTTGGTTTCACTCTTGTTTTAGGTGATGAATGTATTGTTATTGACAATGATGAAACATTAACATGCCACAAAGTTTTAGACAACAATTACTTGACAAAACTATTTCTGCGATATTACAATTTTCTGCATATTGTGTTTGATATTCTTTGTTAATTCTTAGATTTTCTGATAGATAAAAGTTATAAAATTGCATTTTACAATACAATTATATAATTTAAACCCATGTTTACATTTACCATATAACCATTTTGTAATACAAAGGAATTAAAAAAATATGAATACTATGATCAAATTTGTTTTGATTGAATGAGTAGTTTTAAACAACTATGATTATAAATGGAGTTATTTTTGTTCATGAAAAAATTGATTTTGAAAATTGGATAGATTGTCAAGAGTGCTTTTTTATATGATTCTCAAAAATGTATGATATCAAAGTGCGTTTTAATAATTACATTCACATTACAAATTATATATGGATGTTGGTTGACGACTTGGTTAAAACTTGTCATCGCCAATTTTTTAAAGAACCTATCATTTATTTTCCATGTCTTCTTTCTTCGTAAACCAAAACGTGTATGTCTTCTGCAGAGCATTAACCTGAAAACTTTTATTTTCCATTTCGAAATTGTGGTTTCTTCAAAATATAACGAACATTCTTTCAGTAGACAATTTCAAATTTGAGCAGTTATTATTATTTTGAAGAACATACTTGACACTTGTCAATACTTCGAATTGCATTTGTCCAATTGGCGCTTGCTTAATATCATGTATTGTAATTAAAAACCATTTTCAATTTTGTAGTGTAATTGCTTTAGCGTGTAGATTGTTTATCATATATCTTAATCTTTGTCGTCATACCTTTACAAACCAACGTTAAATTTGTGAAGAAAACTTGAGTAGTGGATATTGAAACGTCTTTGGTATCCTTTGTCTGTATGACGCATGCTTTTCGCCAAGAAATAGGTCAATTGCTCAGTAGGTTGTTATATTGTAAATGCAACACATGACAATATATTCATTTCAAGGTTTTATTCAAACAAACAACAAATGTAACAAAACATTAATGTAGCATTTCATGTCATGCAAGACGTATACAATAGCACTTCATATCTGATAACAATCATAACAAGTGGTACACTGTTCATATACAAGTAATTGCAAAGATGTACACAATCAATTTACATGTATGCACTCAGGTCAATTGCACGAAGCAAGGTACTGTCTTTGAGTCCATGGCGAGAACGGAACTTTCTCTTGGCAATCTCGGATCTAGGCCTTGTGTTGCACTGCCTGCTGCGTTTGTTTCCAAACCACTTCTTGACTTGATCAACACTAATTGATCCTGAGAGTGCAAGGGCTTCGCACACGGTGGCAGATGGATATGGATGATGAAGGTTTGATCGGTACCAGCTTTCCATGAATTGAACTGCACGTTTGGTCAGAGGTGGTCTTCGCTTCACGCCTGGAACACTGATACGAGACTGCTTGATGGTTTCTTGTTCCTTTTCTTCCAATAGAGCCAAGCTTTTCTCAACCCGATCCATAACCTGAAAAAATAAGAATACTTAAGATTAAACAAAGTTGAATTTGAAAACATAATTAACAGAACACTTTGGTAAAGAATAAACTGCATTAAAGGACAGAGCCATAAGAAATAGTTGATTTGAAATTAACAGTTTTGGAAGGAATACATTGCAAAACATCAGATGTGTATATTTTGTTGAGTGAATGTTTACCTGGTGGATTTGAACATCAAAGTGCCGACAAAGCCAATCTTTGTAGTGTGCTGTCATCTGAGTATCTGTCATCAGGTTCATCCTTTCCATCTCAATACTTGCAGCATGGAAGCGGAAAAAGGTAGATAATTCTCGTACTTGGTCAGGGAAGCTTTTCTCCAAGTGTCGAAATCTGAAAAGGTAGATAATTGACATTGTATCTGCTTGCGTTTTATAAGTAGGCTTTAAACGCTCTTTCATATGTACATAATAATTGCCTTTAAGTTCATTATTGCACATATGCATATATTGTAAGGAACATTAATTTAAGGAAGTAACATCGTCACCGTCTTTCTGAACAAATACGTTTAAATCAAAACTAACAGTTATGTTGATTTAAAAATAGTAAAAATCGTGTTCATTAACATGATTAATGAACTTACCTATTTTGCAGACTGCTCTCTCTAATGTGGATAGGAAGTTGATTTTCTTGTAGCATAGAACCAAACAGGACAGTAGGTTGTGAAACCTTCTTGCATTCAGTCTCCAAAATCCCTCTTAAATCTTCTAGGACGATTTTGTTGGAAGTGGAAGTCTCAAAGAATTCCAAGGAAAAGGAGCGAGATTCTGTGTCAGGACTTGGAGCGCTCGTCTCTATGGCTGACAATAGTGATGACATAGGAAAAGATGCTGAATCATCCTCTGACATGTGTTCTTCATCCGGAAGAACAGGCGAGTCTTGTTCAATAGAGAGCACTGAGAGATTTCTGGAACTCATCATCTGAGTTGACTGTGATGTTCTGTGTGTCATCTGAAACAAAAACAGGTACAATTATATAACAGTCGCAACTCGACGAAAAAGGGTAACGTGTATCTTCCTTAAGTAGTTAAAATATTTTTAATCAATGTTTTATACATACCTATATCAGATGTGCCTCTAAAGTCAAATGACTCCCAGGACATAAGGTCTGTAGTAAAGATGTCGGAGGAAAGAGGATATTCGGAATTTGCCATGTTTAACACTGATGAAGATGCAGATTGACAATGAGTCGAAGTTGTCAGCAACCACTTTTTATACAGAGTCAAGTTAACTGTGTTCACATGGTCATCAATTTGCCATCAAAACAAGTTCAACAGCATGTCTAAACGATGAGTACGCACTCAGTGAGTCATTCTCACTGATCCTAAGTTAATTAGACTTCTTAAGAAAACACTACTGATGGACATAAAGGAAACGATAAACCATGTTTTAACAAAAACAGAAAAAATCAAAAGCAAACATATTGGAACTGAAGTTATTTTAACCAGTATTTTGTAATTGGACAAACATCTTGGATACCATTTACTGTTTTGTAAACATTGAGGAAGTGAAACGTTTTCGTTGGTTTCACTCTTGTTTTAGGTGATGAATGTATTGTTATTGACAATGATGAAACATTAACATGCCACAAAGTTTTAGACAACAATTACTTGACAAAACTATTTCTGCGATATTACAATTTTCTGCATATTGTGTTTGATATTCTTTGTTAATTCTTAGATTTTCTGATAGATAAAAGTTATAAAATTGCATTTTACAATACAATTATATAATTTAAACCCATGTTTACATTTACCATATAACCATTTTGTAATACAAAGGAATTAAAAAAATATGAATACTATGATCAAATTTGTTTTGATTGAATGAGTAGTTTTAAACAACTATGATTTTAAATGGAGTTATTTTTGTTCATGAAAAAATTGATTTTGAAAATTGGATAGATTGTCAAGAGTACTTTTTTATATGATTCTCAAAAATGTATGATATCAAAGTGCGTTTTAATAATTACATTCACATTACAAATTATATATGGATGTTGGTTGACGACTTGGTTAAAACTTGTCATCGCCAATTTTTTAAAGAACCTATCATTTATTTTCCATGTCTTCTTTCTTCGTAAACCAAAACGTGTATGTCTTCTGCAGAGCATTAACCTGAAAACTTTTATTTTCCATTTCGAAATTGTGGTTTCTTCAAAATATAACGAACATTCTTTCAGTAGACAATTTCAAATTTGAGCAGTTATTATTATTTTGAAGAACATACTCGACACTTGTCAATACTTCGAATTGCATTTGTCCAATTGGCGCTTGCTTAATATCATGTATTGTAATTAAAAACCATTTTCAATTTTGTAGTGTAATTGCTTTAGCGTGTAGATTGTTTATCATATATCTTAATCTTTGTCGTCATACCTTTACAAACCAACGTTAAATTTGTGAAGAAAACTTGAGTAGTGGATATTGAAACGTCTTTGGTATCCTTTGTCTGTATGACGCATGCTTTTCGCCAAGAAATAGGTCAATTGCTCAGTAGGTTGTTATATTGTAAATGCAACACATGACAATATATTCATTTCAAAGTTTTATTCAAACAAACAACAAATGTAACAAAACATTAATGTAGCATTTCATGTCATGCAAGACGTATACAATAGCACTTCATATCTGATAACAATCATAACAAGTGGTACACTGTTCATATACAAGTAATTGCAAAGATGTACACAATCAATTTACATGTATGCACTCAGGTCAATTGCACGAAGCAAGGTACTGTCTTTGAGTCCATGGCGAGAACGGAACTTTCTCTTGGCAATCTCGGATCTAGGCCTTGTGTTGCACTGCCTGCTGCGTTTGTTTCCAAACCACTTCTTGACTTGATCAACACTAATTGATCCTGAGAGTGCAAGGGCTTCGCACACGGTGGCAGATGGATATGGATGATGAAGGTTTGATCGGTACCAGCTTTCCATGAATTGAACTGCACGTTTGGTCAGAGGTGGTCTTCGCTTCACGCCTGGAACACTGATACGAGACTGCTTGATGGTTTCTTGTTCCTTTTCTTCCAATAGAGCCAAGCTTTTCTCAACCCGATCCATAACCTGAAAAAATAAGAATACTTAAGATTAAACAAAGTTTAATTTGAAAACATAATTAACAGAACACTTTGGTAAAGAATAAACTGCATTAAAGGACAGAGCCATAAGAAATAGTTGATTTGAAATTAACAGTTTTGGAAGGAATACATTGCAAAACATCAGATGTGTATATTTTGTTGAGTGAATGTTTACCTGGTGGATTTGAACATCAAAGTGCCGACAAAGCCAATCTTTGTAGTGTGCTGTCATCAGGTTCATCCTTTCCATCTCAATACTTGCAGCATGGAAGCGGAAAAAGGTAGATAATTCTCGTACTTGGTCAGGGAAGCTTTTCTCCAAGTGTCGAAATCTGAAAAGGTAGATAATTGACATGTAAATCTGCTTGCGTTTTATAAGTAGGCTTTAAACGCTCTTTCATATGTACATAATAATTGCCTTTAAGTGCATTATTGCACATATGCATATATTGTAAGGAACATTAATTTAAGGAAGTAACATCGTCACCGTCTTTCTGAACAAATACGTTTAAATCAAAACTAACAGTTATGTTGATTTAAAAATAGTAAAAATCGTGTTAATTAACATGATTAATGAACTTACCTATTTTGCAGACTGCTCTCTCTAATGTGGATAGGAAGTTGATTTTCTTGTAGCATAGAACCAAACAAGACAGTAGGTTGTGAAACCTTCTTGCATTCAGTCTCCAAAATCCCTCTTAAATCTTCTAGGACGATTTTGTTGGAAGTGGAAGTCTCAAAGAATTCCAAGGAAAAGGAGCGAGATTCTGTGTCAGGACTTGGAGCGCTCGTCTCTATGGCTGACAATAGTGATGACATAGGAAAAGATGCTGAATCATCCTCTGACATGTGTTCTTCATCCGGAAGAACAGGCGAGTCTGGTTCAATAGATTTGAAGAGAGCACTGAGAGATTTCTGGAACTCATCATCTGAGTTGACTGTGGTGTTCTGTGTGTCATCTGAAACAAAAACAGGTACAATTATATAACAGTCGCAACTCGACGAAAAAGGGTAACGTGTATCTACCTTAAGTAGTTAAAATAAGGTTCAAATTGTATCTTTAGTTCCGAAATATCATTGCAAGACGTATTTGTAAATGCAACACATGACAATATATTCATTTCAAGGTTTTATTCAAACAAACAACAAATGTAACAAAACATTAATGTAGCATTTCATGTCATGCAAGACGTATACAATAGCACTTCATATCTGATAACAATCATAACAAGTGGTACACTGTTCATATACAAGTAATTGCAAAGATGTACACAATCAATTTACATTGGATTTGACACTTGTCAATACTTCGAATTGCATTTGTCCAATTGGCGCTTGCTTAATATCATGTATTGTAATTAAAAACCATTTTCAATTTTGTAGTGTAATTGCTTTAGCGTGTAGATTGTTTATCATATATCTTAATCTTTGTCGTCATACCTTTACAAACCAACGTTAAATTTGTGAAGAAAACTTGAGTAGTGGATATTGAAACGTCTTTGGTATCCTTTGTCTGTATGACGCATGCTTTTCGCCAAGAAATAGGTCAATTACTCAGTAGGTTGTTATATTGAGTTAGGTGTAAATAGTGTCTCCCATAAGGTTCAAATTGTATCTTTAGTTCCGAAATATCATTGCAAGACGTATTTGTAAATGCAACACATGACAATATATTCATTTCAAGGTTTTATTCAAACAAACAACAAATGTAACAAAACATTAATGTAGCATTTCATGTCATGCAAGACGTATACAATAGCACTTCATATCTGATAACAATCATAACAAGTGGTACACTATTCATATACAAGTAATTGCAAAGATGTACACAATCAATTTACATGTATGCACTCAGGTCAATTGCACGAAGCAAGGTACTGTCTTTGAGTCCATGGCGAGAACGGAACTTTCTCTTGGCAATCTCGGATCTAGGCCTTGTGTTGCACTGCCTGCTGCGTTTGTTTCCAAACCACTTCTTGACTTGATCAACACTAATTGATCCTGAGAGTGCGAGGGCTTCGCACACGGTGGCAGATGGATATGGATGACGAAGGTTTGATCGGTACCAGCTTTCCATGAATTGAACTGCACGTTTGGTCAGAGGTGGTCTTCGCTTCACGCCTGGAACACTGATACGAGACTGCTTGATGGTTTCTTGTTCCTTTTCTTCCAATAGAGCCAAGCTTTTCTCAACCCGATCCATAACCTGAAAAAATAAGAATACTTAAGATTAAACAAAGTTGAATTTGAAAACATAATTAACAGAACACTTTGGTAAAGAATAAACTGCATTAAAGGACAGAGCCATAAGAAATAGTTGATTTGAAATTAACAGTTTTGGAAGGAATACATTGCAAAACATCAGATGTGTATATTTTGTTGAGTGAATGTTTACCTGGTGGATTTGAACATCAAAGTGCCGACAAAGCCAATCTTTGTAGTGTGCTGTCATCAGGTTCATCCTTTCCATCTCAATACTTGCAGCATGGAAGCGGAAAAAGGTAGATAATTCTCGTACTTGGTCAGGGAAGCTTTTCTCCAAGTGTCGAAATCTGAAAAGGTAGATAATTGACATGTAAATCTGCTTGCGTTTTATAAGTAGGCTTTAAACGCTCTTTTATATGTACATAATAATTGCCTTTAAGTGCATTATTGCACATATGCATATATTGTAAGGAACATTAATTTAAGGAAGTAACATCGTCACCGTCTTTCTGAACAAATACGTTTAAATCAAAACTAACAGTTATGTTGATTTAAAAATAGTAAAAATCGTGTTAATTAACATGATTAATGAACTTACATACTTTGCAGACTGCTCTCTCTAATGTGGATAGGAAGTTGATTTTCTTGTAGCATAGAACCAAACAAGACAGTAGTTTGTGAAACCTTCTTGCATTCAGTCTCCAAAATCCCTCTTAAATCTTCTAGGACGATTTTGTTGGAAGTGGAAGTCTCAAAGAATTCCAAGGAAAAGGAGCGAAATTCTGTGTCAGGACTTGGAGCGCTCGTCTCTATGGCTGACAATAGTGATGACATAGGAAAAGATGCTGAATCATCCTCTGACATGTGTTCTTCATCCGGAAGAACAGGCCATTCTGGTTCAATAGATTTGAAGAGAGCACTGAGAGATTTCTGGAACTCATCATCTGAGTTGACTGTGATGTTCTGTGTGTCATCTGAAACAAAAACAGGTACAATTATATAACAGTCGCAACTCGACGAAAAAGGGTAACGTGTATCTTCCTTAAGTAGTTAAAATATTTTTAATCAATGTTTTATACATACCTATATCAGATGTGCCTCTAAAGTCAAATGACTCCCAGGACATAAGGTCTGTAGTAAAGATGTCGGAGGAAAGAGGATATTCGGAATTTGCCATGTTTAACACTGATGAAGATGCAGATTGACAATGAGTCGAAGTTGTCAGCAACCACTTTTTATACAGAGTCAAGTTAACTGTGTTCACATGGTCATCAATTTGCCATCAAAACAAGTTCAACAGCATGTCTAAACGATGAGTACGCACTCAGTGAGTCATTCTCACTGATCCTAAGTTAATTAGACTTCTTAAAAAACACTACTGATGGACATAAAGGAAACGATCAACCATGTTTTAACAAAAACAGAAAAAAATCAAAAGCAAACATATTGGAACTGAAGTTATTTTAACCAGTATTTTGTAATTGGACAAACATCTTGGATACCATTTACTGTTTTGTAAACATTGAGGAAGTGAAACGTTTTCGTTGGTTTCACTCTTGTTTTAGGTGATGAATGTATTGTTATTGACAATGATGAAACATTAACATGCCACAAAGTTTTAGACAACAATTACTTGACAAAACTATTTCTGCGATATTACAATTTTCTGCATATTGTGTTTGTTATTCTTTGTTAATTCTTAGATTTTCTGATAGATAAAAGTTATAAAATTGCATTTTACAATACAATTATATAATTTAAACCCATGTTTACATTTACCATATAACCATTTTGTAATACAAAGGAATTAAAAAAATATGAATACTATGATCAAATTTGTTTTGATTGAATGAGTAGTTTTAAACAACTATGATTTTAAATGGAGTTATTTTTTTTCATGAAAAAATTGATTTAGAAAATTGGATAGATTGTCAAGAGTACTTTTTTATATGATTCTCAAAAATGTATGATATCAAAGTGCGTTTTAATAATAACATTCACATTACAAATTATATATGGATGTTGGTTGACGACTTGGTTAAAACTTGTCATCGCCAATTTTTTAAAGAACCTATCATTTATTTTCCATGTCTTCTTTCTTCGTAAACCAAAACGTGTATGTCTTCTGCAGAGCATTAACCTGAAAACTTTTATTTTCCATTTCGAAATTGTGGTTTCTTCAAAATATAACGAACATTCTTTCAGTAGACAATTTCAAATTTGAGCAGTTATTATTATTTTGAAGAACATACTTGACACTTGTCAATACTTCGAATTGCATTTGTCCAATTGGCGCTTGCTTAATATCATGTATTGTAATTAAAAACCATTTTCAATTTTGTAGTGTAATTGCTTTAGCGTGTAGATTGTTTATCATATATCTTAATCTTTGTCGTCATACCTTTACAAACCAACGTTAAATTTGTGAAGAAAACTTGAGTAGTGGATATTGAAACGTCTTTGGTATCCTTTGTCTGTATGACGCATGCTTATCGCCAAGAAATAGGTCAATTACTCAGTAGGTTGTTATATTGAGTTAGGTGTAAATAGTGTCTCCCATAAGGTTCAAATTGTATCTTTAGTTCCGAAATATCATTGCAAGACGTATTTGTAAATGCAACACATGACAATATATTCATTTCAAGGTTTTATTCAAACAAACAACAAATGTAACAAAACATTAATGTAGCATTTCATGTCATGCAAGACGTATACAATAGCACTTCATATCTGATAACAATCATAACAAGTGGTACACTGTTCATATACAAGTAATTGCAAAGATGTACACAATGGATATGGATGATGAAGGTTTGATCGGTACCAGCTTTCCATGAATTGAACTGCACGTTTGGTCAGAGGTGGTCTTCGCTTCACGCCTGGAACACTGATACGAGACTGCTTGATGGTTTCTTGTTCCTTTTCTTCCAATAGAGCCAAGCTTTTCTCAACCCGATCCAAAACCTGAAAAAATAAGAATACTTAAGATTAAACAAAGTTGAATTTGAAAACATAATTAACAGAACACTTTGGTAAAGAATAAACTGCATTAAAGGACAGAGCCATAAGAAATAGTTGATTTGAAATTAACAGTTTTGGAAGGAATACATTGCAAAACATCAGATGTGTATATTTTGTTGAGTGATTGTTTACCTGGTGGATTTGAACATCAAAGTGCCGACAAAGCCAATCTTTGTAGTGTGCTGTCATCTGAGTATCTGTCATCAGGTTCATCCTTTCCATCTCAATACTTGCAGCATGGAAGCGGAAAAAGGTAGATAATTCTCGTACTTGGTCAGGGAAGCTTTTCTCCAAGTGTCGAAATCTGAAAAGGTAGATAATTGACATGTAAATCTGCTTGCGTTTTATAAGTAGGCTTTAAACGCTCTTTCATATGTACATAATAATTGCCTTTAAGTGCATTATTGCACATATGCATATATTGTAAGGAACATTAATTTAAGGAAGTAACATCGTCACCGTCTTTCTGAACAAATACGTTTAAATCAAAACTAACAGTTATGTTGATTTAAAAATAGTAAAAATCGTGTTAATTAACATGATTAACGAACTTACCTATTTTGCAGACTGCTCTCTCTAATGTGGATAGGAAGTTGATTTTCTTGTAGCATAGAACCAAACAAGACAGTAGGTTGTGAAACCTTCTTGCATTCAGTCTCCAAAATCCCTCTTAAATCTTCTAGGACGATTTTGTTGGAAGTGGAAGTCTCAAAGAATTCCAAGGAAAAGGAGCGAGATTCTGTGTCAGGACTTGGAGCGCTCGTCTCTATGGCTGACAATAGTGATGACATAGGAAAAGATGCTGAATCATCCTCTGACATGTGTTCTTCATCCGGAAGAACAGGCGAGTCTGGTTCAATAGATTTGAAGAGAGCACTGAGAGATTTCTGGAACTCATCATCTGAGTTGACTGTGATGTTCTGTGTGTCATCTGAAACAAAAACAGGTACAATTATATAACAGTCGCAACTCGACGAAAAAGGGTAACGTGTATCTTCCTTAAGTAGTTAAAATATTTTTAATCAATGTTTTATACATACCTATATCAGATGTGCCTCCAAAGTCAAATGACTCCCAGGACATAAGGTCTGTAGTAAAGATGTCGGAGGAAAGAGGATATTCGGAATTTGCCATGTTTAACACTGATGAAGATGCAGATTGACAATGAGTCGAAGTTGTCAGCAACCACTTTTTATACAGAGTCAAGTTAACTGTGTTCACATGGTCATCAATTTGCCATCAAAACAAGTTCAACAGCATGTCTAAACGATGAGTACGCACTCAGTGAGTCATTCTCACTGATCCTAAGTTAATTAGACTTCTTAAGAAAACACTACTGATGGACATAAAGGAAACGATCAACCATGTTTTAACAAAAACAGAAAAAAATCAAAAGCAAACATATTGGAACTGAAGTTATTTTAACCAGTATTTTGTAATTGGACAAACATCTTGGATACCATTTACTGTTTTGTAAACATTGAGGAAGTGAAACGTTTTCGTTGGTTTCACTCTTGTTTTAGGTGATGAATGTATTGTTATTGACAATGATGAAACATTAACATGCCACAAAGTTTTAGACAACAATTACTTGACAAAACTATTTCTGCGATATTACAATTTTCTGCATATTGTGTTTGATATTCTTTGTTAATTCTTAGATTTTCTGATAGATAAAAGTTATAAAATTGCATTTTACAATACAATTATATAATTTAAACCCATGTTTACATTTACCATATAACCATTTTGTAATACAAAGGAATTAAAAAAATATGAATACTATGATCAAATTTGTTTTGATTGAATGAGTAGTTTTAAACAACTATGATTTTAAATGGAGTTATTTTTTTTCATGAAAAAATTGATTTAGAAAATTGGATAGATTGTCAAGAGTACTTTTTTATATGATTCTCAAAAATGTATGATATCAAAGTGCGTTTTAATAATAACATTCACATTACAAATTATATATGGATGTTGGTTGACGACTTGGTTAAAACTTGTCATCGCCAATTTTTTAAAGAACCTATCATTTATTTTCCATGTCTTCTTTCTTCGTAAACCAAAACGTGTATGTCTTCTGCAGAGCATTAACCTGAAAACTTTTATTTTCCATTTCGAAATTGTGGTTTCTTCAAAATATAACGAACATTCTTTCAGTAGACAATTTCAAATTTGAGCAGTTATTTTTATTTTGAAGAACATACTTGACACTTGTCAATACTTCGAATTGCATTTGTCCAATTGGCGCTTGCTTAATATCATGTATTGTAATTAAAAACCATTTTCAATTTTGTAGTGTAATTGCTTTAGCGTGTAGATTGTTTATCATATATCTTAATCTTTGTCGTCATACCTTTACAAACCAACGTTAAATTTGTGAAGAAAACTTGAGTAGTGGATATTGAAACGTCTTTGGTATCCTTTGTCTGTATGACGCATGCTTATCGCCAAGAAATAGGTCAATTACTCAGTAGGTTGTTATATTGAGTTAGGTGTAAATAGTGTCTCCCATAAGGTTCAAATTGTATCTTTAGTTCCGAAATATCATTGCAAGACGTATTTGTAAATGCAACACATGACAATATATTCATTTCAAGGTTTTATTCAAACAAACAACAAATGTAACAAAACATTAATGTAGCATTTCATGTCATGCAAGACGTATACAATAGCACTTCATATCTGATAACAATCATAACAAGTGGTACACTGTTCATATACAAGTAATTGCAAAGATGTACACAATCAATTTACATTGGATTTGACACTTGTCAATACTTCGAATTGCATTTGTCCAATTGGCGCTTGCTTAATATCATGTATTGTAATTAAAAACCATTTTCAATTTTGTAGTGTAATTGCTTTAGCGTGTAGATTGTTTATCATATATCTTAATCTTTGTCGTCATACCTTTACAAACCAACGTTAAATTTGTGAAGAAAACTTGAGTAGTGGATATTGAAACGTCTTTGGTATCCTTTGTCTGTATGACGCATGCTTTTCGCCAAGAAATAGGTCAATTACTCAGTAGGTTGTTATATTGAGTTAGGTGTAAATAGTGTCTCCCATAAGGTTCAAATTGTATCTTTAGTTCCGAAATATCATTGCAAGACGTATTTGTAAATGCAACACATGACAATATATTCATTTCAAGGTTTTATTCAAACAAACAACAAATGTAACAAAACATTAATGTAGCATTTCATGTCATGCAAGACGTATACAATAGCACTTCATATCTGATAACAATCATAACAAGTGGTACACTGTTCATATACAAGTAATTGCAAAGATGTACACAATCAATTTACATGTATGCACTCAGGTCAATTGCACGAAGCAAGGTACTGTCTTTGAGTCCATGGCGAGAACGGAACTTTCTCTTGGCAATCTCGGATCTAGGCCTTGTGTTGCACTGCCTGCTGCGTGTTTCCAAACCACTTCTTGACTTAATCAACACTAATTGATCCTGAGAGTGCGAGGGCTTCGCACACGGTAGCAGATGGATATGGATGATGAAGGTTTGATCGGTACCAGCTTTCCATGAATTGAACTGCACGTTTGGTCAGAGGTGGTCTTCGCTTCACGCCTGGAACACTGATACGAGACTGCTTGATGGTTTCTTGTTCCTTTTCTTCCAATAGAGCCAAGCTTTTCTCAACCCGATCCATAACCTGAAAAAATAAGAATACTTAAGATTAAACAAAGTTGAATTTGAAAACATAATTAACAGAAAACTTTGGTAAAGAATAAACTGCATTAAAGGACAGAGCCATAAGAAATAGTTGATTTGAAATTAACAGTTTTGGAAGGAATACATTGCAAAACATCAGATGTGTATATTTTGTTGAGTGAATGTTTACCTGGTGGATTTGAACATCAAAGTGCCGACAAAGCCAATCTTTGTAGTGTGCTGTCATCTGAGTATCTGTCATCAGGTTCATCCTTTCCATCTCAATACTTGCAGCATGGAAGCGGAAAAAGGTAGATAATTCTCGTACTTGGTCAGGGAAGCTTTTCTCCAAGTGTCGAAATCTGAAAAGGTAGATAATTGACATGTAAATCTGCTTGCGTTTTATAAGTAGGCTTTAAACGCTCTTTCATATGTACATAATAATTGCCTTTAAGTTCATTATTGCACATATGCATATATTGTAAGGAACATTAATTTAAGGAAGTAACATCGTCACCGTCTTTCTGAACAAATACGTTTAAATCAAAACTAACAGTTATGTTGATTTAAAAATAGTAAAAATCGTGTTCATTAACATGATTAATGAACTTACCTATTTTGCAGACTGCTCTCTCTAATGTGGATAGGAAGTTGATTTTCTTGTAGCATAGAACCAAACAAGACAGTAGGTTGTGAAACCTTCTTGCATTCAGTCTCCAAAATCACTCTTAAATCTTCTAGGACGATTTTGTTGGAAGTGGAAGTCTCAAAGAATTCCAAGGAAAAGGAGCGAGATTCTGTGTCAGGACTTGGAGCGCTCGCCTCTATGGCTGACAATAGTGATGACATAGGAAAAGATGCTGAATCATCCTCTGACATGTGTTCTTCATCCGGAAGAACAGGCGAGTCTGGTTCAATAGATTTGAAGAGAGCACTGAGAGATTTCTGGAACTCATCATCTGAGTTGACTGTGGTGTTCTGTGTGTCATCTGAAACAAAAACAGGTACAATTATATAACAGTCGCAACTCGACGAAAAAGGGTAACGTGTATCTACCTTAAGTAGTTAAAATAAGGTTCAAATTGTATCTTTAGTTCCGAAATATCATTGCAAGACGTATTTGTAAATGCAACACATGACAATATATTCATTTCAAGGTTTTATTCAAACAAACAACAAATGTAACAAAACATTAATGTAGCATTTCATGTCATGCAAGACGTATACAATAGCACTTCATATCTGATAACAATCATAACAAGTGGTACACTGTTCATATACAAGTAATTGCAAAGATGTACACAATCAATTTACATTGGATTTGACACTTGTCAATACTTCGAATTGCATTTGTCCAATTGGCGCTTGCTTAATATCATGTATTGTAATTAAAAACCATTTTCAATTTTGTAGTGTAATTGCTTTAGCGTGTAGATTGTTTATCATATATCTTAATCTTTGTCGTCATACCTTTACAAACCAACGTTAAATTTGTGAAGAAAACTTGAGTAGTGGATATTGAAACGTCTTTGGTATCCTTTGTCTGTATGACGCATGCTTTTCGCCAAGAAATAGGTCAATTACTCAGTAGGTTGTTATATTGAGTTAGGTGTAAATAGTGTCTCCCATAAGGTTCAAATTGTATCTTTAGTTCCGAAATATCATTGCAAGACGTATTTGTAAATGCAACACATGACAATATATTCATTTCAAGGTTTTATTCAAACAAACAACAAATGTAACAAAACATTAATGTAGCATTTCATGTCATGCAAGACGTATACAATAGCACTTCATATCTGATAACAATCATAACAAGTGGTACACTATTCATATACAAGTAATTGCAAAGATGTACACAATCAATTTACATGTATGCACTCAGGTCAATTGCACGAAGCAAGGTACTGTCTTTGAGTCCATGGCGAGAACGGAACTTTCTCTTGGCAATCTCGGATCTAGGCCTTGTGTTGCACTGCCTGCTGCGTTTGTTTCCAAACCACTTCTTGACTTGATCAACACTAATTGATCCTGAGAGTGCGAGGGCTTCGCACACGGTGGCAGATGGATATGGATGACGAAGGTTTGATCGGTACCAGCTTTCCATGAATTGAACTGCACGTTTGGTCAGAGGTGGTCTTCGCTTCACGCCTGGAACACTGATACGAGACTGCTTGATGGTTTCTTGTTCCTTTTCTTCCAATAGAGCCAAGCTTTTCTCAACCCGATCCATAACCTGAAAAAATAAGAATACTTAAGATTAAACAAAGTTGAATTTGAAAACATAATTAACAGAACACTTTGGTAAAGAATAAACTGCATTAAAGGACAGAGCCATAAGAAATAGTTGATTTGAAATTAACAGTTTTGGAAGGAATACATTGCAAAACATCAGATGTGTATATTTTGTTGAGTGAATGTTTACCTGGTGGATTTGAACATCAAAGTGCCGACAAAGCCAATCTTTGTAGTGTGCTGTCATCTGAGTATCTGTCATCAGGTTCATCCTTTCCATCTCAATACTTGCAGCATGGAAGCGGAAAAAGGTAGATAATTCTCGTACTTGGTCAGGGAAGCTTTTCTCCAAGTGTCGAAATCTGAAAAGGTAGATAATTGACATGTAAATCTGCTTGCGTTTTATAAGTAGGCTTTAAACGCTCTTTCATAGGTACATAATAATTGCCTTTAAGTTCATTATTGCACATATGCATATATTGTAAGGAACATTAATTTAAGGAAGTAACATCGTCACCGTCTTTCTGAACAAATACGTTTAAATCAAAACTAACAGTTATGTTGATTTAAAAATAGTAAAAATCGTGTTCATTAACATGATTAATGAACTTACCTATTTTGCAGACTGCTCTCTCTAATGTGGATAGGAAGTTGATTTTCTTGTAGCATAGAACCAAACAGGACAGTTGGTTGTGAAACCTTCTTGCATTCAGTCTCCAAAATCCCTCTTAAATCTTCTAGGACGATTTTGTTGGAAGTGGAAGTCTCAAAGAATTCCAAGGAAAAGGAGCGAGATTCTGTGTCAGGACTTGGAGCGCTCGTCTCTATGGCTGACAATAGTGATGACATAGGAAAAGATGCTGAATCATCCTCTGACATGTGTTCTTCATCCGGAAGAACAGGCGAGTCTGGTTCAATAGATTTGAAGAGAGCACTGAGAGATTTCTGGAACTCATCATCTGAGTTGACTGTGATGTTCTGTGTGTCATCTGAAACAAAAACAGGTACAATTATATAACAGTCGCAACTCGACGAAAAAGGGTAACGTGTAATAATAATAATAATAATAATAATAATAAGTCTTCTTATATGGCGCCAATAATCCAATCAACTTGTGGTTGCTCTAGGCGCTACATTAGATAAAAGTCAAACTGTGTGATACTTCCTGAACAGGAATGTCTTTATCTGGGTTTGAAAGGAAGTGAGGGAAGGACAGTTCTTTATGGAGAGAGGCAGTGAATTCCATGATGTGGCGGCAGTGAAAGCAAATTGTCTGTGTCCAAAGGATTTGTAATATCGCAGAAATAGTTTTGTCAAGTAATTGTTGTCTAAAACTTTGTGGCAATCCTTACAATCAGTGTCCGACGTGTATCTTCCTTAAGTAGTTAAAATATGTTTAATCAATGTTTTATACATACCTATATCAGATGTGCCTCCAAAGTCAAATGACTCCCAGGACATAAGGTCTGTAGTAAAGATGTCGGAGGAAAGAGGATATTCGGAATTTGCCATGTTTAACACTGATGAAGATGCAGATTGACAATGAGTCGAAGTTGTCAGCAACCACTTTTTATACAGAGTCAAGTTAACTGTGTTCACATGGTCATCAATTTGCCATCAAAACAAGTTCAACAGCATGTCTAAACGATGAGTACGCACTCAGTGAGTCATTCTCACTGATCCTAAGTTAATTAGACTTCTTAAGAAAACACTACTGATGGACATAAAGGAAACGATCAACCATGTTTTAACAAAAACAGAAAAAAATCAAAAGCAAACATATTGGAACTGAAGTTATTTTAACCAGTATTTTGTAATTGGACAAACATCTTGGATACCATTTACTGTTTTGTAAACATTGAGGAAGTGAAACGTTTTCGTTGGTTTCACTCTTGTTTTAGGTGATGAATGTATTGTTATTGACAATGATGAAGCATTAACATGCCACAAAGTTTTAGACAACAATTACTTGACAAAACTATTTCTGCGATATTACAATTTTCTGCATATTGTGTTTGATATTCTTTGTTAATTCTTAGATTTTCTGATAGATAAAAGTTATAAAATTGCATTTTACAATACAATTATATAATTTAAACCCATGTTTACATTTACCATATAACCATTTTGTAATACAAAGGAATTAAAAAAATATGAATACTATGATCAAATTTGTTTTGATTGAATGCGTAGTTTTAAACAACTATGATTATAAATGGAGTTATTTTTTTTCATGAAAAAATTGATTTAGAAAATTGGATAGATTGTCAAGAGTACTTTTTTATATGATTCTCAAAAATGTATGATATCAAAGTGCGTTTTAATAATTACATGCACATTACAAATTATATATGGATGTTGGTTGACGACTTGGTTAAAACTTGTCATCGCCAATTTTTTAAAGAACCTATCATTTATTTTCCATGTCTTCTTTCTTCGTAAACCAAAACGTGTATGTCTTCTGCAGAGCATTAACCTGAAAACTTTTATTTTCCATTTCGAAATTGTGGTTTCTTCAAAATATAACGAACATTCTTTCAGTAGACAATTTCAATTTGAGCAGTTATTATTATTTTGAAGAACATACTTGACACTTGTCAATACTTCGAATTGCATTTGTCCAATTGGCGCTTGCTTAATATCATGTATTGTAATTAAAAACCATTTTCAATTTTGTAGTGTAATTGCTTTAGCGTGTAGATTGTTTATCATATATCTTAATCTTTGTCGTCATACCTTTACAAACCAACGTTAAATTTGTGAAGAAAACTTGAGTAGTGGATATTGAAACGTCTTTGGTATCCTTTGTCTGTATGACGCATGCTTTTCGCCAAGAAATAGGTCAATTGCTCAGTAGGTTGTTATATTGAGTTAGGTGTAAATAGTGTCTCCCATAAGGTTCAAATTGTATCTTTAGTTCCGAAATATCATTGCAAGACGTATTTGTAAATGCAACACATGACAATATATTCATTTCAAGGTTTTATTCAAACAAACAACAAATGTAACAAAACATTAATGTAGCATTTCATGTCATGCAAGACGTATACAATAGCACTTCATATCTGATAACAATCATAACAAGTGGTACACTGTTCATATACAAGTAATTGCAAAGATGTTCACAATCAATTTACATGTATGCACTCAGGTCAATTGCAAGAAGCAAGGTACTGTCTTTGAGTCCATGGCGAGAACGGAACTTTCTCTTGGCAATCTCGGATCTAGGCCTTGTGTTGCACTGCCTGCTGCGTTTGTTTCCAAACCACTTCTTGACTTGATCAACACTAATTGATCCTGAGAGTGCGAGGGCTTCGCACACGGTGGCAGATGGATATGGATGATGAAGGTTTGATCGGTACCAGCTTTCCATGAATTGAACTGCACGTTTGGTCAGAGGTGGTCTTCGCTTCACGCCTGGAACACTGATACGAGACTGCTTGATGGTTTCTTGTTCCTTTTCTTCCAATAGAGCCAAGCTTTTCTCAACCCGATCCATAACCTGAAAAAATAAGAATACTTAAGATTAAACAAAGTTGAATTTGAAAACATAATTAACAGAACACTTTGGTAAAGAATAAACTGCATTAAAGGACAGAGCCATAAGAAATAGTTGATTTGAAATTAACAGTTTTGGAAGGAATACATTGCAAAACATCAGATGTGTATATTTTGTTGAGTGAATGTTTACCTGGTGGATTTGAACATCAAAGTGCCGACAAAGCCAATCTTTGTAGTGTGCTGTCATCTGAGTATCTGTCATCAGGTTCATCCTTTCCATCTCAATACTTGCAGCATGGAAGCGGAAAAAGGTAGATAATTCTCGTACTTGGTCAGGGAAGCTTTTCTCCAAGTGTCGAAATCTGAAAAGGTAGATAATTGACATGTAAATCTGCTTGCGTTTTATAAGTAGGCTTTAAACGCTCTTTCATATGTACATAATAATTGCCTTTAAGTTCATTATTGCACATATGCATATATTGTAAGGAACATTAATTTAAGGAAGTAACATCGTCACCGTCTTTCTGAACAAATACGTTTAAATCAAAACTAACAGTTATGTTGATTTAAAAATAGTAAAAATCGTGTTCATTAACATGATTAATGAACTTACCTATTTTGCAGACTGCTCTCTCTAATGTGGATAGGAAGTTGATTTTCTTGTAGCATAGAACCAAACAGGACAGTAGGTTGTGAAACCTTCTTGCATTCAGTCTCCAAAATCCCTCTTAAATCTTCTAGGACGATTTTGTTGGAAGTCTCAAAGAATTCCAAGGAAAAGGAGCGAGATTCTGTGTCAGGACTTGGAGCGCTCGTCTCTATGGCTGACAATAGTGATGACATAGGAAAAGATGCTGAATCATCCTCTGACATGTGTTCTTCATCCGGAAGAACAGGCGAGTCTGGTTCAATAGATTTGAAGAGAGCACTGAGAGATTTCTGGAACTCATCATCTGAGTTGACTGTGATGTTCTGTGTGTCATCTGAAACAAAAACAGGTACAATTATATAACAGTCGCAACTCGACGAAAAAGGGTAACGTGTATCTTCCTTAAGTAGTTAAAATATGTTTAATCAATGTTTTATACATACCTATATCAGATGTGCCTCCAAAGTCAAATGACTCCCAGGACATAAGGTCTGTAGTAAAGATGTCGGAGGAAAGAGGATATTCGGAATTTGCCATGTTTAACACTGATGAAGATGCAGATTGACAATGAGTCGAAGTTGTCAGCAACCACTTTTTATACAGAGTCAAGTTAACTGTGTTCACATGGTCATCAATTTGCCATCAAAACAAGTTCAACAGCATGTCTAAACGATGAGTACGCACTCAGTGAGTCATTTTCACTGATCCTAAGTTAATTAGACTTCTTAAGAAAACACTACTGATGGACATAAAGGAAACGATCAACGATGTTTTAACAAAAACAGAAAAAAATCAAAAGCAAACATATTGGAACTGAAGTTATTTTAACCAGTATTTTGTAATTGGACAAACATCTTGGATACCATTTACTGTTTTGTAAACATTGAGGAAGTGAAACGTTTTCGTCGGTTTCACTCTTGTTTTAGGTGATGAATGTATTGTTATTGACAATGATGAAGCATTAACAACAATTACTTGACAAAACTATTTCTGCGATATTACAATTTTCTGCATATTGTGTTTGATATTCTTTGTTAATTCTTAGATTTTCTGATAGATAAAAGTTATAAAATTGCATTTTACAATACAATTATATAATTTAAACCCATGTTTACATTTACCATATAACCATTTTGTAATACAAAGGAATTAAAAAAATATGAATACTATGATCAAATTTGTTTTGATTGAATGCGTAGTTTTAAACAACTATGATTATAAATGGAGTTATTTTTTTTCATGAAAAAATTGATTTTGAAAATTGGATAGATTGTCAAGAGTACTTTTTTATATGATTCTCAAAAATGTATGATATCAAAGTGCGTTTTAATAATTACATGCACATTACAAATTATATATGGATGTTGGTTGACGACTTGGTTAAAACTTGTCATCGCCAATTTTTTAAAGAACCTATCATTTATTTTCCATGTCTTCTTTCTTCGTAAACCAAAACGTGTATGTCTTCTGCAGAGCATTAACCTGAAAACTTTTATTTTCCATTTCGAAATTGTGGTTTCTTCAAAATATAACGAACATTCTTTCAGTAGACAATTTCAATTTGAGCAGTTATTATTATTTTGAAGAACATACTTGACACTTGTCAATACTTCGAATTGCATTTGTCCAATTGGCGCTTGCTTAATATCATGTATTGTAATTAAAAACCATTTTCAATTTTGTAGTGTAATTGCTTTAGCGTGTAGATTGTTTATCATATATCTTAATCTTTGTCGTCATACCTTTACAAACCAACGTTAAATTTGTGAAGAAAACTTGAGTAGTGGATATTGAAACGTCTTTGGTATCCTTTGTCTGTATGACGCATGCTTTTCGCCAAGAAATAGGTCAATTGCTCAGTAGGTTGTTATATTGAGTTAGGTGTAAATAGTGTCTCCCATAAGGTTCAAATTGTATCTTTAGTTCCGAAATATCATTGCAAGACGTATTTGTAAATGCAACACATGACAATATATTCATTTCAAGGTTTTATTCAAACAAACAACAAATGTAACAAAACATTAATGTAGCATTTCATGTCATGCAAGACGTATACAATAGCACTTCATATCTGATAACAATCATAACAAGTGGTACACTGTTCATATACAAGTAATTGCAAAGATGTTCACAATCAATTTACATGTATGCACTCAGGTCAATTGCAAGAAGCAAGGTACTGTCTTTGAGTCCATGGCGAGAACGGAACTTTCTCTTGGCAATCTCGGATCTAGGCCTTGTGTTGCACTGCCTGCTGCGTTTGTTTCCAAACCACTTCTTGACTTGATCAACACTAATTGATCCTGAGAGTGCGAGGGCTTCGCACACGGTGGCAGATGGATATGGATGATGAAGGTTTGATCGGTACCAGCTTTCCATGAATTGAACTGCACGTTTGGTCAGAGGTGGTCTTCGCTTCACGCCTGGAACACTGATACGAGACTGCTTGATGGTTTCTTGTTCCTTTTCTTCCAATAGAGCCAAGCTTTTCTCAACCCGATCCATAACCTGAAAAAATAAGAATACTTAAGATTAAACAAAGTTGAATTTGAAAACATAATTAACAGAACACTTTGGTAAAGAATAAACTGCATTAAAGGACAGAGCCATAAGAAATAGTTGATTTGAAATTAACAGTTTTGGAAGGAATACATTGCAAAACATCAGATGTGTATATTTTGTTGAGTGAATGTTTACCTGGTGGATTTGAACATCAAAGTGCCGACAAAGCCAATCTTTGTAGTGTGCTGTCATCTGAGTATCTGTCATCAGGTTCATCCTTTCCATCTCAATACTTGCAGCATTGAAGCGGAAAAAGGTAGATAATTCTCGTACTTGGTCAGGGAAGCTTTTCTCCAAGTGTCGAAATCTGAAAAGGTAGATAATTGACATGTAAATCTGCTTGCGTTTTATAAGTAGGCTTTAAACGCTCTTTCATATGTACATAATAATTGCCTTTAAGTTCATTATTGCACATATGCATATATTGTAAGGAACATTAATTTAAGGAAGTAACATCGTCACCGTCTTTCTGAACAAATACGTTTAAATCAAAACTAACAGTTATGTTGATTTAAAAATAGTAAAAATCGTGTTCATTAACATGATTAATGAACTTACCTATTTTGCAGACTGCTCTCTCTAATGTGGATAGGAAGTTGATTTTCTTGTAGCATAGAACCAAACAGGACAGTAGGTTGTGAAACCTTCTTGCATTCAGTCTCCAAAATCCCTCTTAAATCTTCTAGGACGATTTTGTTGGAAGTCTCAAAGAATTCCAAGGAAAAGGAGCGAGATTCTGTGTCAGGACTTGGAGCGCTCGTCTCTATGGCTGACAATAGTGATGACATAGGAAAAGATGCTGAATCATCCTCTGACATGTGTTCTTCATCCGGAAGAACAGGCGAGTCTGGTTCAATAGATTTGAAGAGAGCACTGAGAGATTTCTGGAACTCATCATCTGAGTTGACTGTGATGTTCTGTGTGTCATCTGAAACAAAAACAGGTACAATTATATAACAGTCGCAACTCGACGAAAAAGGGTAACGTGTATCTTCCTTAAGTAGTTAAAATATGTTTAATCAATGTTTTATACATACCTATATCAGATGTGCCTCCAAAGTCAAATGACTCCCAGGACATAAGGTCTGTAGTAAAGATGTCGGAGGAAAGAGGATATTCGGAATTTGCCATGTTTAACACTGATGAAGATGCAGATTGACAATGAGTCGAAGTTGTCAGCAACCACTTTTTATACAGAGTCAAGTTAACTGTGTTCACATGGTCATCAATTTGCCATCAAAACAAGTTCAACAGCATGTCTAAACGATGAGTACGCACTCAGTGAGTCATTTTCACTGATCCTAAGTTAATTAGACTTCTTAAGAAAACACTACTGATGGACATAAAGGAAACGATCAACGATGTTTTAACAAAAACAGAAAAAAATCAAAAGCAAACATATTGGAACTGAAGTTATTTTAACCAGTATTTTGTAATTGGACAAACATCTTGGATACCATTTACTGTTTTGTAAACATTGAGGAAGTGAAACGTTTTCGTCGGTTTCACTCTTGTTTTAGGTGATGAATGTATTGTTATTGACAATGATGAAGCATTAACATGCCACAAAGTTTTAGACAACAATTACTTGACAAAACTATTTCTGCGATATTACAATTTTCTGCATATTGTGTTTGATATTCTTTGTTAATTCTTAGATTTTCTGATAGATAAAAGTTATAAAATTGCATTTTACAATACAATTATATAATTTAAACCCATGTTTACATTTACCATATAACCATTTTGTAATACAAAGGAATTAAAAAAATATGAATACTATGATCAAATTTGTTTTGATTGAATGAGTAGTTTTAAACAACTATGATTATAAATGGAGTTATTTTTTTTCATGAAAAAATTGATTTTGAAAATTGGATAGATTGTCAAGAGTACTTTTTTTATATGATTCTCAAAAATGTATGATATCAAAGTGCGTTTTAATAATTACATGCACATTACAAATTATATATGGGTGTTGGTTGACGACTTGGTTAAAACTTGTCATCGCCAATTTTTTAAAGAACCTATCATTTATTTTCCATGTCTTCTTTCTTCGTAAACCAAAACGTGTATGTCTTCTGCAGAGCATTAACCTGAAAACTTTTATTTTCCATTTCGAAATTGTGGTTTCTTCAAAATATAACGAACTTTCTTTCAGTAGACAATTTCAAATTTGAGCAGTTATTATTTTGAAGAACATACTTGACACTTGTCAATACTTCGAATTGCATTTGTCCAATTGGCGCTTGCTTAATATCATGTATTGTAATTAAAAACCATTTTCAATTTGTAGTGTAATTGCTTTAGCATGTAGATTGTTTATCATATATCTTAATCTTTGTCGTCATACCTTTACAAACCAACGTTAAATTTGTGAAGAAAACTTGAGTAGTGGATATTGAAACGTCTTTGGTATCCTTTGTCTGTATGACGCATGCTTTTCGCCAAGAAATAGGTCAATTGCTCAGTAGGTTGTTATATTGAGTTAGGTGTAAATAGTGTCTCCCATAAGGTTCAAATTGTATCTTTAGTTCCGAAATATCATTGCAAGACGTATTTGTAAATGCAACACATGACAATATATTCATTTCAAGGTTTTATTCAAACAAACAACAAATGTAACAAAACATTAATGTAGCATTTCATATCATGCAAGACGTATACAATAGCACTTCATATCTGATAACAATCATAACAAGTGGTACACTGTTCATATACAAGTAATTGCAAAGATGTTCACAATCAATTTACATGTATGCACTCAGGTCAATTGCAAGAAGCAAGGTACTGTCTTTGAGTCCATGGCGAGAACGGAACTTTCTCTTGGCAATCTCGGATCTAGGCCTTGTGTTGCACTGCCTGCTGCGTTTGTTTCCAAACCACTTCTTGACTTGATCAACACTAATTGATCCTGAGAGTGCGAGGGCTTCGCACACGGTGGCAGATGGATATGGATGATGAAGGTTTGATCGGTACCAGCTTTCCATGAATTGAACTGCACGTTTGGTCAGAGGTGGTCTTCGCTTCACGCCTGGAACACTGATACGAGACTGCTTGATGGTTTCTTGTTCCTTTTCTTCCAATAGAGCCAAGCTTTTCTCAACCCGATCCATAACCTGAAAAAATAAGAATACTTAAGATTAAACAAAGTTGAATTTGAAAACATAATTAACAGAACACTTTGGTAAAGAATAAACTGCATTAAAGGACAGAGCCATAAGAAATAGTTGATTTGAAATTAACAGTTTTGGAAGGAATACATTGCAAAACATCAGATGTGTATATTTTGTTGAGTGAATGTTTACCTGGTGGATTTGAACATCAAAGTGCCGACAAAGCCAATCTTTGTAGTGTGCTGTCATCTGAGTATCTGTCATCAGGTTCATCCTTTCCATCTCAATACTTGCAGCATGGAAGCGGAAAAAGGTAGATAATTCTCGTACTTGGTCAGGGAAGCTTTTCTCCAAGTGTCGAAATCTGAAAAGGTAGATAATTGACATGTAAATCTGCTTGCGTTTTATAAGTAGGCTTTAAACGCTCTTTCATATGTACATAATAATTGCCTTTAAGTTCATTATTGCACATATGCATATATTGTAAGGAACATTAATTTAAGAAAGTAACATCGTCACCGTCTTTCTGAACAAATACGTTTAAATCAAAACTAACAGTTATGTTGATTTAAAAATAGTAAAAATCGTGTTCATTAACATGATTAATGAACTTACCTATTTTGCAGACTGCTCTCTCTAATGTGGATAGGAAGTTGATTTTCTTGTAGCATAGAACCAAACAGGACAGTAGGTTGTGAAACCTTCTTGCATTCAGTCTCCAAAATCCCTCTTAAATCTTCTAGGACGATTTTGTTGGAAGTCTCAAAGAATTCCAAGGAAAAGGAGCGAGATTCTGTGTCAGGACTTGGAGCGCTCGTCTCTATGGCTGACAATAGTGATGACATAGGAAAAGATGCTGAATCATCCTCTGACATGTGTTCTTCATCCGGAAGAACAGGCGAGTCTGGTTCAATAGATTTGAAGAGAGCACTGAGAGATTTCTGGAACTCATCATCTGAGTTGACTGTGATGTTCTGTGTGTCATCTGAAACAAAAACAGGTACAATTATATAACAGTCGCAACTCGACGAAAAAGGGTAACGTGTATCTTCCTTAAGTAGTTAAAATATGTTTAATCAATGTTTTATACATACCTATATCAGATGTGCCTCCAAAGTCAAATGACTCCCAGGACAAAAGGTCTGTAGTAAAGATGTCGGAGGAAAGAGGATATTCGGAATTTGCCATGTTTAACACTGATGAAGATGCAGATTGACAATGAGTCGAAGTTGTCAGCAACCACTTTTTATACAGAGTCAAGTTAACTGTGTTCACATGGTCATCAATTTGCCATCAAAACAAGTTCAACAGCATGTCTAAACGATGAGTACGCACTCAGTGAGTCATTTTCACTGATCCTAAGTTAATTAGACTTCTTAAGAAAACACTACTGATGGACATAAAGGAAACGATCAACGATGTTTTAACAAAAACAGAAAAAAATCAAAAGCAAACATATTGGAACTGAAGTTATTTTAACCAGTATTTTGTAATTGGACAAACATCTTGGATACCATTTACTGTTTTGTAAACATTGAGGAAGTGAAACGTTTTCGTTGGTTTCACTCTTGTTTTAGGTGATGAATGTATTGTTATTGACAATGATGAAGCATTAACATGCCACAAAGTTTTAGACAACAATTACTTGACAAAACTATTTCTGCGATATTACAATTTTCTGCATATTGTGTTTGATATTCTTTGTTAATTCTTAGATTTTCTGATAGATAAAAGTTATAAAATTGCATTTTACAATACAATTATATAATTTAAACCCATGTTTACATTTACCATATAACCATTTTGTAATACAAAGGAATTAAAAAAATATGAATACTATGATCAAATTTGTTTTGATTGAATGAGTAGTTTTAAACAACTATGATTATAAATGGAGTAATTTTTTTTCATGAAAAAAATGATTTTGAAAATTGGATAGATTGTCAAGAGTACTTTTTTATATGATTCTCAAAAATGTATGATATCAAAGTGCGTTTTAATAATTACATGCACATTACAAATTATATATGGGTGTTGGTTGACGACTTGGTTAAGACTTGTCATCGCCAATTTTTTAAAGAACCTATCATTTATTTTCCATGTCTTCTTTCTTCGTAAACCAAAACGTGTATGTCTTCTGCAGAGCATTAACCTGAAAACTTTTATTTTCCATTTCGAAATTGTGGTTTCTTCAAAATATAACGAACTTTCTTTCAGTAGACAATTTCAAATTTGAGCAGTTATTATTTTGAAGAACATACTTGACACTTGTCAATACTTCGAATTGCATTTGTCCAATTGGCGCTTGCTTAGTATCATGTATTGTAATTAAAAACCATTTTCAATTTTGTAGTGTAATTGCTTTAGCATGTAGATTGTTTATCATATATCTTAATCTTTGTCGTCATACCTTTACAAACCAACGTTAAATTTGTGAAGAAAACTTGAGTAGTGGATATTGAAACGTCTTTGGTATCCTTTGTCTGTATGACGCATGCTTTTCGCCAAGAAATAGGTCAATTGCTCAGTAGGTTGTTATATTGAGTTAGGTGTAAATAGTGTCTCCCATAAGGTTCAAATTGTATCTTTAGTTCCGAAATATCATTGCAAGACGTATTTGTAAATGCAACACATGACAATATATTCATTTCAAGGTTTTATTCAAACAAACAACAAATGTAACAAAACATTAATGTAGCATTTCATGTCATGCAAGACGTATACAATAGCACTTCATATTTGATAACAATCATAACAAGTTGTACACTGTTCATATACAAGTAATTGCAAAGATGTACACAATCAATTTACATGTATGCACTCAGGTCAATTGCACGAAGCAAGGTACTGTCTTTGAGTCCATGGCGAGAACGGAACTTTCTCTTGGCAATCTCGGATCTAGGCCTTGTGTTGCACTGCCTGCTGCGTTTGTTTCCAAACCACTTCTTGACTTGATCAACACTAATTGATCCTGAGAGTGCGAGGGCTTCGCACACGGTGGCAGATGGATATGGATGATGAAGGTTTGATCGGTACCAGCTTTCCATGAATTGAACTGCACGTTTGGTCAGAGGTGGTCTTCGCTTCACGCCTGGAACACTGATACGAGACTGCTTGATGGTTTCTTGTTCCTTTTCTTCCAATAGAGCCAAGCTTTTCTCAACCCGATCCATAACCTGAAAATTAAGAATACTTAAGATTAAACAAAGTTGAATTTGAAAACATAATTAACAGAACACTTTGGTAAAGAATAAACTGCATTAAAGGACAGAGCCATAAGAAATAGTTGATTTGAAATTAACAGTTTTGGAAGGAATACATTGCAAAACATCAGATGTGTATATTTTGTTGAGTGAATGTTTACCTGGTGGATTTGAACATCAAAGTGCCGACAAAGTCAATCTTTGTAGTGTGCTGTCATCTGAGTATCTGTCATCAGGTTCATCCTTTCCATCTCAATACTTGCAGCATGGAAGCGGAAAAAGGTAGATAATTCTCGTACTTGGTCAGGGAAGCTTTTCTCCAAGTGTCGAAATCTGAAAAGGTAGATAATTGACATGTTTGCGTTTTATAAGTAGGCTTTAAACGCTCTTTCATATGTACATAATAATTGCCTTTAAGTTCATTATTGCACATATGCATATATTGTAAGGAACATTAATTTAAGGAAGTAACATCGTCACCGTCTTTCTGAACAAATACGTTTAAATCAAAACTAACAGTTATGTTGATTTAAAAATAGTAAAAATCGTGTTCATTAACATGATTAATGAACTTACCTATTTTGCAGACTGCTCTCTCTAATGTGGATAGGAAGTTGATTTTCTTGTAGCATAGAACCAAACAGGACAGTAGGTTGTGAAACCTTCTTGCATTCAGTCTCCAAAATCCCTCTTAAATCTTCTAGGACGATTTTGTTGGAAGTGGAAGTCTCAAAGAATTCCAAGGAAAAGGAGCGAGATTCTGTGTCAGGACTTGGAGCGCTCGTCTCTATGGCTGACAATAGTGATGACATAGAAAAAGATGCTGAATCATCCTCTGACATGTGTTCTTCATCCGGAAGAACAGGCGAGTCTGGTTCAATAGATTTGAAGAGAGCACTGAGAGATTTCTGGAACTCATCATCTGAGTTGACTGTGATGTTCTGTGTGTCATCTGAAACAAAAACAGGTACAATTATATAACAGTCGCAACTCGACGAAAAAGGGTAACGTGTATCTTCCTTAAGTAGTTAAAATATGTTTAATCAATGTTTTATACATACCTATATCAGATGTGCCTCCAAAGTCAAATGACTCCCAGGACATAAGGTCTGTAGTAAAGATGTCGGAGGAAAGAGGATATTCGGAATTTGCCATGTTTAACACTGATGAAGATGCAGATTGACAATGAGTCGAAGTTGTCAGCAACCACTTTTTATACAGAGTCAAGTTAACTGTGTTCACATGGTCATCAATTTGCCATCAAAACAAGTTCAACAGCATGTCTAAACGATGAGTACGCACTCAGTGAGTCATTCTCACTGATCCTAAGTTAATTAGACTTCTTAAGAAAACACTACTGATGGACATAAAGGAAACGATCAACGATGTTTTAACAAAAACAGAAAAAAATCAAAAGCAAACATATTGGAACTGAATTTATTTTAACCAGTATTTTGTAATTGGACAAACATCTTGGATACCATTTACTGTTTTGTAAACATTGAGGAAGTGAAACGTTTTCGTTGGTTTCACTCTTGTTTTAGGTGATGAATGTATTGTTATTGACAATGATGAAGCATTAACATGCCACAAAGTTTTAGACAACAATTACTTGACAAAACTATTTCTGCGATATTACAATTTTCTGCATATTGTGTTTGATATTCTTTGTTAATTCTTAGATTTTCTGATAGATAAAAGTTATAAAATTGCATTTTACAATACAATTATATAATTTAAACCCATGTTTACATTTACCATATAACCATTTTGTAATACAAAGGAATTAAAAAAATATGAATACTATGATCAAATTTGTTTTGATTGAATGAGTAGTTTTAAACAACTATAATTATAAATGGAGTTATTTTTTTTCATGAAAAAATTGATTTTGAAAATTGGATAGATTGTCAAGAGTACTTTTTTATATGATTCTCAAAAATGTATGATATCAAAGTGCGTTTTAATAATTACATGCACATTACAAATTATATATGGGTGTTGGTTGACGACTTGGTTAAAACTTGTCATCGCCAATTTTTTAAAGAACCTATCATTTATTTTCCATGTCTTCTTTCTTCGTAAACCAAAACGTGTATGTCTTCTGCAGAGCATTAACCTGAAAACTTTTATTTTCCATTTCGAAATTGTGGTTTCTTCAAAATATAACGAACTTTCTTTCAGTAGACAATTTCAAATTTGAGCAGTTATTATTTTGAAGAACATACTTGACACTTGTCAATACTTAGAATTGCATTTGTCCAATTGGCGCTTGCTTAATATCATGTATTGTAATTAAAAACCATTTTCAATTTTGTAGTGTAATTGCTTTAGCATGTAGATTGTTTATCATATATCTTAATCTTTGTCGTCATACCTTTACAAACCAACGTTAAATTTGTGAAGAAAACTTGAGTAGTGGATATTGAAACGTCTTTGGTATCCTTTGTCTGTATGACGCATGCTTTTCGCCAAGAAATAGGTCAATTGCTCAGTAGGTTGTTATATTGAGTTAGGTATAAATAGTGTCTCCCATAAGGTTCAAATTGTATCTTTAGTTCCGAAATATCATTGCAAGACGTATTTGTAAATGCAACACATGACAATATATTCATTTCAAGGTTTTATTCAAACAAACAACAAATGTAACAAAACATTAATGTAGCATTTCATGTCATGCAAGACGTATACAATAGCACTTCATATCTGATAACAATCATAACAAGTGGTACACTGTTCATATACAAGTAATTGCAAAGATGTTCACAATCAATTTACATGTATGCACTCAGGTCAATTGCAAGAAGCAAGGTACTGTCTTTGAGTCCATGGCGAGAACGGAACTTTCTCTTGGCAATCTCGGATCTAGGCCTTGTGTTGCACTGCCTGCTGCGTTTGTTTCCAAACCACTTCTTGACTTGATCAACACTAATTGATCCTGAGAGTGCGAGGGCTTCGCACACGGTGGCAGATGGATATGGATGATGAAGGTTTGATCGGTACCAGCTTTCCATGAATTGAACTGCACGTTTGGTCAGAGGTGGTCTTCGCTTCACGCCTGGAACACTGATACGAGACTGCTTGATGGTTTCTTGTTCCTTTTCTTCCAATAGAGCCAAGCTTTTCTCAACCCGATCCATAACCTGAAAAAATAAGAATACTTAAGATTAAACAAAGTTGAATTTGAAAACATAATTAACAGAACACTTTGGTAAAGAATAAACTGCATTAAAGGACAGAGCCATAAGAAATAGTTGATTTGAAATTAACAGTTTTGGAAGGAATACATTGCAAAACATCAGATGTGTATATTTTGTTGAGTGAATGTTTACCTGGTGGATTTGAACATCAAAGTGCCGACAAAGCCAATCTTTGTAGTGTGCTGTCATCTGAGTATCTGTCATCAGGTTCATCCTTTCCATCTCAATACTTGCAGCATGGAAGCGGAAAAAGGTAGATAATTCTCGTACTTGGTCAGGGAAGCTTTTCTCCAAGTGTCGAAATCTGAAAAGGTAGATAATTGACATGTAAATCTGCTTGCGTTTTATAAGTAGGCTTTAAACGCTCTTTCATATGTACATAATAATTGCCTTTAAGTTCATTATTGCACATATGCATATATTGTAAGGAACATTAATTTAAGGAAGTAACATCGTCACCGTCTTTCTGAACAAATACGTTTAAATCAAAACTAACAGTTATGTTGATTTAAAAATAGTAAAAATCGTGTTCATTAACATGATTAATGAACTTACCTATTTTGCAGACTGCTCTCTCTAATTTGGATAGGAAGTTGATTTTCTTGTAGCATAGAACCAAACAGGACAGTAGGTTGTGAAACCTTCTTGCATTCAGTCTCCAAAATCCCTCTTAAATCTTCTAGGACGATTTTGTTGGAAGTGGAAGTCTCAAAGAATTCCAAGGAAAAGGAGCGAGATTCTGTGTCAGGACTTGGAGCGCTCGTCTCTATGGCTGACAATAGTGATGACATAGGAAAAGATGCTGAATCATCCTCTGACATGTGTTCTTCATCCGGAAGAACAGGCGAGTCTGGTTCAATAGATTTGAAGAGAGCACTGAGAGATTTCTGGAACTCATCATCTGAGTTGACTGTGATGTTCTGTGTGTCATCTGAAACAAAAACAGGTACAATTATATAACAGTCGCAACTCGACGAAAAAGGGTAACGTGTATCTTCCTTAAGTAGTTAAAATATGTTTAATCAATGTTTTATACATACCTATATCAGATGTGCCTCCAAAGTCAAATGACTCCCAGGACATAAGGTCTGTAGTAAAGATGTCGGAGGAAAGAGGATATTCGGAATTTGCCATGTTTAACACTGATGAAGATGCAGATTGACAATGAGTCGAAGTTGTCAGCAACCACTTTTTATACAGAGTCAAGTTAACTGTGTTCACATGGTCATCAATTTGCCATCAAAACAAGTTCAACAGCATGTCTAAACGATGAGTACGCACTCAGTGAGTCATTCTCACTGATCCTAAGTTAATTAGACTTCTTAAGAAAACACTACTGATGGACATAAAGGAAACGATCAACGATGTTTTAACAAAAACAGAAAAAAATCAAAAGCAAACATATTGGAACTGAAGTTATTTTAACCAGTATTTTGTAATTGGACAAACATCTTGGATACCATTTACTGTTTTGTAAACATTGAGGAAGTGAAACGTTTTCGTTGGTTTCACTCTTGTTTTAGGTGATGAATGTATTGTTATTGACAATGATGAAGCATTAACATGCCACAAAGTTTTAGACAACAATTACTTGACAAAACTATTTCTGCGATATTACAATTTTCTGCATATTGTGTTTGATATTCTTTGTTAATTCTTAGATTTTCTGATAGATAAAAGTTATAAAATTGCATTTTACAATACAATTATATAATTTAAACCCATGTTTACATTTACCATATAACCATTTTGTAATACAAAGGAATTAAAAAAATATGAATACTATGATCAAATTTGTTTTGATTGAATGAGTAGATTTAAACAACTATGATTATAAATGGAGTTATTTTTTTTCTTGAAAAAATTGATTTTGAAAATTGGATAGATTGTCAAGAGTACTTTTTTATATGATTCTCAAAAATGTATGATATCAAAGTGCGTTTTAATAATTACATGCACATTACAAATTATATATGGATGTTGGTTGACGACTTGGTTAAAACTTGTCATCGCCAATTTTTTAAAGAACCTATCATTTATTTTCCATGTCTTCTTTCTTCGTAAACCAAAACGTGTATGTCTTCTGCAGAGCATTAACCTGAAAACTTTTATTTTCCATTTCGAAATTGTGGTTTCTTCAAAATATAACGAACATTCTTTCAGTAGACAATTTCAAATTTGAGCAGTTATTATTTTGAAGAACATACTTGACACTTGTCAATACTTCGAATTGCATTTGTCCAATTGGCGCTTGCTTAATATCATGTATTGTAATTAAAAACCATTTTCAATTTTGTAGTGTAATTGCTTTAGCGTGTAGATTGTTTATCATATATCTTAATCTTTGTCGTCATACCTTTACAAACCAACGTTAAATTTGTGAAGAAAACTTGAGTAGTGGATATTGAAACGTCTTTGGTATCCTTTGTCTGTATGACGCATGCTTTTCGCCAAGAAATAGGTCAATTGCTCAGTAGGTTGTTATATTGAGTTAGGTGTAAATAGTGTCTCCCATAAGGTTCAAATTGTATCTTTAGTTCCGAAATATCATTGCAAGACGTATTTGTAAATGCAACACATGACAATATATTCATTTCAAGGTTTTATTCAAACAAACAACAAATGTAACAAAACATTAATGTAGCATTTCATGTCATGCAAGACGTATAAAATAGCACTTCATATCTGATAACAATCATAACAAGTGGTACACTGTTCATATACAAGTAATTGCAAAGATGTACACAATCAATTTACATGTATGCACTCAGGTCAATTGCACGAAGCAAGGTACTGTCTTTGAGTCCATGGCGAGAACGGAACTTTCTCTTGGCAATCTCGGATCTAGGCCTTGTGTTGCACTGCCTGCTGCGTTTGTTTCCAAACCACTTCTTGACTTGATCAACACTAATTGATCCTGAGAGTGCGAGGGCTTCGCACACGGTGGCAGATGGATATGGATGATGAAGGTTTGATCGGTACCAGCTTTCCATGAATTGAACTGCACGTTTGGTCAGAGGTGGTCTTCGCTTCACGCCTGGAACACTGATACGAGACTGCTTGATGGTTTCTTGTTCCTTTTCTTCCAATAGAGCCAAGCTTTTCTCAACCCGATCCATAACCTGAAAAAATAAGAATACTTAAGATTAAACAAAGTTGAATTTGAAAACATAATTAACAGAACACTTTGGTAAAGAATAAACTGCATTAAAGGACAGAGCCATAAGAAATAATTGATTTGAAATTAACAGTTTTGGAAGGAATACATTGCAAAACATCAGATGTGTATATTTTGTTGAGTGAATGTTTACCTGGTGGATTTGAACATCAAAGTGCCGACAAAGCCAATCTTTGTAGTGTGCTGTCATCTGAGTATCTGTCATCAGGTTCATCCTTTCCATCTCAATACTTGCAGCATGGAAGCGGAAAAAGGTAGATAATTCTCGTACTTGGTCAGGGAAGCTTTTCTCCAAGTGTCGAAATCTGAAAAGGTAGATAATTGACATGTAAATCTGCTTGCGTTTTATAAGTAGGCTTTAAACGCTCTTTCATATGTACATAATAATTGCCTTTAAGTTCATTATTGCACATATGCATATATTGTAAGGAACATTAATTTAAGGAAGTAACATCGTCACCGTCTTTCTGAACAAATACGTTTAAATCAAACTAACAGTTATGTTGATTTAAAAATAGTAAAAATCGTGTTCATTAACATGATTAATGAACTTACCTATTTTGCAGACTGCTCTCTCTAATGTGGATAGGAAGTTGATTTTCTTGTAGCATAGAACCAAACAGGACAGTAGGTTGTGAAACCTTCTTGCATACAGTCTCCAAAATCCCTCTTAAATCTTCTAGGACGATTTTGTTGGAAGTGGAAGTCTCAAAGAATTCCAAGGAAAAGGAGTGAGATTCTGTGTCAGGACTTGGAGCGCTCGTCTCTATGGCTGACAATAGTGATGACATAGGAAAAGATGCTGAATCATCCTCTGACATGTGTTCTTCATCCGGAAGAACAGGCGAGTCTGGTTCAATAGATTTGAAGAGAGCACTGAGAGATTTCTGGAACTCATCATCTGAGTTGACTGTGATGTTCTGTGTGTCATCTGAAACAAAAACAGGTACAATTATATAACAGTCGCAACTCGACGAAAAAGGGTAACGTGTATCTTCGTTAAGTAGTTAAAATATTTTTAATCAATGTTTTATACATACCTATATCAGATGTGCCTCCAAAGTCAAATGACTCCCAGGACATAAGGTCTGTAGTAAAGATGTCGGAGGAAAGAGGATATTCGGAATTTGCCATGTTTAACACTGATGAAGATGCAGATTGACAATGAGTCGAAGTTGTCAGCAACCACTTTTTATACAGAGTCAAGTTAACTGTGTTCACATGGTCATCAATTTGCCATCAAAACAAGTTCAACAGCATGTCTAAACGATGCGTACGCACTCAGTGAGTCATTCTCACTGATCCTAAGTTAATTAGACTTCTTAAGAAAACACTACTGATGGACATAAAGGAAACGATCAACGATGTTTTAACAAAAACAGAAAAAAATCAAAAGCAAACATATTGGAACTGAAGTTATTTTAACCAGTATTTTGTAATTGGACAAACATCTTGGATACCATTTACTGTTTTGTAAACATTGAGGAAGTGAAACGTTTTCGTTGGTTTCACTCTTGTTTTAGGTGATGAATGTATTGTTATTGACAATGATGAAGCATTAACATGCCACAAAGTTTTAGACAACAATTACTTGACAAAACTATTTCTGCGATATTACAGTTTTCTGCATATTGTGTTTGATATTCTTTGTTAATTCTTAGATTTTCTGATAGATAAAAGTTATAAAATTGCATTTTACAATACAATTATATAATTTAAACCCATGTTTACATTTACCATATAACCATTTTGTAATACAAAGGAATTAAAAAAATATGAATACTATGATCAAATTTGTTTTGATTGAATGAGTAGTTTTAAACAACTATGATTATAAATGGAGTTATTTTTTTTCATGAAAAAATTTATTTTGAAAATTGGATAGATTGTCAAGAGTACTTTTTTATATGATTCTCAAAAATGTATGATATCAAAGTGCGTTTTAATAATTACATGCACATTACAAATTATATATGGATGTTGGTTGACGACTTGGTTAAAACTTGTCATCGCCAATTTTTTAAAGAACCTATCATTTATTTTCCATGTCTTCTTTCTTCGTAAACCAAAACGTGTATGTCTTCTGCAGAGCATTAACCTGAAAACTTTTATTTTCCATTTCGAAATTGTGGTTTCTTCAAAATATAACGAACATTCTTTCAGTAGACAATTTCAAATTTGAGCAGTTATTATTTTGAAGAACATACTTGACACTTGTCAATACTTCGAATTGCATTTGTCCAATTGGCGCTTGCTTAATATCATGTATTGTAATTAAAAACCATTTTCAATTTTGTAGTGTAATTGCTTTAGCGTGTAGATTGTTTATCATATATCTTAATCTTTGTCGTCATACCTTTACAAACCAACGTTAAATTTGTGAAGAAAACTTGAGTAGTGGATATTGAAACGTCTTTGGTATCCTTTGTCTGTATGACGCATACTTTTCGCCAAGAAATAGGTCAATTGCTCAGTAGGTTGTTATATTGAGTTAGGTGTAAATAGTGTCTCCCATAAGGTTCAAATTGTATCTTTAGTTCCGAAATATCATTGCAAGACGTATTTGTAAATGCAACACATGACAATATATTCATTTCAAGGTTTTATTCAAACAAACAACAAATGTAACAAAACATTAATGTAGCATTTCATGTCATGCAAGACGTATACAATAGCACTTCATATCTGATAACAATCATAACAAGTGGTACACTGTTCATATACAAGTAATTGCAAAGATGTACACAATCAATTTACATGTATGCACTCAGGTCAATTGCACGAAGCAAGGTACTGTCTTTGAGTCCATGGCGAGAACGGAACTTTCTCTTGGCAATCTCGGATCTAGGCCTTGTGTTGCACTGCCTGCTGCGTTTGTTTCCAAACCACTTCTTGACTTGATCAACACTAATTGATCCTGAGAGTGCGAGGGCTTCGCACACGGTGGCAGATGGATATGGATGATGAAGGTTTGATCGGTACCAGCTTTCCATGAATTGAACTGCACGTTTGGTCAGAGGTGGTCTTCGCTTCACGCCTGGAACACTGATACGAGACTGCTTGATGGTTTCTTGTTCCTTTTCTTCCAATAGAGCCAAGCTTTTCTCAACCCGATCCATAACCTGAAAAAATAAGAATACTTAAGATTAAACAAAGTTGAATTTGAAAACATAATTAACAGAACACTTTGGTAAAGAATAAACTGCATTAAAGGACAGAGCCATAAGAAATAGTTGATTTGAAATTAACAGTTTTGGAAGGAATACATTGCAAAACATCAGATGTGTATATTTTGTTGAGTGAATGTTTACCTGGTGGATTTGAACATCAAAGTGCCGACAAAGCCAATCTTTGTAGTGTGCTGTCATCTGAGTATCTGTCATCAGGTTCATCCTTTCCATCTCAATACTTGCAGCATGGAAGCGGAAAAAGGTAGATAATTCTCGTACTTGGTCAGGAAAGCTTTTCTCCAAGTGTCGAAATCTGAAAAGGTAGATAATTGACATGTAAATATGCTTGCGTTTTATAAGTAGGCTTTAAATGCTCTTTCATATGTACATAATAATTGCCTTTAAGTGCATTATTGCACATATGCATATATTGTAAGGAACATTAATTTAAGGAAGTAACATCGTCACCGTCTTTCTTAACAAATACGTTTAAATCAAAACTAACAGTTATTTTGATTTAAAAATAGTAAAAATCGTGTTCATTAACATGATTAATGAACTTACCTATTTTGCAGACTGCTCTCTCTAATGTGGATAGGAAGTTGATTTTCTTGTAGCATAGAACCAATCAGGACAGTAGGTCGTGAAACCTTCTTGCATTCAGTCTCCAAAATCCCTCTTAAATCTTCTAGGACGATTTTGTTGGAAGTGAAAGTCTCAAAGAATTCCAAGGAAAAGGAGCGAGATTCTGTGTCAGGACTTGGAGCGCTCGTCTCTATGGCTGACAATAGTGATGACATAGGAAAAGATGCTGAATCATCCTCTGACATGTGTTCTTCATCCGGAAGAACAGGCGAGTCTGGTTCAATAGATTTGAAGAGAGCACTGAGAGATTTCTGGAACTCATCATCTGAGTTGACTGTGATGTTCTGTGTGTCATCTGAAACAAAAACAGGTACAATTATATAACAGTCGCAACTCGACGAAAAAGGGTAACGTGTATCTTCGTTAAGTAGTTAAAATATTTGTAATCAATGTTTTTTACATACCTATATCAGATGTGCCTCCAAAGTCAAATGACTCCCAGGACATAAGGTCTGTAGTAAAGATGTCGGAGGAAAGAGGATATTCGGAATTTGCCATGTTTAACACTGATGAAGATGCAGATTGACAATGAGTCGAAGTTGTCAGCAACCACTTTTTATACAGAGTCAAGTTAACTGTGTTCACATGGTCATCAATTTGCCATCAAAACAAGTTCAACAGCATGTCTAAACGATGAGTACGCACTCAGTGAGTCATTCTCACTGATCCTAAGTTAATTAGACTTCTTAAGAAAACACTACTGATGGACATAAAGGAAACGATCAACGATGTTTTAACAAAAACAGAAAAAAATCAAAAGCAAACATATTGGAACTGAAGTTATTTTAACCAGTATTTTGTAATTGGACAAACATCTTGGATACCATTTACTGTTTTGTAAACATTGAGGAAGTGAAACGTTTTCGTTGGTTTCACTCTTGTTTTAGGTGATGAATGTATTGTTATTGACAATGATGAAGCATTAACATGCCACAAAGTTTTAGACAACAATTACTTGACAAAACTATTTCTGCGATATTACAATTTTCTGCATATTGTGTTTGATATTCTTTGTTAATTCTTAGATTTTCTGATAGATAAAAGTTATAAAATTGCATTTTACAATACAATTATATAATTTAAACCCATGTTTACATTTACCATATAACCATTTTGTAATACAAAGGAATTAAAAAAATATGAATACTATGATCAAATTTGTTTTGATTGAATGAGTAGATTTAAACAACTATGATTATAAATGGAGTTATTTTTTTTCTTGAAAAAATTGATTTTGAAAATTGGATAGATTGTCAAGAGTACTTTTTTATATGATTCTCAAAAATGTATGATATCAAAGTGCGTTTTAATAATTACATGCACATTACAAATTATATATGGATGTTGGTTGACGACTTGGTTAAAACTTGTCATCGCCAATTTTTTAAAGAACCTATCATTTATTTTCCATGTCTTCTTTCTTCGTAAACCAAAACGTGTATGTCTTCTGCAGAGCATTAACCTGAAAACTTTTATTTTCCATTTCGAAATTGTGGTTTCTTCAAAATATAACGAACATTCTTTCAGTAGACAATTTCAAATTTGAGCAGTTATTATTTTGAAGAACATACTTGACACTTGTCAATACTTCGAATTGCATTTGTCCAATTGGCGCTTGCTTAATATCATGTATTGTAATTAAAAACCATTTTCAATTTTGTAGTGTAATTGCTTTAGCGTGTAGATTGTTTATCATATATCTTAATCTTTGTCGTCATACCTTTACAAACCAACGTTAAATTTGTGAAGAAAACTTGAGTAGTGGATATTGAAACGTCTTTGGTATCCTTTGTCTGTATGACGCATGCTTTTCGCCAAGAAATAGGTCAATTGCTCAGTAGGTTGTTATATTGAGTTAGGTGTAAATAGTGTCTCCCATAAGGTTCAAATTGTATCTTTAGTTCCGAAATATCATTGCAAGACGTATTTGTAAATGCAACACATGACAATATATTCATTTCAAGGTTTTATTCAAACAAACAACAAATGTAACAAAACATTAATGTAGCATTTCATGTCATGCAAGACGTATAAAATAGCACTTCATATCTGATAACAATCATAACAAGTGGTACACTGTTCATATACAAGTAATTGCAAAGATGTACACAATCAATTTACATGTATGCACTCAGGTCAATTGCACGAAGCAAGGTACTGTCTTTGAGTCCATGGCGAGAACGGAACTTTCTCTTGGCAATCTCGGATCTAGGCCTTGTGTTGCACTGCCTGCTGCGTTTGTTTCCAAACCACTTCTTGACTTGATCAACACTAATTGATCCTGAGAGTGCGAGGGCTTCGCACACGGTGGCAGATGGATATGGATGATGAAGGTTTGATCGGTACCAGCTTTCCATGAATTGAACTGCACGTTTGGTCAGAGGTGGTCTTCGCTTCACGCCTGGAACACTGATACGAGACTGCTTGATGGTTTCTTGTTCCTTTTCTTCCAATAGAGCCAAGCTTTTCTCAACCCGATCCATAACCTGAAAAAATAAGAATACTTAAGATTAAACAAAGTTGAATTTGAAAACATAATTAACAGAACACTTTGGTAAAGAATAAACTGCATTAAAGGACAGAGCCATAAGAAATAATTGATTTGAAATTAACAGTTTTGGAAGGAATACATTGCAAAACATCAGATGTGTATATTTTGTTGAGTGAATGTTTACCTGGTGGATTTGAACATCAAAGTGCCGACAAAGCCAATCTTTGTAGTGTGCTGTCATCTGAGTATCTGTCATCAGGTTCATCCTTTCCATCTCAATACTTGCAGCATGGAAGCGGAAAAAGGTAGATAATTCTCGTACTTGGTCAGGGAAGCTTTTCTCCAAGTGTCGAAATCTGAAAAGGTAGATAATTGACATGTAAATCTGCTTGCGTTTTATAAGTAGGCTTTAAACGCTCTTTCATATGTACATAATAATTGCCTTTAAGTTCATTATTGCACATATGCATATATTGTAAGGAACATTAATTTAAGGAAGTAACATCGTCACCGTCTTTCTGAACAAATACGTTTAAATCAAACTAACAGTTATGTTGATTTAAAAATAGTAAAAATCGTGTTCATTAACATGATTAATGAACTTACCTATTTTGCAGACTGCTCTCTCTAATGTGGATAGGAAGTTGATTTTCTTGTAGCATAGAACCAAACAGGACAGTAGGTTGTGAAACCTTCTTGCATACAGTCTCCAAAATCCCTCTTAAATCTTCTAGGACGATTTTGTTGGAAGTGGAAGTCTCAAAGAATTCCAAGGAAAAGGAGTGAGATTCTGTGTCAGGACTTGGAGCGCTCGTCTCTATGGCTGACAATAGTGATGACATAGGAAAAGATGCTGAATCATCCTCTGACATGTGTTCTTCATCCGGAAGAACAGGCGAGTCTGGTTCAATAGATTTGAAGAGAGCACTGAGAGATTTCTGGAACTCATCATCTGAGTTGACTGTGATGTTCTGTGTGTCATCTGAAACAAAAACAGGTACAATTATATAACAGTCGCAACTCGACGAAAAAGGGTAACGTGTATCTTCGTTAAGTAGTTAAAATATTTTTAATCAATGTTTTATACATACCTATATCAGATGTGCCTCCAAAGTCAAATGACTCCCAGGACATAAGGTCTGTAGTAAAGATGTCGGAGGAAAGAGGATATTCGGAATTTGCCATGTTTAACACTGATGAAGATGCAGATTGACAATGAGTCGAAGTTGTCAGCAACCACTTTTTATACAGAGTCAAGTTAACTGTGTTCACATGGTCATCAATTTGCCATCAAAACAAGTTCAACAGCATGTCTAAACGATGCGTACGCACTCAGTGAGTCATTCTCACTGATCCTAAGTTAATTAGACTTCTTAAGAAAACACTACTGATGGACATAAAGGAAACGATCAACGATGTTTTAACAAAAACAGAAAAAAATCAAAAGCAAACATATTGGAACTGAAGTTATTTTAACCAGTATTTTGTAATTGGACAAACATCTTGGATACCATTTACTGTTTTGTAAACATTGAGGAAGTGAAACGTTTTCGTTGGTTTCACTCTTGTTTTAGGTGATGAATGTATTGTTATTGACAATGATGAAGCATTAACATGCCACAAAGTTTTAGACAACAATTACTTGACAAAACTATTTCTGCGATATTACAGTTTTCTGCATATTGTGTTTGATATTCTTTGTTAATTCTTAGATTTTCTGATAGATAAAAGTTATAAAATTGCATTTTACAATACAATTATATAATTTAAACCCATGTTTACATTTACCATATAACCATTTTGTAATACAAAGGAATTAAAAAAATATGAATACTATGATCAAATTTGTTTTGATTGAATGAGTAGTTTTAAACAACTATGATTATAAATGGAGTTATTTTTTTTCATGAAAAAAATTGATTTTGAAAATTGGATAGATTGTCAAGAGTACTTTTTTATATGATTCTCAAAAATGTATGATATCAAAGTGCGTTTTAATAATTACATGCACATTACAAATTATATATGGATGTTGGTTGACGACTTGGTTAAAACTTGTCATCGCCAATTTTTTAAAGAACCTATCATTTATTTTCCATGTCTTCTTTCTTCGTAAACCAAAACGTGTATGTCTTCTGCAGAGCATTAACCTGAAAACTTTTATTTTCCATTTCGAAATTGTGGTTTCTTCAAAATATAACGAACATTCTTTCAGTAGACAATTTCAAATTTGAGCAGTTATTATTTTGAAGAACATACTTGACACTTGTCAATACTTCGAATTGCATTTGTCCAATTGGCGCTTGCTTAATATCATGTATTGTAATTAAAAACCATTTTCAATTTTGTAGTGTAATTGCTTTAGCGTGTAGATTGTTTATCATATATCTTAATCTTTGTCGTCATACCTTTACAAACCAACGTTAAATTTGTGAAGAAAACTTGAGTAGTGGATATTGAAACGTCTTTGGTATCCTTTGTCTGTATGACGCATACTTTTCGCCAAGAAATAGGTCAATTGCTCAGTAGGTTGTTATATTGAGTTAGGTGTAAATAGTGTCTCCCATAAGGTTCAAATTGTATCTTTAGTTCCGAAATATCATTGCAAGACGTATTTGTAAATGCAACACATGACAATATATTCATTTCAAGGTTTTATTCAAACAAACAACAAATGTAACAAAACATTAATGTAGCATTTCATGTCATGCAAGACGTATACAATAGCACTTCATATCTGATAACAATCATAACAAGTGGTACACTGTTCATATACAAGTAATTGCAAAGATGTACACAATCAATTTACATGTATGCACTCAGGTCAATTGCACGAAGCAAGGTACTGTCTTTGAGTCCATGGCGAGAACGGAACTTTCTCTTGGCAATCTCGGATCTAGGCCTTGTGTTGCACTGCCTGCTGCGTTTGTTTCCAAACCACTTCTTGACTTGATCAACACTAATTGATCCTGAGAGTGCGAGGGCTTCGCACACGGTGGCAGATGGATATGGATGATGAAGGTTTGATCGGTACCAGCTTTCCATGAATTGAACTGCACGTTTGGTCAGAGGTGGTCTTCGCTTCACGCCTGGAACACTGATACGAGACTGCTTGATGGTTTCTTGTTCCTTTTCTTCCAATAGAGCCAAGCTTTTCTCAACCCGATCCATAACCTGAAAAAATAAGAATACTTAAGATTAAACAAAGTTGAATTTGAAAACATAATTAACAGAACACTTTGGTAAAGAATAAACTGCATTAAAGGACAGAGCCATAAGAAATAGTTGATTTGAAATTAACAGTTTTGGAAGGAATACATTGCAAAACATCAGATGTGTATATTTTGTTGAGTGAATGTTTACCTGGTGGATTTGAACATCAAAGTGCCGACAAAGCCAATCTTTGTAGTGTGCTGTCATCTGAGTATCTGTCATCAGGTTCATCCTTTCCATCTCAATACTTGCAGCATGGAAGCGGAAAAAGGTAGATAATTCTCGTACTTGGTCAGGAAAGCTTTTCTCCAAGTGTCGAAATCTGAAAAGGTAGATAATTGACATGTAAATATGCTTGCGTTTTATAAGTAGGCTTTAAATGCTCTTTCATATGTACATAATAATTGCCTTTAAGTGCATTATTGCACATATGCATATATTGTAAGGAACATTAATTTAAGGAAGTAACATCGTCACCGTCTTTCTTAACAAATACGTTTAAATCAAAACTAACAGTTATTTTGATTTAAAAATAGTAAAAATCGTGTTCATTAACATGATTAATGAACTTACCTATTTTGCAGACTGCTCTCTCTAATGTGGATAGGAAGTTGATTTTCTTGTAGCATAGAACCAAACAGGACAGTAGGTCGTGAAACCTTCTTGCATTCAGTCTCCAAAATCCCTCTTAAATCTTCTAGGACGATTTTGTTGGAAGTGAAAGTCTCAAAGAATTCCAAGGAAAAGGAGCGAGATTCTGTGTCAGGACTTGGAGCGCTCGTCTCTATGGCTGACAATAGTGATGACATAGGAAAAGATGCTGAATCATCCTCTGACATGTGTTCTTCATCCGGAAGAACAGGCGAGTCTGGTTCAATAGATTTGAAGAGAGCACTGAGAGATTTCTGGAACTCATCATCTGAGTTGACTGTGATGTTCTGTGTGTCATCTGAAACAAAAACAGGTACAATTATATAACAGTCGCAACTCGACGAAAAAGGGTAACGTGTATCTTCGTTAAGTAGTTAAAATATTTTTAATCAATGTTTTTTACATACCTATATCAGATGTGCCTCCAAAGTCAAATGACTCCCAGGACATAAGGTCTGTAGTAAAGATGTCGGAGGAAAGAGGATATTCGGAATTTGCCATGTTTAACACTGATGAAGATGCAGATTGACAATGAGTCGAAGTTGTCAGCAACCACTTTTTATACAGAGTCAAGTTAACTGTGTTCACATGGTCATCAATTTGCCATCAAAACAAGTTCAACAGCATGTCTAAACGATGAGTACGCACTCAGAGAGTCATTCTCACTGATCCTAAGTTAATTAGACTTCTTAAGAAAACACTACTGATGGACATAAAGGAAACGATCAACGATGTTTTAACAAAAACAGAAAAAAATCAAAAGCAAACATATTGGAACTGAAGTTATTTTAACCAGTATTTTGTAATTGGACAAACATCTTGGATACCATTTACTGTTTTGTAAACATTGAGGAAGTGAAACGTTTTCGTTGGTTTCACTATTGTTTTAGGTGATGAATGTATTGTTATTGACAATGATGAAACATTAACATGCCACAAAGTTTTAGACAACAATTACTTGACAAAACTATTTCTGCGATATTACAATTTTCTGCATATTGTGTTTGATATTCTTTGTTAATTCTTAGATTTTCTGATAGATAAAAGTTATAAAATTGCATTTTACAATACAATTATATAATTTAAACCCATGTTTACATTTACCATATAACCATTTTGTAATACAAAGGAATTAAAAAAATATGAATACTATGATCAAATTTGTTTTGATTGAATGAGTAGTTTTAAACAACTATGATTATAAATGGAGTTATTTTTTTTCATGAAAAAATTGATTTTGAAAATTGGATAGATTGTCAAGAGTACTTTTTTATATGATTCTCAAAAATGTATGATATCAAAGTGCGTTTTAATAATTACATTCACATTACAAATTATATATGGATGTTGGTTGACGACTTGGTTAAAACTTGTCATCGCCAATTTTTTAAAGAACCTATCATTTATTTTCCATGTCTTCTTTCTTCGTAAACCAAAACGTGTATGTCTTCTGCAGAGCATTAACCTGAAAACTTTTATTTTCCATTTCGAAATTGTGGTTTCTTCAAAATATAACGAACATTCTTTCAGTAGACAATTTCAAATTTGAGCAGTTATTATTATTTTGAAGAACATACTTGACACTTGTCAATAGTTCGAATTGCATTTGTCCAATTGGCGCTTGCTTAATATCATGTATTGTAATTAAAAACCATTTTCAATTTTGTAGTGTAATTGCTTTAGCGTGTAGATTGTTTATCATATATCTTAATCTTTGTCGTCATACCTTTACAAACCAACGTTAAATTTGTGAAGAAAACTTGAGTAGTGGATATTGAAACGTCTTTGGTATCCTTTGTCTGTATGACGCATACTTTTCGCCAAGAAATAGGTCAATTGCTCAGTAGGTTGTTATATTGAGTTAGGTGTAAATAGTGTCTCCCATAAGGTTCAAATTGTATCTTTAGTTCCGAAATATCATTGCAAGACGTATTTGTAAATGCAACACATGACAATATATTCATTTCAAGGTTTTATTCAAACAAACAACAAATGTAACAAAACATTAATGTAGCATTTCATGTCATGCAAGACGTATACAATAGCACTTCATATCTGATAACAATCATAACAAGTGGTACACTGTTCATATACAAGTAATTGCAAAGATGTACACAATCAATTTACATGTATGCACTCAGGTCAATTGCACGAAGCAAGGTACTGTCTTTGAGTCCATGGCGAGAACGGAACTTTCTCTTGGCAATCTCGGATCTAGGCCTTGTGTTGCACTGCCTGCTGCGTTTGTTTCCAAACCACTTCTTGACTTGATCAACACTAATTGATCCTGAGAGTGCGAGGGCTTCGCACACGGTGGCAGATGGATATGGATGATGAAGGTTTGATCGGTACCAGCTTTCCATGAATTGAACTGCACGTTTGGTCAGAGGTGGTCTTCGCTTCACGCCTGGAACACTGATACGAGACTGCTTGATGGTTTCTTGTTCCTTTTCTTCCAATAGAGCCAAGCTTTTCTCAACCCGATCCATAACCTGAAAAAATAAGAATACTTAAGATTAAACAAAGTTGAATTTGAAAACATAATTAACAGAACACTTTGGTAAAGAATAAACTGCATTAAAGGACAGAGCCATAAGAAATAGTTGATTTGAAATTAACAGTTTTGGAAGGAATACATTGCAAAACATCAGATGTGTATATTTTGTTGAGTGAATGTTTACCTGGTGGATTTGAACATCAAAGTGCCGACAAAGCCAATCTTTGTAGTGTGCTGTCATCTGAGTATCTGTCATCAGGTTCATCCTTTCCATCTCAATACTTGCAGCATGGAAGCGGAAAAAGGTAGATAATTCTCGTACTTGGTCAGGAAAGCTTTTCTCCAAGTGTCGAAATCTGAAAAGGTAGATAATTGACATGTAAATATGCTTGCGTTTTATAAGTAGGCTTTAAATGCTCTTTCATATGTACATAATAATTGCCTTTAAGTGCATTATTGCACATATGCATATATTGTAAGGAACATTAATTTAAGGAAGTAACATCGTCACCGTCTTTCTTAACAAATACGTTTAAATCAAAACTAACAGTTATTTTGATTTAAAAATAGTAAAAATCGTGTTCATTAACATGATTAATGAACTTACCTATTTTGCAGACTGCTCTCTCTAATGTGGATAGGAAGTTGATTTTCTTGTAGCATAGAACCAAACAGGACAGTAGGTCGTGAAACCTTCTTGCATTCAGTCTCCAAAATCCCTCTTAAATCTTCTAGGACGATTTTGTTGGAAGTGAAAGTCTCAAAGAATTCCAAGGAAAAGGAGCGAGATTCTGTGTCAGGACTTGGAGCGCTCGTCTCTATGGCTGACAATAGTGATGACATAGGAAAAGATGCTGAATCATCCTCTGACATGTGTTCTTCATCCGGAAGAACAGGCGAGTCTGGTTCAATAGATTTGAAGAGAGCACTGAGAGATTTCTGGAACTCATCATCTGAGTTGACTGTGATGTTCTGTGTGTCATCTGAAACAAAAACAGGTACAATTATATAACAGTCGCAACTCGACGAAAAAGGGTAACGTGTATCTTCGTTAAGTAGTTAAAATATTTTTAATCAATGTTTTTTACATACCTATATCAGATGTGCCTCCAAAGTCAAATGACTCCCAGGACATAAGGTCTGTAGTAAAGATGTCGGAGGAAAGAGGATATTCGGAATTTGCCATGTTTAACACTGATGAAGATGCAGATTGACAATGAGTCGAAGTTGTCAGCAACCACTTTTTATACAGAGTCAAGTTAACTGTGTTCACATGGTCATCAATTTGCCATCAAAACAAGTTCAACAGCATGTCTAAACGATGAGTACGCACTCAGAGAGTCATTCTCACTGATCCTAAGTTAATTAGACTTCTTAAGAAAACACTACTGATGGACATAAAGGAAACGATCAACGATGTTTTAACAAAAACAGAAAAAAATCAAAAGCAAACATATTGGAACTGAAGTTATTTTAACCAGTATTTTGTAATTGGACAAACATCTTGGATACCATTTACTGTTTTGTAAACATTGAGGAAGTGAAACGTTTTCGTTGGTTTCACTATTGTTTTAGGTGATGAATGTATTGTTATTGACAATGATGAAACATTAACATGCCACAAAGTTTTAGACAACAATTACTTGACAAAACTATTTCTGCGATATTACAATTTTCTGCATATTGTGTTTGATATTCTTTGTTAATTCTTAGATTTTCTGATAGATAAAAGTTATAAAATTGCATTTTACAATACAATTATATAATTTAAACCCATGTTTACATTTACCATATAACCATTTTGTAATACAAAGGAATTAAAAAAATATGAATACTATGATCAAATTTGTTTTGATTGAATGAGTAGTTTTAAACAACTATGATTATAAATGGAGTTATTTTTTTTCATGAAAAAATTGATTTTGAAAATTGGATAGATTGTCAAGAGTACTTTTTTATATGATTCTCAAAAATGTATGATATCAAAGTGCGTTTTAATAATTACATTCACATTACAAATTATATATGGATGTTGGTTGACGACTTGGTTAAAACTTGTCATCGCCAATTTTTTAAAGAACCTATCATTTATTTTCCATGTCTTCTTTCTTCGTAAACCAAAACGTGTATGTCTTCTGCAGAGCATTAACCTGAAAACTTTTATTTTCCATTTCGAAATTGTGGTTTCTTCAAAATATAACGAACATTCTTTCAGTAGACAATTTCAAATTTGAGCAGTTATTATTATTTTGAAGAACATACTTGACACTTGTCAATAGTTCGAATTGCATTTGTCCAATTGGCGCTTGCTTAATATCATGTATTGTAATTAAAAACCATTTTCAATTTTGTAGTGTAATTGCTTTAGCGTGTAGATTGTTTATCATATATCTTAATCTTTGTCGTCATACCTTTACAAACCAACGTTAAATTTGTGAAGAAAACTTGAGTAGTGGATATTGAAACGTCTTTGGTATCCTTTGTCTGTATGACGCATACTTTTCGCCAAGAAATAGGTCAATTGCTCAGTAGGTTGTTATATTGAGTTAGGTGTAAATAGTGTCTCCCATAAGGTTCAAATTGTATCTTTAGTTCCGAAATATCATTGCAAGACGTATTTGTAAATGCAACACATGACAATATATTCATTTCAAGGTTTTATTCAAACAAACAACAAATGTAACAAAACATTAATGTAGCATTTCATGTCATGCAAGACGTATACAATAGCACTTCATATTTGATAACAATCATAACAAGTTGTACACTGTTCATATACAAGTAATTGCAAAGATGTACACAATCAATTTACATGTATGCACTCAGGTCAATTGCACGAAGCAAGGTACTGTCTTTGAGTCCATGGCGAGAACGGAACTTTCTCTTGGCAATCTCGGATCTAGGCCTTGTGTTGCACTGCCTGCTGCGTTTGTTTCCAAACCACTTCTTGACTTGATCAACACTAATTGATCCTGAGAGTGCGAGGGCTTCGCACACGGTGGCAGATGGATATGGATGATGAAGGTTTGATCGGTACCAGCTTTCCATGAATTGAACTGCACGTTTGGTCAGAGGTGGTCTTCGCTTCACGCCTGGAACACTGATACGAGACTGCTTGATGGTTTCTTGTTCCTTTTCTTCCAATAGAGCCAAGCTTTTCTCAACCCGATCCATAACCTGAAAAAATAAGAATACTTAAGATTAAACAAAGTTGAATTTGAAAACATAATTAACAGAACACTTTGGTAAAGAATAAACTGCATTAAAGGACAGAGCCATAAGAAATAGTTGATTTGAAATTAACAGTTTTGGAAGGAATACATTGCAAAACATCAGATGTGTATATTTTGTTGAGTGAATGTTTACCTGGTGGATTTGAACATCAAAGTGCCGACAAAGCCAATCTTTGTAGTGTGCTGTCATCTGAGTATCTGTCATCAGGTTCATCCTTTCCATCTCAATACTTGCAGCATGGAAGCGGAAAAAGGTAGACAATTCTCGTACTTGGTCAGGAAAGCTTTTCTCCAAGTGTCGAAATCTGAAAAGGTAGATAATTGACATGTAAATATGCTTGCGTTTTATAAGTAGGCTTTAAATGCTCTTTCATATGTACATAATAATTGCCTTTAAGTGCATTATTGCACATATGCATATATTGTAAGGAACATTAATTTAAGGAAGTAACATCGTCACCGTCTTTCTGAACAAATACGTTTAAATCAAAACTAACAGTTATGTTGGTTTAAAAATAGTAAAAATCGTGTTCATTAACATGATTAATGAACTTACCTATTTTGCAGACTGCTCTCTCTAATGTGGATAGGAAGTTGATTTTCTTGTAGCATAGAACCAAACAGGACAGTAGGTTGTGAAACCTTCTTGCATTCAGTCTCCAAAATCCCTCTTAAATCTTCTAGGACGATTTTGTTGGAAGTGGAAGTCTCAAAGAATTCCAAGGAAAAGGAGCGAGATTCTGTGTCAGGACTTGGAGCGCTCGTCTCTATGGCTGACAATAGTGATGACATAGGAAAAGATGCTGAATCATCCTCTGACATGTGTTCTTCATCCGGAAGAACAGGCGAGTCTGGTTCAATAGATTTGAAGAGAGCACTGAGAGATTTCTGGAACTCATCATCTGAGTTGACTGTGATGTTCTGTGTGTCATCTGAAACAAAAACAAGTACAATTATATAACAGTCGCAACTCGACGTAAAAGGGTAACGTGTATCTTCCTTAAGTAGTTAAAATATTTTTAATCAATGTTTTTTACATACCTATATCAGATGTGCCTCCAAAGTCAAATGACTCCCAGGACATAAGGTCTGTAGTAAAGATGTCGGAGGAAAGAGGATATTCGGAATTTGCCATGTTTAACACTGATGAAGATGCAGATTGACAATGAGTCGAAGTTGTCAGCAACCACTTTTTATACAGAGTCAAGTTAACTGTGTTCACATGGTCATCAATTTGCCATCAAAACAAGTTCAACAGCATGTCTAAACGATGATTACACACTCAGTGAGTCATTCTCACTGATCCTAAGTTAATTAGACTTCTTAAGAAAACACTACTGATGGACATAAAGGAAACGATCAACGATGTTTTAACAAAAACAGAAAAAAATCAAAAGCAAACATATTGGAACTGAAGTTATTTTAACCAGTATTTTGTAATTGGACAAACATCTTGGATACCATTTACTGTTTTGTAAACATTGAGGAAGTGAAACGTTTTCGTTGGTTTCACTCTTGTTTTAGGTGATGAATGTATTGTTATTGACAATGATGAAACATTAACATGCCACAAAGTTTTAGACAACAATTACTTGACAAAACTATTTCTGCGATATTACAATTTTCTGCATATTGTGTTTGATATTCTTTGTTAATTCTTAGATTTTCTGATAGATAAAAGTTATAAAATTGCATTTTACAATACAATTATATAATTTAAACCCATGTTTACATTTACCATATAACCATTTTGTAATACAAAGGAATTAAAAAAATATGAATACTATGATCAAATTTGTTTTGATTGAATGAGTAGTTTTAAACAACTATGATTATAAATGGAGTTATTTTTTTTCATGAAAAAATTGATTTTGAAAATTGGATAGATTGTCAAGAGTACTTTTTTATATGATTCTCAAAAATTTATGATATCAAAGTGCGTTTTAATAATAAAACAACTCCTCTTCACATTACAAATTATATATTATATATAATGATGCATGATGGGAGATGGGACAAGACATGTTTTCACTGAGCTCCCACATTGATATGCTTAATCAATGAAAATACCGTGAGGATTGTTGAAATACATGGTGGATATGTTATAAATGTGTTATGACTATCCTTGGGAGTGGGAATTATCAACGGATGGCGAAAATATTGTGTTAATTTCAAATGGATTGTGTGTACTCTGTGATTTCATCTGGGAGACATATTTGATGACATGCTATTGAGTGAGTAACTTTGCATTTCAATTGGAATTGCATTTATCTTCATAAACCGAATACTCACTGAAATTCTATGTGTAATATAGAGGAAAATTTTCCCCATAAAAACTTTTCTTTTGATACAAATTTGGACAGTATAAAACTTGAATGTCATTCACCCCCTTCACGTCGAAACGTCGTCGTAGTTCTCCGATAGTGAGGTGTTTTTACACTACGACATTGAAAGCAAGGAACTAGACATGGCAAATGTGACTACCCCTCAGATTATTGAGACTCTCAATTCGCCTACTGTACTGGAATCACTGTGTAAAACTCTCTTACAACAGCTCTAATGCAACACATAAATGCAACTCTCGACATAAAATTGAAGCCTCTCTTGGAAACCGTCAGTCAAAATTCTTCTAAAATAAAAATCTTGGAAGAGAAGATTGAGACCATGAACGATAGTCTCTTGACTAAAGACTCTCAAATTGATGAGTTGTATCAATATGGTCGGAGGAATAATGTCAGAGTCTATGGTATGCCGGAGAATAAAGATGAGAACACTGACAACCTAGTCTTAGAGTTGACGACAGACCTAGGTCTCACACTTAAAGTGGAGGACATCGACAGATCCCATAGAACAGGAGATCCAACCAAGTACAGTAAGGCCCGACCGAGGCCGATACTTGTCAAGTTCATGTCTTACAGAGTTAAACGCCAGGTGATGACAAACTTGGCTAAGTTGAAGAATCGAACCCCCAAAGTCTTTGTAAACGATGATCTGACGAAGGAAAGGGCCCGTCTAGCCACCGAAGCTCGTCAACTAGTCACTCAGAAGAGATTAGCAGGAACCTGGGCACGTGACGGTGTGATCTATGTCTAAGTTAGATGGTTCTGTGGTCCTGATCACCAAGAGATCACAATTTACTAAACTCACGAAATCACTCAAGCTAAGGTTCAAGTTCAAACTCAACCAGGGTCCCAGGGATACCATGGAGTATACCGACGCTGATGATAGTGATAGTGACTAAACATGCACCTAAACCTCATACCTGATATATCTTATTTCTTCCTGATGAATGTTTTGACGAAAGCTGAGCGAACAATACATATACTGTGCTTTCTACATTTTCATGTTATGGATTAATCCCTATTGCTTTCCTGGAAGTTGTTCATTTCAACGATATTATGATGGACAATCTAAACTGGTGAAGTACCCACCATAAAAAAACTGCCAAAATTATTATCTATATGTATCACTAAATAACTTACTGTTGACTTTTGTGTGAAATTCTCATTACACATTGTAATCCAGTGTGACCTTAACTGACTCTGATGTCACGTGATGTATCAGTATCTGTTTAGCGGTTCAGCTTCTGTTTGCACCAGAAGTCCGTGCATCTTGAAATTCTCATCATGTGTGAATCTCATATGTAACAATGACGATAAGATCGTCCTATTTCATGAACTCTACATGATTTCCAAAGACTGCTCTTAATTCATTTGTATTTGTTTTCTGGCAATCTCACGCTTGATTTTGATTTCATTATTTGTTGTTTGATTTGAGAAGTGGGAAATATTTGTAAAATCCCTTAACTTTCAAATGGATCTTAATTTTTTATTTTTCATTATTTTATCGTCCTTTTCCGTTTTTGATACCGCTGTTAACCAATCTATTGCTGCCCATCCCCCCCCCTGTATCTCAACATGTACTTATCCCACAACGGTATTTCTATTTGTTCGAGATTTTCCATAATGGTTTATGGAAAATTTTCTTTTAAATTTTTCTTGTTTATTTGTTTCTTGTTTTTTGTTTACATGTATAGAGTTTTTGAGTTGGCAAATGTGAAACTTGTTATCTTAATGGAATGGAAGCAACAACCTGAGCGTATCGTACAAGGTGTGACAATTAACCCCGTCTGTCCCCACTTTGATCTGTTTATTATCCCATTTGACGATGCCGGTTGATATATCGTTATATAGACAGACAATTGGGGTTTTTGATATGATTCTACAAGCAAATTCCTATGCAAAGCTTATCAAAATTTCAGTATCCCTAAAGACCTTATGCCTATACAACGCGCATGTTCATATTTTGATGATAATGTTACTACTAATTTGTTGTGGTGATGTACACCCAAACCCGGGCCCAGCTGGTGATACTGATCTTAAAATTGTTCATTTGAATGTGCGTAGTTTGAGAGAAAAGGTAGCTTTGATCCAGGCAGAATTAGCTGACTATGATGTCATTTGTTTGACAGAGACTTGGTTGAATAGCACAATATGTAATAATAACTTCCTTATTCCTGGTTACCATGCCCCCTTTAGGAAGGATAGACCAATGAGAGGTGGTGGCGTTGCTATCTATGTCAGAGAGAACCTGTTTGTTACACCTATCGATAAGTTGACTCCCTTAGGGCTTGAGGCAATCTGGGTTAAAGTTGTGTGTAAAAGTAAGAGCTACTTAATTGGGAATTTTTATAGAGCTGATAAGAGCAATCATTACTGGGAACTAATTCTCCAATCAATAGGTAATGGTATTGAAATGAACATGGACACTATTATTGTTGGTGACTTTAATATCAATATACATAATCAGACGAGCCATTTGATTGAAAATCTTCTTGATACACTTGACTTACAGGAAATTATTACAGAACCAACAAGGATCACCCAAACTTCTAGTACATTAATCGACTTAATCTTTGTTTCAAATTCCAATTTTATTTGTACTTCAGGTGTGCTTGACCCTTTTTGCAGTGATCACTGTCCAGTGTTTGTGTGTGTTGGGGGCATCGATCGAATTCCTTTACCATTCAAAAGAAAAGTTTACTATTATGATCGAGCTGATATTGATGGAATTAATCGAGGCCTCAACAACATAGACTGGGACACTGTCTTTGAATGTAATGATGTTGATAATATAACAGATAACTTTGTTGACATCCTGAGAAATGTATGTGATGTTTATGTCCCAAACAATGTGGTTACTATTAGACCTCGAGACAACCCATGGATGAATAGCTCTATACGAAAAATAATCAGAAAGAGAAATAGACAGCATAGGAAAGCTAAGACTCGTAATTTTGATACAGATTGGCAAACCTTTAGATTCCTAAGAAATTAAGGTTACAGCAGCTGTGAGAGCAGCCAAAGCGAAATATATTTCAGAATTAGATGACAAGATCAATCAAGGGGGAAATTCTAAATGTTGGTGGGCCTTAGTGAACAAGTATATGAAAACAAAAAGTGATCATAAGAATTTTCCTCCGATTGTTCATAATGATACTTTGATTAATGATGCAAAAGCCAAAGCCAATGTGTTCAACGAATATTTTGCTAACCATGCACAGGTTGATGATCCTGATAAGGAGACTCCTTTACTTGAATGTAAAGTAGACAATTCACTTGAGACAATCAAACTGACTGAGCAAGAAGTGAGAGACATATTAGTATCAGTAGACATTTCTAAAGCTAATGGACCAGATAAAATAGGTAACAGATTTATCAAAATGATTGCTTCATCCATGTTTATCCCTCTTACTAAATTATTCAACTTATCACTAATTAACTGTAAATTTCCAAAAATATGGAAAGAAGCTTCTGTTATTCCTATCCATAAAAAGGGAAGTTTAAATGAATGCAAAAATTATAGACCCGTAGCTCTTACCAGCTGCTTGTCTAAGGTATTTGAAAAATGTATTTTTAAACACGTGTTTAACTTTTTTAGAGATAATGACGTATTAACTAATTTGCAATCTGGCTTCATGCCCGGGGATGGTACTGTATATCAGCTGACATATTTATATGATTTTATATCTCGTGCATTAGACAACGGTAAAGAGGTCAGGGCAGTTTTTTGTGATATAAGTAAGGCATTTGACAAAGTCTGGCATAAGGGGATCATAGTGAAATTAGAAGCATGCGGCATTAAGGGCAAGTTACTTGATTGGTTTTCTAGTTATCTTGAAAGTAGAATCCAGAGAGTATCTATTGACAATTACCAATCAGATACAACAATTATCACTGCGGGGGTGCCACAAGGATCCGTCCTGGGGCCATTATTGTTTCTAGTTTACATCAATGATATAATCGACGGTATTAATAATAATATTCGCCTTTTCGCAGATGACACATCAGTGTATGTCATTGTTGAAAATCATGATTTTACTGCCGCTTCCTTAAATAATGACTTAAATAAGATTTCGCACTGGGCTGAAATATGGCAAGTTGATTTCAATCCTGGTAAAACTGAAGCAATTTTATTCTCGCGTAGACGTAATCAAGGACCGATACCTAGACTTTCAATGCAAGGATTAGATATTACTGAAGTTGATCAACACAAGCACTTAGGACTTACATTACAGTCAGACTGTAGATGGAATTCTCACATTGCTGAATTAGTTAAAAAGATAAGTCCATTAGTAAATTGCCTTCGTAGCCTTAAATATAGATTATCAAGAAAATCATTAGAGCAAATGTACAAGTCTTACATATTACCAATGTTTGATTACTGTTCGCACATTTGGGATAATTGCACTAAAGAACAAGAAAAAATTGTTGAAAATTTACATTTAGATGCTTTACGGACTATTTGCGGGGCAGTTAGAGGAACAAGTCATGCTTTAATCTACGGAGAAACAAACTCTAAGCCCCTAGCTGACCGTAGAAAAGCAAGTAAATTATCATTATTATACAAAATGACAAACAGTATGGCACCAGAATATTTATGTGATCTTTTACCAGATAGAGTTTCGCAGTTGAGTGACCATAGACTAAGAAACCGTAATAATATTCAGAATTTACGCTGCCGTAGTAATTTATACAGTAATTCTTTTCTACCTGATACAATAAAACTATGGAATAATCTACCTGAGAACATTTCTGGTGCCCAAACTATTGGAAACTTTAAAAACTTGCTGCAATTAACACAACAACATATAAGATTTGACCTTAATTTTGGAACACGCTTTTGCCAAATAGTTCATGCACGCCTCAGACTTGGGTGCAGTGATCTGAATGCACATATGTTTGAACGGCATATATCGCTTGATTCATCCTGCTCCTGTGGTCACCCCTATGAAGACGCCTTACACTATTTTTTCATTTGTCCAAACTATTCCACCTTAAGACATCAAATGTGTTTCTATAACCAGGGCTATAACTTAAATTCTGTTTTAAATGGAACTCCCAATCAAAGCAAATTAATAAATTCTATGATTCTTAAATCTGTCAATTGGATAGATTGTCAAGAGTACTTTTTTATATGATTCTCAAAAATGTATGATATCAAAGTGCGTTTTAATAATAAAACAACTCCTCTTCACATTACAAATTATATATGGATGTTGGTTGACGACTGGGGTAAAACTTGTCATCGCCAATTTTTTAAAGAACCTATCATTTATTTTCCATGTCTTCTTTCTTTGTAAACCAAAACGTGTATGTCTTCTGCAGAGCATTAACCTGAAAACTTTTATTTTCCATTTCGAAATTGTGGTTTCTTCAAAATATAACGAACATTCTTTCAGTAGACAATTTCAAATTTGAGCAGTTATTATTATTTTGAAGAACATACTTGACACTTGTCAATACTTCGAATTGCATTTGTCCAATTGGCGCTTGCTTAATATCATGTATTGTAATTAAAAACCATTTTCAATTTTGTAGTGTAATTGCTTTAGCGTGTAGATCTTTGTCGTCATTCCTCAAAACCTTTACAAACCAACGTTAAATTTGTGAAGAAAACTTGAGTAGTGGATATTGAAACGTCTTTGGTATCCTTTGTCTGTATGACGCATACTTTTCGCCAAGAAATAGATCAATTGCTCAGTAGGTTGTTATATTGAGTTAGGTGTAAATAGTGTCTCCCATAAGGTTCAAATTGTATCTTTAGTTCCGAAATATCATTGCAAGACGTATTAAAAATGTATGATATCAAAGTGCGTTTTAATAATAAAACAACTCCTCTTCACATTACATTATATATGGATGTTGGTTGACGACTTGGTTAAAACTTGTCATCGCCAATTTTTTAAAGAACCTATCATTTATTTTCCATGTCTTCTTTCTTTGTAAACCAAAACGTGTATGTCTTCTGCAGAGCATTAACCTGAAAACTTTTATTTTCCATTTCGAAATTGTGTTTTCTTCAAAATATAACGAACATTCTTTCAGTAGACAATTTCAAATTTGAGCAGTTATTATTATTTTGAAGAACATACTTGACACTTGTCAATACTTCGAATTGCATTTGTCCAATTGGCGCTTGCTTAATATCATGTATTGTAATTAAAAACCATTTTCAATTTTGTATATGGATGTTGGTTGACGACTTGGTTAAAACTTGTCATCGCCAATTTTTTAAAGAACCTATCATTTATTTTCCATGTCTTCTTTCTTTGTAAACCAAAACGTGTATGTCTTCTGCAGAGCATTAACCTGAAAACTTTTATTTTCCATTTCGAAATTGTGGTTTCTTCAAAATATAACGAACATTCTTTCAGTAGACAATTTCAAATTTGAGCAGTTATTATTATTTTGAAGAACATACTTGACACTTGTCAATACTTCGAATTGCATTTGTCCAATTGGCGCTTGCTTAATATCATGTATTGTAATTAAAAACCATTTTCAATTTTGTAGTGTAATTGCTTTAGCGTGTAGATTGTTTATCATATATCTTAATCTTTTTCGTCATTCCTCAAAACCTTTACAAACCAACGTTAAATTTGTGAAGAAAACTTGAGTAGTGGATATTGAAACGTCTTTGGTATCCTTTGTCTGTATGACGCATACTTTTCGCCAAGAAATAGATCAATTGCTCAGTAGGTTGTTATATTGAGTTAGGTGTAAATAGTGTCTCCCATAAGGTTCAAATTGTATCTTTAGTTCCGAAATATCATTGCAAGACGTATTTGTAAATGCAACACATGACAATATATTCATTTCAAGGTTTTATTCAAACAAACAACAAATGTAACAAAACATTAATGTAGCATTTCATGTCATGCAAGACGTATACAATAGCACTTCATATTTGATAACAATCATAACAAGTGGTACACTGTTCATATACAAGTAATTGCAAAGATGTACACAATCAATTTACATGTATGCACTCAGGTCAATTGCACGAAGCAAGGTACTGTCTTTGAGTCCATGGCGAGAACGGAACTTTCTCTCGGCAATCTCGGATCTAGGCCTTTTGTTGCACTGCCTGCTGCGTTTGTTTCCAAACCACTTCTTGACTTGATCAACACTAATTGATCCTGAGAGTGCGAGGGCTTCGCACACGGTGGCAGATGGATATGGATGATGAAGGTTTGATCGGTACCAGCTTTCCATGAATTGAACTGCACGTTTGGTCAGAGGTGGTCTTCGCTTCACGCCTGGAACACTGATACGAGACTGCTTGATGGTTTCTTGTTCCTTTTCTTCCAATAGAGCCAAGCTTTTCTCAACCCGATCCATAACCTGAAAAAATAAGAATACTTAAGATTAAACAAAGTTGAATTTGAAAACATAATTAACAGAACACTTTGGTAAAGAATAAACTGCATTAAAGGACAGAGCCATAAGAAATAGTTGATTTGAAATTAACAGTTTTGGAAGGAATACATTGCAAAACATCAGATGTGTATATTTTGTTGAGTGAATGTTTACCTGGTGGATTTGAACATCAAAGTGCCGACAAAGCCAATCTTTGTAGTGTGCTGTCATCTGAGTATCTGTCATCAGGTTCATCCTTTCCATCTCAATACTTGCAGCATGGAAGCGGAAAAAGGTAGATAATTCTCGTACTTGGTCAGGGAAGCTTTTCTCCAAGTGTCGAAATCTGAAAAGGTAGATAATTGACATGTAAATATGCTTGCGTTTTATAAATAGGCTTTAAATGCTCTTTCATATGTACATAATAATTGCCTTTAAGTGCATTATTGCACATATGCATATATTGTAAGGAACATTAATTTAAGGAAGTCACCGTCTTTCTGAACAAATACGTTTAAATCAAAACTAACAGTTATGTTAAATTCGTGTTAATTAACATGATTAATGAACTTACCTATTTTGCAGACTGCTCTCTCTAATGTGGATAGGAAGTTGATTTTCTTGTAGCATAGATCCAAACAGGACAGTAGGTTGTGAAACCTTCTTGCATTCAGTCTCCAAAATCCCTCTTAAATCTTCTAGGACGATTTTGTTGGAAGTGGAAGTCTCAAAGAATTCCAAGGAAAAGGAGCGAGATTCTGTGTCAGGACTTGGAGCGCTCGTCTCTATGGCTGACAATAGTGATGACATAGGCAAAGATGCTGAATCATCCTCTGACATGTGTTCTTCATCCGGAAGAACAGGCGAGTCTGGTTCAATAGATTTGAAGAGAGCACTGAGAGATTTCTGGAACTCATCATCTGAGTTGACTGTGATGTTCTGTGTGTCATCTGAAACAAAAACAGGTACAATTATATAACAGTCGCAACTCGACGAAAAAGGGTAACGTGTATCTTCCTTAAGTAGTTAAAATATTTTTAATCAATGTTTTTTACAAACCTATATCAGATGTGCCTCCAAAGTCAAATGACTCGCAGGACATAAAGTCTGTAGTAAAGATGTCGGAGGAAAGAGGATATTCGGAATTTGCCATGTTTAACACTGATGAAGATGCAGATTGACAATGAGTCGAAGTTGTCAGCAACCACTTTTTATACAGAGTCAAGTTAACTGTGTTCACATGGTCATCAATTTGCCATCAAAACAAGTTCAACAGCATGTCTAAACGATGAGTACGCACTCAGTGAGTCATTCTCACTGATCCTAAGTTAATTAGACTTCTTAAGAAAACACTACTGATGGACATAAAGGAAACGATCAACGATGTTTTAACAAAAACAGAAACAAATCAAAAGCAAACATATTGGAACTGAAGTTATTTTAACCAGTATTTTGTAATTGGACAAACATCTTGGATACCATTTAATGTTTTGTAAACATTGAGGAAGTGAATCGTTTTCGTCAGTTTCACTCTTGTTTTAGGTGATGAATGTATTGTTATTGACAATGATGAAACATTAACATGCCACAAAGTTTTAGACAACAATTACTTGACAAAACTATTTCTGCGATATTACAATTTTCTGCATATTGTGTTTGATATTCTTTGTTAATTCTTAGATTTTCTGATAGATAAAAGTTATAAAATTGCATTTTACAATACAATTATATAATTTAAACCCATGTTTACATTTACCATATAACCATTTTGTAATACAAAGGAATTAAAAAAATATGAATACTATGATCAAATTTGTTTTGATTGAATGAGTAGTTTTAAACAACTATGATTATAAATGGAGTTATTTTTTTTCATGAAAAACTTGATTTTGAAAATTGGATAGATTGTCAAGAGTACTTTTTTATATGATTCTCAAAAATGTATGATATCAAAGTGCGTTTTAATAATAAAACAACTCCTCTTCACATTACAAATTATATATGGATGTTGGTTGACGACTTGGTTAAAACTTGTCATCGCCAATTTTTTAAAGAACCTATCATTTATTTTCCATGTCTTCTTTCTTCGTAAACCAAAACGTGTATGTCTTCTGCAGAGCATTAACCTGAAAACTTTTATTTTCCATTTCGAAATTGTGGTTTCTTCAAAATATAACGAACATTCTTTCAGTAGACAATTTCAAATTTGAGCAGTTATTATTATTTTGAAGAACATACTCGACACTTGTCAATACTTCGAATTGCATTTGTCCAATTGGCGCTTGCTTAATATCATGTATTGTAATTAAAAACCATTTTCAATTTTGTAGTGTAATTGCTTTAGCGTGTAGATTGTTTATCATATATCTTAATCTTTGTCGTCATTCCTCAAAACCTTTACAAACCAACGTTAAATTTGTGAAGAAAACTTGAGTAGTGGATATTGAAACGTCTTTGGTATCCTTTGTCTGTATGACGCATGCTTTTCGCCAAGAAATAGGTCAATTGCTCAGTAGGTTGTTATATTGAGTTAGGTGTAAATAGTGTCTCCCATAAGGTTCAAATTGTATCTTTAGTTCCGAAATATCATTGCAAGACGTATTTGTAAATGCAACACATGACAATATATTCATTTCAAGGTTTTATTCAAACAAACAACAAATGTAACAAAACATTAATGTAGCATTTCATGTCATGCAAGACGTATACAATAGCACTTCATATTTGATAGCAATCATAACAAGTTGTACACTGTTCATATACAAGTAATTGCAAAGATGTACATAATCAATTTACATGTATGCACTCAGGTCAATTGCACGAAGCAAGGTACTGTCTTTGAGTCCATGGCGAGAACGGAACTTTCTCTTGGCAATCTCGGATCTAGGCCTTGTGTTGCACTGCCTGCTGCGTTTGTTTCCAAACCACTTCTTGACTTGATCAACACTAATTGATCCTGAGAGTGCGAGGGCTTCGCACACGGTGGCAGATGGATATGGATGATGAAGGTTTGATCGGTACCAGCTTTCCATGAATTGAACTGCACGTTTGGTCAGAGGTGGTCTTCGCTTCACGCCTGGAACACTGATACGAGACTGCTTGATGGTTTCTTGTTCCTTTTCTTCCAATAGAGCCAAGCTTTTCTCAACCCGATCCATAACCTGAAAAAATAAGAATACTTAAGATTAAACAAAGTTGAATTTGAAAACATAATTAACAGAACACTTTGGTAAAGAATAAACTGCATTAAAGGACAGAGCCATAAGAAACAGTTGATTTGAAATTAACAGTTTTGGAAGGAATACATTGCAAAACATCAGATGTGTATATTTTGTTGAGTGAATGTTTACCTGGTGGATTTGAACATCAAAGTGCCGACAAAGCCAATCTTTGTAGTGTGCTGTCATCTGAGTATCTGTCATCAGGTTCATCCTTTCCATCTCAATACTTGCAGCATGGAAGCGGAAAAAGGTAGATAATTCTCGTACTTGGTCAGGGAAGCTTTTCTCCAAGTGTCGAAATCTGAAAAGGTAGATAATTGACATGTAAATATGCTTGCGTTTTATAAATAGGCCTTAAATGCTCTTTCATATGTACATAATAATTGCATTTAAGTGCATTATTGCACATATGCATATATTGTAAGGAACATTAATTTAAGGAAGTAACATCGTCACCGTCTTTCTGAACAAATACGTTTAAATCAAAACTAACAGTTATGTTGATTTAAAAATAGTAAAAATCGTGTTCATTAACATGATTAATGAACTTACCTATTTTGCAGACTGCTCTCTCTAATGTGGATAGGAAGTTGATTTTCTTGTAGCATAGAACCAAACAGGACAGTAGGTTGTGAAACCTTCTTGCATTCAGTCTCCAAAATCCCTCTTAAATCTTCTAGGACGATTTTGTTGGAAGTGGAAGTCTCAAAGAATTCCAAGGAAAAGGAGCGAGATTCTGTGTCAGGACTTGGAGCGCTCGTCTCTATGGCTGACAATAGTGATGACATAGGCAAAGATGCTGAATCATCCTCTGACATGTGTTCTTCATCCGGAAGAACAGGCGAGTCTGGTTCAATAGATTTGAAGAGAGCACTGAGAGATTTCTGGAACTCATCATCTGAGTTGACTGTGATGTTCTGTGTGTCATCTGAAACAAAAACAGGTACAATTATATAACAGTCGCAACTCGACGAAAAAGGGTAACGTGTATCTTCCTTAAGTAGTTAAAATATTTTTAATCAATGTTTTTTACAAACCTATATCAGATGTGCCTCCAAAGTCAAATGACTCGCAGGACATAAGGTCTGTAGTAAAGATGTCGGAGGAAAGAGGATATTCGGAATTTGCCATGTTTAACACTGATGAAGATGCAGATTGACAATGAGTCGAAGTTGTCAGCAACCACTTTTTATACAGAGTCAAGTTAACTGTGTTCACATGGTCATCAATTTGCCATCAAAACAAGTTCAACAGCATGTCTAAACGATGAGTACGCACTCAGTGAGTCATTCTCACTGATCCTAAGTTAATTAGACTTCTTAAGAAAACACTACTGATGGACATAAAGGAAACGATCAACGATGTTTTAACAAAAACAGAAACAAATCAAAAGCAAACATATTGGAACTGAAGTTATTTTAACCAGTATTTTGTAATTGGACAAACATCTTGGATACCATTTAATGTTTTGTAAACATTGAGGAAGTGAATCGTTTTCGTCAGTTTCACTCTTGTTTTAGGTGATGAATGTATTGTTATTGACAATGATGAAAAATTAACATGCCACAAAGTTTTAGACAACAATTACTTGACAAAACTATTTCTGCGATATTACAATTTTCTGCATATTGTGTTTGATATTCTTTGTTAATTCTTAGATTTTCTGATAGATAAAAGTTATAAAATTGCATTTTACAATACAATTATATAATTTAAACCCATGTTTACATTTACCATATAACCATTTTGTAATACAAAGGAATTAAAAAAATATGAATACTATGATCAAATTTGTTTTGATTGAATGAGTAGTTTTAAACAACTATGATTATAAATGGAGTTATTTTTTTTCATGAAAAACTTGATTTTGAAAATTGGATAGATTGTCAAGAGTACTTTTTTATATGATTCTCAAAAATGTATGATATCAAAGTGCGTTTTAATAATAAAACAACTCCTCTTCACATTACAAATTATATATGGATGTTGGTTGACGACTTGGTTAAAACTTGTCATCGCCAATTTTTTAAAGAACCTATCATTTAATTTCCATGTCTTCTTTCTTCGTAAACCAAAACGTGTATGTCTTCTGCAGAGCATTAACCTGAAAACTTTTATTTTCCATTTCGAAATTGTGGTTTCTTCAAAATATAACGAACATTCTTTCAGTAGACAATTTCAAATTTGAGCAGTTATTATTATTTTGAAGAACATACTCGACACTTGTCAATACTTCGAATTGCATTTGTCCAATTGGCGCTTGCTTAATATCATGTATTGTAATTAAAAACCATTTTCAATTTTGTAGTGTAATTGCTTTAGCGTGTAGATTGTTTATCATATATCTTAATCTTTGTCGTCATTCCTCAAAACCTTTACAAACCAACGTTAAATTTGTGAAGAAAACTTGAGTAGTGGATATTGAAACGTCTTTGGTATCCTTTGTCTGTATGACGCATGCTTTTCGCCAAGAAATAGGTCAATTGCTCAGTAGGTTGTTATATTGAGTTAGGTGTAAATAGTGTCTCCCATAAGGTTCAAATTGTATCTTTAGTTCCGAAATATCATTGCAAGACGTATTTGTAAATGCAACACATGACAATATATTCATTTCAAGGTTTTATTCAAACAAACAACAAATGTAACAAAACATTAATGTAGCATTTCATGTCATGCAAGACGTATACAATAGCACTTCATATTTGATAGCAATCATAACAAGTTGTACACTGTTCATATACAAGTAATTGCAAAGATGTACACAATCAATTTACATGTATGCACTCAGGTCAATTGCACGAAGCAAGGTACTGTCTTTGAGTCCATGGCGAGAACGGAACTTTCTCTTGGCAATCTCGGATCTAGGCCTTGTGTTGCACTGCCTGCTGCGTTTGTTTCCAAACCACTTCTTGAGTTGATCAACACTAATTGATCCTGAGAGTGCGAGGGCTTCGCACACGGTGGCAGATGGATATGGATGATGAAGGTTTGATCGGTACCAGCTTTCCATGAATTGAACTGCACGTTTGGTCAGAGGTGGTCTTCGCTTCACGCCTGGAACACTGATACGAGACTGCTTGATGGTTTCTTGTTCCTTTTCTTCCAATAGAGCCAAGCTTTTCTCAACCCGATCCATAACCTGAAAAAATAAGAATACTTAAGATTAAACAAAGTTGAATTTGAAAACATAATTAACAGAACACTTTGGTAAAGAATAAACTGCATTAAAGGACAGAGCCATAAGAAACAGTTGATTTGAAATTAACAGTTTTGGAAGGAATACATTGCAAAACATCAGATGTGTATATTTTGTTGAGTGAATGTTTACCTGGTGGATTTGAACATCAAAGTGCCGACAAAGCCAATCTTTGTAGTGTGCTGTCATCTGAGTATCTGTCATCAGGTTCATCCTTTCCATCTCAATACTTGCAGCATGGAAGCGGAAAAAGGTAGATAATTCTCGTACTTGGTCAGGGAAGCTTTTCTCCAAGTGTCGAAATCTGAAAAGGTAGATAATTGACATGTAAATATGCTTGCGTTTTATAAATAGGCCTTAAATGCTCTTTCATATGTACATAATAATTGCCTTTAAGTGCATTATTGCACATATGCATATATTGTAAGGAACATTAATTTAAGGAAGTAACATCGTCACCGTCTTTCTGAACAAATACGTTTAAATCAAAACTAACAGTTATGTTGATTTAAAAATAGTAAAAATCGTGTTCATTAACATGATTAATGAACTTACCTATTTTGCAGACTGCTCTCTCTAATGTGGATAGGAAGTTGATTTTCTTGTAGCATAGAACCAAACAGGACAGTAGGTTGTGAAACCTTCTTGCATTCAGTCTCCAAAATCCCTCTTAAATCTTCTAGGACGATTTTGTTGGAAGTTGAAGTCTCAAAGAATTCCAAGGAAAAGGAGCGAGATTCTGTGTCAGGACTTGGAGCGCTCGTCTCTATGGCTGACAATAGTGATGACATAGGCAAAGATGCTGAATCATCCTCTGACATGTGTTCTTCATCCGGAAGAACAGGCGAGTCTGGTTCAATAGATTTGAAGAGAGCACTGAGAGATTTCTGGAACTCATCATCTGAGTTGACTGTGATGTTCTGTGTGTCATCTGAAACAAAAACAGGTACAATTATATAACAGTCGCAACTCGACGAAAAAGGGTAACGTGTATCTTCCTTAAGTAGTTAAAATATTTTTAATCAATGTTTTTTACAAACCTATATCAGATGTGCCTCCAAAGTCAAATGACTCGCAGGACATAAGGTCTGTAGTAAAGATGTCGGAGGAAAGAGGATATTCGGAATTTGCCATGTTTAACACTGATGAAGATGCAGATTGACAATGAGTCGAAGTTGTCAGCAACCACTTTTTATACAGAGTCAAGTTAACTGTGTTCACATGGTCATCAATTTGCCATCAAAACAAGTTCAACAGCATGTCTAAACGATGAGTACGCACTCAGTGAGTCATTCTCACTGATCCTAAGTTAATTAGACTTCTTAAGAAAACACTACTGATGGACATAAAGGAAACGATCAACGATGTTTTAACAAAAACAGAAAAAAATCAAAAGCAAACATATTGGAACTGAAGTTATTTTAACCAGTATTTTGTAATTGGACAAACATCTTGGATACCATTTAATGTTTTGTAAACATTGAGGAAGTGAATCGTTTTCGTCAGTTTCACTCTTGTTTTAGGTGATGAATGTATTGTTATTGACAATGATGAAAAATTAACATGCCACAAAGTTTTAGACAACAATTACTTGACAAAACTATTTCTGCGATATTACAATTTTCTGCATATTGTGTTTGATATTCTTTGTTAATTCTTAGATTTTCTGATAGATAAAAGTTATAAAATTGCATTTTACAATACAATTATATAATTTAAACCCATGTTTACATTTACAATATAACCATTTTGTAATACAAAGGAATTAAAAAAATATGAATACTATGATCAAATTTGTTTTGATTGAATGAGTAGTTTTAAACAACTATGATTATAAATGGAGTTATTTTTTTTCATGAAAAACTTGATTTTGAAAATTGGATAGATTGTCAAGAGTACTTTTTTATATGATTCTCAAAAATGTATGATATCAAAGTGCGTTTTAATAATAAAACAACTCCTCTTCACATTACAAATTATATATGGATGTTGGTTGACGACTTGGTTAAAACTTGTCATCGCCAATTTTTTAAAGAACCTATCATTTAATTTCCATGTCTTCTTTCTTCGTAAACCAAAACGTGTATGTCTTCTGCAGAGCATTAACCTGAAAACTTTTATTTTCCATTTCGAAATTGTGGTTTCTTCAAAATATAACGAACATTCTTTCAGTAGACAATTTCAAATTTGAGCAGTTATTATTATTTTGAAGAACATACTCGACACTTGTCAATACTTCGAATTGCATTTGTCCAATTGGCGCTTGCTTAATATCATGTATTGTAATTAAAAACCATTTTCAATTTTGTAGTGTAATTGCTTTAGCGTGTAGATTGTTTATCATATATCTTAATCTTTGTCGTCATACCTTTACAAACCAACGTTAAATTTGTGAAGAAAACTTGAGTAGTGGATATTGAAACGTCTTTGGTATCCTTTGTCTGTATGACGCATACTTTTCGTCAAGAAATAGGTCAATTGCTCAGTAGGTTGTTATATTGAGTTAGGTGTAAATAGTGTCTCCCATAAGGTTCAAATTGTATCTTTAGTTCCGAAATATCATTGCAAGACGTATTTGTAAATGCAACACATGACAATATATTCATTTCAAGGTTTTATTCAAACAAACAACAAATGTAACAAAACATTAATGTAGCATTTCATGTCATGCAAGACGTATACAATAGCACTTCATATTTGATAACAATCATAACAAGTTGTACACTGTTAATATACAAGTAATTGCAAAGATGTACACAATCAATTTACATGTATGCACTCAGGTCAATTGCACGAAGCAAGGTACTATCTATGAGTCCATGGCGAGAACGGAACTTTCTCTTGGCAATCTCGGATCTAGGCCTTGTGTTGCACTGCCTGCTGCGTTTGTTTCCAAACCACTTCTTGACTTGATCAACACTAATTGATCCTGAGAGTGCGAGGGCTTCGCACACGGTGGCAGATGGATATGGATGATGAAGGTTTGATCGGTACCAGCTTTCCATGAATTGAACTGCACGTTTGGTCAGAGGTGGTCTTCGCTTCACGCCTGGAACACTGATACGAGACTGCTTGATAGTTTCTTGTTCCTTTTCTTCCAATAGAGCCAAGCTTTTCTCAACCCGATCCATAACCTGAAAAAATAAGAATACTTAAGATTAAACAAAGTTGAATTTGAAAACATAATTAACAGAACACTTTGGTAAAGAATAAACTGCATTAAAGGACAGAGCCATAAGAAATAGTTGATTTGAAATTAACAGTTTTGGAAGGAATACATTGCAAAACATCAGATGTGTATATTTTGTTGAGTGAATGTTTACCTGGTGGATTTGAACATCAAAGTGCCGACAAAGCCAATCTTTGTAGTGTGCTGTCATCTGAGTATCTGTCATCAGGTTCATCCTTTCCATCTCAATACTTGCAGCATGGAAGCGGAAAAAGGTAGACAATTCTCGTACTTGGTCAGGGAAGCTTTTCTCCAAGTGTCGAAATCTGAAAAGGTAGATAATTGACATGTAAATATGCTTGCGTTTTATAAGTAGGCTTTAAATTCTCTTTCATATGTAAATAATAATTGCCTTTAAGTGCATTATTGCACATATGCATATATTGTAAGGAACATTAATTTAAGGAAGTAACATCGTCACCGTCTTTCTGAACAAATACGTTTAAATCAAAACAGTTATGTTGATTTAAAAATAGTAAAAATCGTGTTCATTAACATGATTAATGAACTTACCTATTTTGCAGACTGCTCTCTCTAATGTGGATAGGAAGTTGATTTTCTTGTAGCATAGAACCAAACAGGACAGTAGGTTGTGAAACCTTCTTGCATTCAGTCTCCAAAATCACTCTTAAATCTTCTAGGACGATTTTGTTGGAAGTGGAAGTCTCAAAGAATTCCAAGGAAAAGGAGCGAGATTCTGTGTCAGGACTTGGAGCGCTCGTCTCTATGGCTGACAATAGTGATGACATAGGCAAAGATGCTGAATCATCCTCTGACATGTGTTCTTCATCCGGAAGAACAGGCGAGTCTGGTTCAATAGATTTGAAGAGAGCACTGAGAGATTTCTGGAACTCATCATCTGAGTTGACTGTGATGTTCTGTGTGTCATCTGAAACAAAAACAGGTACAATTATATAACAGTCGCAACTCGACGAAAAAGGGTAACGTGTATCTTCCTTAAGTAGTTAAAATATTTTTAATCAATGTTTTATACATACCTATATCAGATGTGCCTCCAAAGTCAAATGACTCCCAGGACATAAGGTTTGTAGTAAAGATGTCGGAGGAAAGAGGATATTCGGAATTTGCCATGTTTAACACTGATGAAGATGCAGATTGACAATGAGTCGAAGTTGTCAGCAACCACTTTTTATACAGAGTCAAGTTAACTGTGTTCACATGGTCATCAATTTGCCATCAAAACAAGTTGAACAGCATGTCTAAACGATGAGTACGCACTCAGTGAGTCATTCTCACTGATCCTAATTTAATTAGACTTCTTAAGAAAACACTACTGATGGACATAAAGGAAACGATCAACGATGTTTTAACAAAAACAGAAAAAAATCAAAAGCAAACATATTGGAACTTATGTTATTTTAACCAGTATTTTGTAATTGGACAAACATCTTGGATACCATTTACTGTTTTTGTAAACATTGAGGAAGTGAAACGTTTTCGTTGGTTTCACTCTTGTTTTATGTGATGAATGTATTGTTATTGACAATGATGAAACATTAACATGCCACAAAGTTTTAGACAACAATTACTTGACAAAACTATTTCTGCGATATTACAATTTTCTGCATATTGTGTTTGATATTCTTTGTTAATTCTTAGATTTTCTGATAGATAAAAGTTATAAAATTGCATTTTACAATACAATTATATAATTTAAACCCATGTTTACATTTACCATATAACCATTTTGTAATACAAAGGAATTAAAAAAATATGAATACTATGATCAAATTTGTTTTGATTGAATGAGTAGTTTTAAACAACTATGATTATAAATGGAGTTATTTTTTTTCATGAAATAATTGATTTTGAAAATTGGATAGATTGTCAAGAGTACTTTTTTATATGATTCTCAAAAATGTATGATATCAAAGTGCGTTTTAATAATAAAACAACTCCTCTTCACATTACAAATTATATATGGATGTTGGTTGACGACTTGGTTAAAACTTGTCATCGCCAATTTTTTAAAGAACCTATCATTTATTTTCCATGTCTTCTTTCTTCGTAAACCAAAACGTGTATGTCTTCTGCAGAGCATTAACCTGAAAACTTTTATTTTCCATTTCGAAATTGTGGTTTCTTCAAAATATAACGAACATTCTTTCAGTAGACAATTTCAAATTTGAGCAGTTATTATTATTTTGAAGAACATACTCGACACTTGTCAATACTTCGAATTGCATTTGTCCAATTGGCGCTTGCTTAATATCATGTATTGTAATTAAAAACCATTTTCAATTTTGTAGTGTAATTGCTTTAGCGTGTAGATTGTTTATCATATATCTTAATCTTTGTCGTCATACCTTTACAAACCAACGTTAAATTTGTGAAGAAAACTTGAGTAGTGGATATTGAAACGTCTTTGGTATCCTTTGTCTGTATGACGCATACTTTTCGTCAAGAAATAGGTCAATTGCTCAGTAGGTTGTTATATTGAGTTAGGTGTAAATAGTGTCTCCCATAAGGTTCAAATTGTATCTTTAGTTCCGAAATATCATTGCAAGAAGTATTTGTAAATGCAACACATGACAATATATTCATTTCAAGGTTTTATTCAAACAAACAACAAATGTAACAAAACATTAATGTAGCATTTCATGTCATGCAAGACGTATACAATAGCACTTCATATTTGATAACAATCATAACAAGTTGTACACTGTTCATATACAAGTAATTGCAAAGATGTACACAATCAATTTACATGTATGCACTCAGGTCAATTGCACGAAGCAAGGTACTATCTATGAGTCCATGGCGAGAACGGAACTTTCTCTTGGCAATCTCGGATCTAGGCCTTGTGTTGCACTGCCTGCTGCGTTTGTTTCCAAACCACTTCTTGACTTGATCAACACTAATTGATCCTGAGAGTGCGAGGGCTTCGCACACGGTGGCAGATGGATATGGATGATGAAGGTTTGATCGGTACCAGCTTTCCATGAATTGAACTGCACGTTTGGTCAGAGGTGGTCTTCGCTTCACGCCTGGAACACTGATACGAGACTGCTTGATGGTTTCTTGTTCCTTTTCTTCCAATAGAGCCAAGCTTTTCTCAACCCGATCCATAACCTGAAAAAATAAGAATACTTAAGATTAAACAAAGTTGAATTTGAAAACATAATTAACAGAACACTTTGGTAAAGAATAAACTGCATTAAAGGACAGAGCCATAAGAAATAGTTGACAGTTTTGGAAGGAATACATTGCAAAACATCAGATGTGTATATTTTGTTGAGTGAATGTTTACCTGGTGGATTTGAACATCAAAGTGCCGACAAAGCCAATCTTTGTAGTGTGCTGTCATCTGAGTATCTGTCATCAGGTTCATCCTTTCCATCTCAATACTTGCAGCATGGAAGCGGAAAAAGGTAGACAATTCTCGTACTTGGTCAGGGAAGCTTTTCTCCAAGTGTCGAAATCTGAAAAGGTAGATAATTGACATGTAAATATGCTTGCGTTTTATAAGTAGGCTTTAAATTCTCTTTCATATGTAAATAATAATTGCCTTTAAGTGCATTATTGCACATATGCATATATTGTAAGGAACATTAATTTAAGGAAGTAACATCGTCACCGTCTTTCTGAACAAATACGTTTAAATCAAAACAGTTATGTTGATTTAAAAATAGTAAAAATCGTGTTCATTAACATGATTAATGAACTTACCTATTTTGCAGACTGCTCTCTCTAATGTGGATAGGAAGTTGATTTTCTTGTAGCATAGAACCAAACAGGACAGTAGGTTGTGAAACCTTCTTGCATTCAGTCTCCAAAATCACTCTTAAATCTTCTAGGACGATTTTGTTGGAAGTGGAAGTCTCAAAGAATTCCAAGGAAAAGGAGCGAGATTCTGTGTCAGGACTTGGAGCGCTCGTCTCTATGGCTGACAATAGTGATGACATAGGCAAAGATGCTGAATCATCCTCTGACATGTGTTCTTCATCCGGAAGAACAGGCGAGTCTGGTTCAATAGATTTGAAGAGAGCACTGAGAGATTTCTGGAACTCATCATCTGAGTTGACTGTGATGTTCTGTGTGTCATCTGAAACAAAAACAGGTACAATTATATAACAGTCGCAACTCGACGAAAAAGGGTAACGTGTATCTTCCTTAAGTAGTTAAAATATTTTTAATCAATGTTTTATACATACCTATATCAGATGTGCCTCCAAAGTCAAATGACTCCCAGGACATAAGGTTTGTAGTAAAGATGTCGGAGGAAAGAGGATATTCGGAATTTGCCATGTTTAACACTGATGAAGATGCAGATTGACAATGAGTCGAAGTTGTCAGCAACCACTTTTTATACAGAGTCAAGTTAACTGTGTTCACATGGTCATCAATTTGCCATCAAAACAAGTTGAACAGCATGTCTAAACGATGAGTACGCACTCAGTGAGTCATTCTCACTGATCCTAATTTAATTAGACTTCTTAAGAAAACACTACTGATGGACATAAAGGAAACGATCAACGATGTTTTAACAAAAACAGAAAAAAATCAAAAGCAAACATATTGGAACTTATGTTATTTTAACCAGTATTTTGTAATTGGACAAACATCTTGGATACCATTTACTGTTTTTGTAAACATTGAGGAAGTGAAACGTTTTCGTTGGTTTCACTCTTGTTTTATGTGATGAATGTATTGTTATTGACAATGATGAAACATTAACATGCCACAAAGTTTTAGACAACAATTACTTGAGAAACTATTTCTGCGATATTACAATTTTCTGCATATTGTGTTTGATATTCTTTGTTAATTCTTAGATTTTCTGATAGATAAAAGTTATAAAATTGCATTTTACAATACAATTATATAATTTAAACCCATGTTTACATTTACCATATAACCATTTTGTAATACAAAGGAATTAAAAAAATATGAATACTATGATCAAATTTGTTTTGATTGAATGAGTAGTTTTAAACAACTATGATTATAAATGGAGTTATTTTTTTTCATGAAATAATTGATTTTGAAAATTGGATAGATTGTCAAGAGTACTTTTTTATATGATTCTCAAAAATGTATGATATCAAAGTGCGTTTTAATAATAAAACAACTCCTCTTCACATTACAAATTATATATGGATGTTGGTTGACGACTTGGTTAAAACTTGTCATCGCCAATTTTTTAAAGAACCTATCATTTATTTTCCATGTCTTCTTTCTTCGTAAACCAAAACGTGTATGTCTTCTGCAGAGCATTAACCTGAAAACTTTTATTTTCCATTTCGAAATTGTGGTTTCTTCAAAATATAACGAACATTCTTTCAGTAGACAATTTCAAATTTGAGCAGTTATTATTATTTTGAAGAACATACTCGACACTTGTCAATACTTCGAATTGCATTTGTCCAATTGGCGCTTGCTTAATATCATGTATTGTAATTAAAAACCATTTTCAATTTTGTAGTGTAATTGCTTTAGCGTGTAGATTGTTTATCATATATCTTAATCTTTGTCGTCATACCTTTACAAACCAACGTTAAATTTGTGAAGAAAACTTGAGTAGTGGATATTGAAACGTCTTTGGTATCCTTTGTCTGTATGACGCATACTTTTCGTCAAGAAATAGGTCAATTGCTCAGTAGGTTGTTATATTGAGTTAGGTGTAAATAGTGTCTCCCATAAGGTTCAAATTGTATCTTTAGTTCCGAAATATCATTGCAAGAAGTATTTGTAAATGCAACACATGACAATATATTCATTTCAAGGTTTTATTCAAACAAACAACAAATGTAACAAAACATTAATGTAGCATTTCATGTCATGCAAGACGTATACAATAGCACTTCATATTTGATAACAATCATAACAAGTTGTACACTGTTAATATACAAGTAATTGCAAAGATGTACACAATCAATTTACATGTATGCACTCAGGTCAATTGCACGAAGCAAGGTACTATCTATGAGTCCATGGCGAGAACGGAACTTTCTCTTGGCAATCTCGGATCTAGGCCTTGTGTTGCACTGCCTGCTGCGTTTGTTTCCAAACCACTTCTTGACTTGATCAACACTAATTGATCCTGAGAGTGCGAGGGCTTCGCACACGGTGGCAGATGGATATGGATGATGAAGGTTTGATCGGTACCAGCTTTCCATGAATTGAACTGCACGTTTGGTCAGAGGTGGTCTTCGCTTCACGCCTGGAACACTGATACGAGACTGCTTGATAGTTTCTTGTTCCTTTTCTTTCAATAGAGCCAAGCTTTTCTCAACCCGATCCATAACCTGAAAAAATAAGAATACTTAAGATTAAACAAAGTTGAATTTGAAAACATAATTAACAGAACACTTTGGTAAAGAATAAACTGCATTAAAGGACAGAGCCATAAGAAATAGTTGATTTGAAATTAACAGTTTTGGAAGGAATACATTGCAAAACATCAGATGTGTATATTTTGTTGAGTGAATGTTTACCTGGTGGATTTGAACATCAAAGTGCCGACAAAGCCAATCTTTGTAGTGTGCTGTCATCTGAGTATCTGTCATCAGGTTCATCCTTTCCATCTCAATACTTGCAGCATGGAAGCGGAAAAAGGTAGACAATTCTCGTACTTGGTCAGGGAAGCTTTTCTCCAAGTGTCGAAATCTGAAAAGGTAGATAATTGACATGTAAATATGCTTGCGTTTTATAAGTAGGCTTTAAATTCTCTTTCATATGTAAATAATAATTGCCTTTAAGTGCATTATTGCACATATGCATATATTGTAAGGAACATTAATTTAAGAAAGTAACATCGGCACCGTCTTTCTGAACAAATACGTTTAAATCAAAACAGTTATGTTGATTTAAAAATAGTAAAAATCGTGTTCATTAACATGATTAATGAACTTACCTATTTTGCAGACTGCTCTCTCTAATGTGGATAGGAAGTTGATTTTCTTGTAGCATAGAACCAAACAGGACAGTAGGTTGTGAAACCTTCTTGCATGCAGTCTCCAAAATCACTCTTAAATCTTCTAGGACGATTTTGTTGGAAGTGGAAGTCTCAAAGAATTCCAAGGAAAAGGAGCGAGATTCTGTGTCAGGACTTGGAGCGCTCGTCTCTATGGCTGACAATAGTGATGACATAGGCAAAGATGCTGAATCATCCTCTGACATGTGTTCTTCATCCGGAAGAACAGGCGAGTCTGGTTCAATAGATTTGAAGAGAGCACTGAGAGATTTCTGGAACTCATCATCTGAGTTGACTGTGATGTTCTGTGTGTCATCTGAAACAAAAACAGGTACAATTATATAACAGTCGCAACTCGACGAAAAAGGGGAACGTGTATCTTCCTTAAGTAGTTAAAATATTTTTAATCAATGTTTTATACATACCTATATCAGATGTGCCTCCAAAGTCAAATGACTCCCAGGACATAAGGTTTGTAGTAAAGATGTCGGAGGAAAGAGGATATTCGGAATTTGCCATGTTTAACACTGATGAAGATGCAGATTGACAATGAGTCGAAGTTGTCAGCAACCACTTTTTATACAGAGTCAAGTTAACTGTGTTCACATGGTCATCAATTTGCCATCAAAACAAGTTGAACAGCATGTCTAAACGATGAGTACGCACTCAGTGAGTCATTCTCACTGATCCTAATTTAATTAGACTTCTTAAGAAAACACTACTGATGGACATAAAGGAAACGATCAACGATGTTTTAACAAAAACAGAAAAAAATCAAAAGCAAACATATTGGAACTTATGTTATTTTAACCAGTATTTTGTAATTGGACAAACATCTTGGATACCATTTACTGTTTTTGTAAACATTGAGGAAGTGAAACGTTTTCGTTGGTTTCACTCTTGTTTTATGTGATGAATGTATTGTTATTGACAATGATGAAACATTAACATGCCACAAAGTTTTAGACAACAATTACTTGACAAAACTATTTCTGCGATATTACAATTTTCTGCATATTGTGTTTGATATTCTTTGTTAATTCTTAGATTTTCTGATAGATAAAAGTTATAAAATTGCATTTTACAATACAATTATATAATTTAAACCCATGTTTACATTTACCATATAACCATTTTGTAATACAAAGGAATTAAAAAAATATGAATACTATGATCAAATTTGTTTTGATTGAATGAGTAGTTTTAAACAACTATGATTATAAATGGAGTTATTTTTTTTCATGAAATAATTGATTTTGAAAATTGGATAGATTGTCAAGAGTACTTTTTTATATGATTCTCAAAAATGTATGATATCAAAGTGCGTTTTAATAATAAAACAACTCCTCTTCACATTACAAATTATATATGGATGTTGGTTGACGACTTGGTTAAAACTTGTCATCGCCAATTTTTTAAAGAACCTATCATTTATTTTCCATGTCTTCTTTCTTCGTAAACCAAAACGTGTATGTCTTCTGCAGAGCATTAACCTGAAAACTTTTATTTTCCATTTCGAAATTGTGGTTTCTTCAAAATATAACGAACATTCTTTCAGTAGACAATTTCAAATTTGAGCAGTTATTATTATTTTGAAGAACATACTTGACACTTGTCAATACTTCGAATTGCATTTGTCCAATTGGCGCTTGCTTAATATCATGTATTGTAATTAAAAACCATTTTCAATTTTGTAGTGTAATTGCTTTAGCGTGTAGATTGTTTATCATATATCTTAATCTTTGTCGTCATTCCTCAAAACCTTTACAAACCAACGTTAAATTTGTGAAGAAAAGAGTAGTGGATATTGAAACGTCTTTGGTATCCTTTGTCTCTATGACGCATGCTTTTCGCCAAGAAATAGGTCAATTGCTCAGTAGGTTGTTATATTGAGTTAGGTGTAAATAGTGTCTCCCATAAGGTTCAAATTGTATCTTTAGTTCCGAAATATCATTGCAAGACGTATTTGTAAATGCAACACATGACAATATATTCATTTCAAGGTTTTATTCAAACAAACAACAAATGTAACAAAACATTAATGTAGCATTTCATGTCATGCAAGACGTATACAATAGCACTTCATATTTGATAACAATCATAACAAGTGGTACACTGTTCATATACAAGTAATTGCAAAGATGTACACAATCAATTTACATGTATGCACTCAGGTCAATTGCACAAAGCAAGGTACTGTCTTTGAGTCCATGGCGAGAACGGAACTTTCTCTTGGCAATCTCGGATCTAGGCCTTGTGTTGCACTGCCTGCTGCGTTTGTTTCCAAACCACTTCTTGACTTGATCAACACTAATTGATCCTGAGAGTGCGAGGGCTTCGCACACGGTGGCAGATGGATATGGATGATGAAGGTTTGATCGGTACCAGCTTTCCATGAATTGAACTGCACGTTTGGTCAGAGGTGGTCTTCGCTTCACGCCTGGAACACTGATACGAGACTGCTTGATGGTTTCTTGTTCCTTTTCTTCCAATAGAGCCAAGCTTTTCTCAACCCGATCCATAACCTGAAAAAATAAGAATACTTAAGATTAAACAAAGTTGAATTTGAAAACATAATTAACAGAACACTTTGGTAAAGAATAAACTGCATTAAAGGACAGAGCCATAAAAAATAGTTGATTTGAAATTAACAGTTTTGGAAGGAATACATTGCAAAACATCAGATGTGTATATTTTGTTGAGTGAATGTTTACCTGGTGGATTTGAACATCAAAGTGCCGACAAAGCCAATCTTTGTAGTGTGCTGTCATCTGAGTATCTGTCATCAGGTTCATCCTTTCCATCTCAATACTTGCAGCATGGAAGCGGAAAAAGGTAGATAATTCTCGTACTTGGTCAGGGAAGCTTTTCTCCAAGTGTCGAAATCTGAAAAGGTAGATAATTGACATGTAAATCTGCTTGCGTTTTATAAGTAGGCTTTAAACGCTCTTTCATATGTACATAATAATTGCCTTTAAGTGCATTATTGCACATATGCATATATTGTAAGGAACATTAATTTAAGGAAGTCACCGTCTTTCTGAACAAATACGTTTAAATCAAAACTAACAGTTATGTTAAATTCGTGTTAATTAACATGATTAATGAACTTACCTATTTTGCAGACTGCTCTCTCTAATGTGGATAGGAAGTTGATTTTCTTGTAGCATAGAACCAAACAGGACAGTAGGTTGTGAAACCTTCTTGCATTCAGTCTCCAAAATCCCTCTTAAATCTTCTAGGACGATTTTGTTGGAAGTGGAAGTCTCAAAGAATTCCAAGGAAAAGGAGCGAGATTCTGTGTCAGGACTTGGAGCGCTCGTCTCTATGGCTGACAATAGTGATGACATAGGCAAAGATGCTGAATCATCCTCTGACATGTATTCTTCATCCGGAAGAACAGGCGAGTCTGGTTCAATAGATTTGAAGAGAGCACTGAGAGATTTCTGGAACTCATCATCTGAGTTGACTGTGATGTTCTGTGTGTCATCTGAAACAAAAACAGGTACAATTATATAACAGTCGCAACTCGACGAAAAAGGGTAACGTGTATCTTCCTTAAGTAGTTAAAATATTTTTAATCAATGTTTTATACATACCTATATCAGATGTGCCTCCAAAGTCAAATGACTCCCAGGACATAAGGTCTGTAGTAAAGATGTCGGAGGAAAGAGGATATTCGGAATTTGCCATGTTTAACACTGATGAAGATGCAGATTGACAATGAGTCGAAGTTGTCAGCAACCACTTTTTATACAGAGTCAAGTTAACTGTGTTCACATGGTCATCAATTTGCCATCAAAACAAGTTGAACAGCATGTCTAAACGATGAGTACGCACTCAGTGAGTCATTCTCACTGATCCTAATTTATTTAGACTTCTTAAGAAAACACTACTGATGGACATAAAGGAAACGATCAACGATGTTTTAACAAAAACAGAAATAAATCAAAAGCAAACATATTGGAACTGAAGTTATTTTAACCAGTATTTTGTAATTGGACAAACATTTTGGATACCATTTACTGTTTTGTAAACATTGAGGAAGTGAAACGTTTTCGTTGGTTTCACTCTTGTTTTAGGTGATGAATGTATTGTTATTGACAATGATGAAACATTAACATGCCAAAGTTTTAGACAACAATTACTTGACAAAACTATTTCTGCGATATTACAATTTTCTGCATATTGTGTTTGATATTCTTTGTTAATTCTTAGATTTTCTGATAGATAAAAGTTATAAAATTGCATTTTACAATACAATTATATAATTTAAACCCATGTTTACATTTACCATATAACCATTTTGTAATACAAAGGAATTAAAAAAATATGAATACTATGATCAAATTTGTTTTGATTGAATAAGTAGTTTTAAACAACTATGATTATAAATGGAGTTATTTTTGTTCATGAAATAATTGATTTTGAAAATTCTTGGATAGATTGTCAAGAGTACTTTTTTATATGATTTTCAAAAATGTATGATATCAAAGTGCGTTTTAATAAGAAAACAACTCCTCTTCACATTACAAATTATATATGGATGTTGGTTAATATCATGTATTGTAATTAAAAACCATTTTCAATTTTGTAGTGTAATTGCTTTAGCGTGTAGATTGTTTATCATATATCTTAATCTTTGTCGTCATTCCTCAAAACCTTTACAAACCAACGTTAAATTTGTGAAGAAAACTTGAGTAGTGGATATTGAAACGTCTTTGATATCCTTTGTCTGTATGACGCATGCTTTTCGCCAAGAAATAGGTCAATTGCTCAGTAGGTTGTTATATTGAGTTAGGTGTAAATAGAGTCTCCCATAAGGTTCAAATTGTATCTTTAGTTCCGAAATATCATTGCAAGACGTATTTGTAAATGCAACACATGACAATATATTCATTTCAAGGTTTTATTCAAACAAACAACAAATGTAACAAAACATTAATGTAGCATTTCATGTCATGCAAGACGTATACAATAGCACTTCATATTTGATAACAATCATAACAAGTGGTACACTGTTCATATACAAGTAATTGCAAAGATGTACACAATCAATTTACATGTATGCACTCAGGTCAATTGCACAAAGCAAGGTACTGTCTTTGAGTCCATGGCGAGAACGGAACTTTCTCTTGGCAATCTCGGATCTAGGCCTTGTGTTGCACTGCCTGCTGCGTTTGTTTCCAAACCACTTCTTGACTTGATCAACACTAATTGATCCTGAGAGTGCGAGGGCTTCGCACACGGTGGCAGATGGATATGGATGATGAAGGTTTGATCGGTACCAGCTTTCCATGAATTGAACTGCACGTTTGGTCAGAGGTGGTCTTCGCTTCACGCCTGGAACACTGATACGAGACTGCTTGATGGTTTCTTGTTCCTTTTCTTCCAATAGAGCCAAGCTTTTCTCAACCCGATCCATAACCTGAAAAAATAAGAATACTTAAGATTAAACAAAGTTGAATTTGAAAACATAATTAACAGAACACTTTGGTAAAGAATAAACTGCATTAAAGGACAGAGCCATAAAAAATAGTTGATTTGAAATTAACAGTTTTGGAAGGAATACATTGCAAAACATCAGATGTGTATATTTTGTTGAGTGAATGTTTACCTGGTGGATTTGAACATCAAAGTGCCGACAAAGCCAATCTTTGTAGTGTGCTGTCATCTGAGTATCTGTCATCAGGTTCATCCTTTCCATCTCAATACTTGCAGCATGGAAGCGGAAAAAGGTAGATAATTCTCGTACTTGGTCAGGGAAGCTTTTCTCCAAGTGTCGAAATCTGAAAAGGTAGATAATTGACATGTAAATCTGCTTGCGTTTTATAAGTAGGCTTTAAACGCTCTTTCATATGTACATAATAATTGCCTTTAAGTGCATTATTGCACATATGCATATATTGTAAGGAACATTAATTTAAGGAAGTCACCGTCTTTCTGAACAAATACGTTTAAATCAAAACTAACAGTTATGTTAAATTCGTGTTAATTAACATGATTAATGAACTTACCTATTTTGCAGACTGCTCTCTCTAATGTGGATAGGAAGTTGATTTTCTTGTAGCATAGAACCAAACAGGACAGTAGGTTGTGAAACCTTCTTGCATTCAGTCTCCAAAATCCCTCTTAAATCTTCTAGGACGATTTTGTTGGAAGTGGAAGTCTCAAAGAATTCCAAGGAAAAGGAGCGAGATTCTGTGTCAGGACTTGGAGCGCTCGTCTCTATGGCTGACAATAGTGATGACATAGGCAAAGATGCTGAATCATCCTCTGACATGTATTCTTCATCCGGAAGAACAGGCGAGTCTGGTTCAATAGATTTGAAGAGAGCACTGAGAGATTTCTGGAACTCATCATCTGAGTTGACTGTGATGTTCTGTGTGTCATCTGAAACAAAAACAGGTACAATTATATAACAGTCGCAACTCGACGAAAAAGGGTAACGTGTATCTTCCTTAAGTAGTTAAAATATTTTTAATCAATGTTTTATACATACCTATATCAGATGTGCCTCCAAAGTCAAATGACTCCCAGGACATAAGGTCTGTAGTAAAGATGTCGGAGGAAAGAGGATATTCGGAATTTGCCATGTTTAACACTGATGAAGATGCAGATTGACAATGAGTCGAAGTTGTCAGCAACCACTTTTTATACAGAGTCAAGTTAACTGTGTTCACATGGTCATCAATTTGCCATCAAAACAAGTTGAACAGCATGTCTAAACGATGAGTACGCACTCAGTGAGTCATTCTCACTGATCCTAATTTATTTAGACTTCTTAAGAAAACACTACTGATGGACATAAAGGAAACGATCAACGATGTTTTAACAAAAACAGAAATAAATCAAAAGCAAACATATTGGAACTGAAGTTATTTTAACCAGTATTTTGTAATTGGACAAACATTTTGGATACCATTTACTGTTTTGTAAACATTGAGGAAGTGAAACGTTTTCGTTGGTTTCACTCTTGTTTTAGGTGATGAATGTATTGTTATTGACAATGATGAAACATTAACATGCCAAAGTTTTAGACAACAATTACTTGACAAAACTATTTCTGCGATATTACAATTTTCTGCATATTGTGTTTGATATTCTTTGTTAATTCTTAGATTTTCTGATAGATAAAAGTTATAAAATTGCATTTTACAATACAATTATATAATTTAAACCCATGTTTACATTTACCATATAACCATTTTGTAATACAAAGGAATTAAAAAAATATGAATACTATGATCAAATTTGTTTTGATTGAATAAGTAGTTTTAAACAACTATGATTATAAATGGAGTTATTTTTGTTCATGAAATAATTGATTTTGAAAATTCTTGGATAGATTGTCAAGAGTACTTTTTTATATGATTTTCAAAAATGTATGATATCAAAGTGCGTTTTAATAAGAAAACAACTCCTCTTCACATTACAAATTATATATGGATGTTGGTTAATATCATGTATTGTAATTAAAAACCATTTTCAATTTTGTAGTGTAATTGCTTTAGCGTGTAGATTGTTTATCATATATCTTAATCTTTGTCGTCATTCCTCAAAACCTTTACAAACCAACGTTAAATTTGTGAAGAAAACTTGAGTAGTGGATATTGAAACGTCTTTGATATCCTTTGTCTGTATGACGCATGCTTTTCGCCAAGAAATAGGTCAATTGCTCAGTAGGTTGTTATATTGAGTTAGGTGTAAATAGAGTCTCCCATAAGGTTCAAATTGTATCTTTAGTTCCGAAATATCATTGCAAGACGTATTTGTAAATGCAACACATGACAATATATTCATTTCAAGGTTTTATTCAAACAAACAACAAATGTAACAAAACATTAATGTAGCATTTCATGTCATGCAAGACGTATACAATAGCACTTCATATTTGATAACAATCATAACAAGTGGTACACTGTTCATATACAAGTAATTGCAAAGATGTACACAATCAATTTACATGTATGCACTCAGGTCAATTGCACAAAGCAAGGTACTGTCTTTGAGTCCATGGCGAGAACGGAACTTTCTCTTGGCAATCTCGGATCTAGGCCTTGTGTTGCACTGCCTGCTGCGTTTGTTTCCAAACCACTTCTTGACTTGATCAACACTAATTGATCCTGAGAGTGCGAGGGCTTCGCACACGGTGGCAGATGGATATGGATGATGAAGGTTTGATCGGTACCAGCTTTCCATGAATTGAACTGCACGTTTGGTCAGAGGTGGTCTTCGCTTCACGCCTGGAACACTGATACGAGACTGCTTGATGGTTTCTTGTTCCTTTTCTTCCAATAGAGCCAAGCTTTTCTCAACCCGATCCATAACCTGAAAAAATAAGAATACTTAAGATTAAACAAAGTTGAATTTGAAAACATAATTAACAGAACACTTTGGTAAAGAATAAACTGCATTAAAGGACAGAGCCATAAAAAATAGTTGATTTGAAATTAACAGTTTTGGAAGGAATACATTGCAAAACATCAGATGTGTATATTTTGTTGAGTGAATGTTTACCTGGTGGATTTGAACATCAAAGTGCCGACAAAGCCAATCTTTGTAGTGTGCTGTCATCTGAGTATCTGTCATCAGGTTCATCCTTTCCATCTCAATACTTGCAGCATGGAAGCGGAAAAAGGTAGATAATTCTCGTACTTGGTCAGGGAAGCTTTTCTCCAAGTGTCGAAATCTGAAAAGGTAGATAATTGACATGTAAATCTGCTTGCGTTTTATAAGTAGGCTTTAAACGCTCTTTCATATGTACATAATAATTGCCTTTAAGTGCATTATTGCACATATGCATATATTGTAAGGAACATTAATTTAAGGAAGTCACCGTCTTTCTGAACAAATACGTTTAAATCAAAACTAACAGTTATGTTAAATTCGTGTTAATTAACATGATTAATGAACTTACCTATTTTGCAGACTGCTCTCTCTAATGTGGATAGGAAGTTGATTTTCTTGTAGCATAGAACCAAACAGGACAGTAGGTTGTGAAACCTTCTTGCATTCAGTCTCCAAAATCCCTCTTAAATCTTCTAGGACGATTTTGTTGGAAGTGGAAGTCTCAAAGAATTCCAAGGAAAAGGAGCGAGATTCTGTGTCAGGACTTGGAGCGCTCGTCTCTATGGCTGACAATAGTGATGACATAGGCAAAGATGCTGAATCATCCTCTGACATGTATTCTTCATCCGGAAGAACAGGCGAGTCTGGTTCAATAGATTTGAAGAGAGCACTGAGAGATTTCTGGAACTCATCATCTGAGTTGACTGTGATGTTCTGTGTGTCATCTGAAACAAAAACAGGTACAATTATATAACAGTCGCAACTCGACGAAAAAGGGTAACGTGTATCTTCCTTAAGTAGTTAAAATATTTTTAATCAATGTTTTATACATACCTATATCAGATGTGCCTCCAAAGTCAAATGACTCCCAGGACATAAGGTCTGTAGTAAAGATGTCGGAGGAAAGAGGATATTCGGAATTTGCCATGTTTAACACTGATGAAGATGCAGATTGACAATGAGTCGAAGTTGTCAGCAACCACTTTTTATACAGAGTCAAGTTAACTGTGTTCACATGGTCATCAATTTGCCATCAAAACAAGTTGAACAGCATGTCTAAACGATGAGTACGCACTCAGTGAGTCATTCTCACTGATCCTAATTTATTTAGACTTCTTAAGAAAACACTACTGATGGACATAAAGGAAACGATCAACGATGTTTTAACAAAAACAGAAATAAATCAAAAGCAAACATATTGGAACTGAAGTTATTTTAACCAGTATTTTGTAATTGGACAAACATTTTGGATACCATTTACTGTTTTGTAAACATTGAGGAAGTGAAACGTTTTCGTTGGTTTCACTCTTGTTTTAGGTGATGAATGTATTGTTATTGACAATGATGAAACATTAACATGCCAAAGTTTTAGACAACAATTACTTGACAAAACTATTTCTGCGATATTACAATTTTCTGCATATTGTGTTTGATATTCTTTGTTAATTCTTAGATTTTCTGATAGATAAAAGTTATAAAATTGCATTTTACAATACAATTATATAATTTAAACCCATGTTTACATTTACCATATAACCATTTTGTAATACAAAGGAATTAAAAAAATATGAATACTATGATCAAATTTGTTTTGATTGAATAAGTAGTTTTAAACAACTATGATTATAAATGGAGTTATTTTTGTTCATGAAATAATTGATTTTGAAAATTCTTGGATAGATTGTCAAGAGTACTTTTTTATATGATTTTCAAAAATGTATGATATCAAAGTGCGTTTTAATAAGAAAACAACTCCTCTTCACATTACAAATTATATATGGATGTTGGTTAATATCATGTATTGTAATTAAAAACCATTTTCAATTTTGTAGTGTAATTGCTTTAGCGTGTAGATTGTTTATCATATATCTTAATCTTTGTCGTCATTCCTCAAAACCTTTACAAACCAACGTTAAATTTGTGAAGAAAACTTGAGTAGTGGATATTGAAACGTCTTTGATATCCTTTGTCTGTATGACGCATGCTTTTCGCCAAGAAATAGGTCAATTGCTCAGTAGGTTGTTATATTGAGTTAGGTGTAAATAGAGTCTCCCATAAGGTTCAAATTGTATCTTTAGTTCCGAAATATCATTGCAAGACGTATTTGTAAATGCAACACATGACAATATATTCATTTCAAGGTTTTATTCAAACAAACAACAAATGTAACAAAACATTAATGTAGCATTTCTTGTCATGCAAGACGTATACAATAGCACTTCATATTTGATAACAAAGTGGTACACTGTTCATATACAAGTAATTGCAAAGATGTACACAATCAATTTACATGTATGCACTCAGGTCAATTGCACGAAGCAAGGTACTGTCTTTGAGACCATGGCGAGAACGGAACTTTCTCTTGGCAATCTCGGATCTAGGCCTTGTGTTGCACTGCCTGCTGCGTTTGTTTCCAAACCACTTCTTGACTTGATCAACACTAATTGATCCTGAGAGTGCGAGGGCTTCGCACACGGTGGCAGATGGATATGGATGATGAAGGTTTGATCGGTACCAGCTTTCCATGAATTGAACTGCACGTTTGGTCAGAGGTGGTCTTCGCTTCACGCCTGGAACACTGATACGAGACTGCTTGATGGTTTCTTGTTCCTTTTCTTCCAATAGAGCCAAGCTTTTCTCAACCCGATCCATAACCTGAAAAAATAAGAATACTTAAGATTAAACAAAGTTGAATTTGAAAACATAATTAACAGAACACTTTGGTAAAGAATAAACTGCATTAAAGGACAGAGCCATAAAAAATAGTTGATTTGAAATTAACAGTTTTGGAAGGAATACATTGCAAAACATCAGATGTGTATATTTTGTTGAGTGAATGTTTACCTGGTGGATTTGAACATCAAAGTGCCGACAAAGCCAATCTTTGTAGTGTGCTGTCATCTGAGTATCTGTCATCAGGTTCATCCTTTCCATCTCAATACTTGCAGCATGGAAGCGGAAAAAGGTAGATAATTCTCGTACTTGGTCAGGGAAGCTTTTCTCCAAGTGTCGAAATCTGAAAAGGTAGATAATTGACATGTAAATCTGCTTGCGTTTTATAAGTAGGCTTTAAACGCTCTTTCATATGTACATAATAATTGCCTTTAAGTGCATTATTGCACATATGCATATATTGTAAGGAACATTAATTTAAGGAAGTCACCGTCTTTCTGAACAAATACGTTTAAATCAAAACTAACAGTTATGTTAAATTCGTGTTAATTAACATGATTAATGAACTTACCTATTTTGCAGACTGCTCTCTCTAATGTGGATAGGAAGTTGATTTTCTTGTAGCATAGAACCAAACAGGACAGTAGGTTGTGAAACCTTCTTGCATTCAGTCTCCAAAATCCCTCTTAAATCTTCTAGGACGATTTTGTTGGAAGTGGAAGTCTCAAAGAATTCCAAGGAAAAGGAGCGAGATTCTGTGTCAGGACTTGGAGCGCTCGTCTCTATGGCTGACAATAGTGATGACATAGGCAAAGATGCTGAATCATCCTCTGACATGTATTCTTCATCCGGAAGAACAGGCGAGTCTGGTTCAATAGATTTGAAGAGAGCACTGAGAGATTTCTGGAACTCATCATCTGAGTTGACTGTGATGTTCTGTGTGTCATCTGAAACAAAAACAGGTACAATTATATAACAGTCGCAACTCGACGAAAAAGGGTAACGTGTATCTTCCTTAAGTAGTTAAAATATTTTTAATCAATGTTTTATACATACCTATATCAGATGTGCCTCCAAAGTCAAATGACTCCCAGGACATAAGGTCTGTAGTAAAGATGTCGGAGGAAAGAGGATATTCGGAATTTGCCATGTTTAACACTGATGAAGATGCAGATTGACAATGAGTCGAAGTTGTCAGCAACCACTTTTTATACAGAGTCAAGTTAACTGTGTTCACATGGTCATCAATTTGCCATCAAAACAAGTTGAACAGCATGTCTAAACGATGAGTACGCACTCAGTGAGTCATTCTCACTGATCCTAATTTATTTAGACTTCTTAAGAAAACACTACTGATGGACATAAAGGAAACGATCAACGATGTTTTAACAAAAACAGAAATAAATCAAAAGCAAACATATTGGAACTGAAGTTATTTTAACCAGTATTTTGTAATTGGACAAACATTTTGGATACCATTTACTGTTTTGTAAACATTGAGGAAGTGAAACGTTTTCGTTGGTTTCACTCTTGTTTTAGGTGATGAATGTATTGTTATTGACAATGATGAAACATTAACATGCCAAAGTTTTAGACAACAATTACTTGACAAAACTATTTCTGCGATATTACAATTTTCTGCATATTGTGTTTGATATTCTTTGTTAATTCTTAGATTTTCTGATAGATAAAAGTTATAAAATTGCATTTTACAATACAATTATATAATTTAAACCCATGTTTACATTTACCATATAACCATTTTGTAATACAAAGGAATTAAAAAAATATGAATACTATGATCAAATTTGTTTTGATTGAATAAGTAGTTTTAAACAACTATGATTATAAATGGAGTTATTTTTGTTCATGAAATAATTGATTTTGAAAATTCTTGGATAGATTGTCAAGAGTACTTTTTTATATGATTTTCAAAAATGTATGATATCAAAGTGCGTTTTAATAAGAAAACAACTCCTCTTCACATTACAAATTATATATGGATGTTGGTTAATATCATGTATTGTAATTAAAAACCATTTTCAATTTTGTAGTGTAATTGCTTTAGCGTGTAGATTGTTTATCATATATCTTAATCTTTGTCGTCATTCCTCAAAACCTTTACAAACCAACGTTAAATTTGTGAAGAAAACTTGAGTAGTGGATATTGAAACGTCTTTGATATCCTTTGTCTGTATGACGCATGCTTTTCGCCAAGAAATAGGTCAATTGCTCAGTAGGTTGTTATATTGAGTTAGGTGTAAATAGAGTCTCCCATAAGGTTCAAATTGTATCTTTAGTTCCGAAATATCATTGCAAGACGTATTTGTAAATGCAACACATGACAATATATTCATTTCAAGGTTTTATTCAAACAAACAACAAATGTAACAAAACATTAATGTAGCATTTCTTGTCATGCAAGACGTATACAATAGCACTTCATATTTGATAACAAAGTGGTACACTGTTCATATACAAGTAATTGCAAAGATGTACACAATCAATTTACATGTATGCACTCAGGTCAATTGCACGAAGCAAGGTACTGTCTTTGAGACCATGGCGAGAACGGAACTTTCTCTTGGCAATCTCGGATCTAGGCCTTGTGTTGCACTGCCTGCTGCGTTTGTTTCCAAACCACTTCTTGACTTGATCAACACTAATTGATCCTGAGAGTGCGAGGGCTTCGCACACGGTGGCAGATGGATATGGATGATGAAGGTTTGATCGGTACCAGCTTTCCATGAATTGAACTGCACGTTTGGTCAGAGGTGGTCTTCGCTTCACGCCTGGAACACTGATACGAGACTGCTTGATGGTTTCTTGTTCCTTTTCTTCCAATAGAGCCAAGCTTTTCTCAACCCGATCCATAACCTGAAAAAATAAGAATACTTAAGATTAAACAAAGTTGAATTTGAAAACATAATTAACAGAACACTTTGGTAAAGAATAAACTGCATTAAAGGACAGAGCCATAAGAAATAGTTGATTTGAAATTAACAGTTTTGGAAGGAATACATTGCAAAACATCAGATGTGTATATTTTGTTGAGTGAATGTTTACCTGGTGGATTTGAACATCAAAGTGCCGACAAAGCCAATCTTTGTAGTGTGCTGTCATCTGAGTATCTGTCATCAGGTTCATCCTTTCCATCTCAATACTTGCAGCATGGAAGCGGAAAAAGGTAGATAATTCTCGTACTTGGTCAGGGAAGCTTTTCTCCAAGTGTCGAAATCTGAAAAGGTAGATAATTGACATGTAAATCTGCTTGCGTTTTATAAGTAGGCTTTAAACGCTCTTTCATATGTACATAATAATTGCCTTTAAGTGCATTATTGCACATATGCATATATTGTAAGGAACATTAATTTAAGGAAGTCACCGTCTTTCTGAACAAATACGTTTAAATCAAAACTAACAGTTATGTTAAATTCGTGTTAATTAACATGATTAATGAACTTACCTATTTTGCAGACTGCTCTCTCTAATGTGGATAGGAAGTTGATTTTCTTGTAGCATAGAACCAAACAGGACAGTAGGTTGTGAAACCTTCTTGCATTCAGTCTCCAAAATCCCTCTTAAATCTTACAGAGTCAAGTTAACTGTGTTCACATGGTCATCAATTTGCCATCAAAACAAGTTGAACAGCATGTCTAAACGATGAGTACGCACTCAGTGAGTCATTCTCACTGATCCTAATTTATTTAGACTTCTTAAGAAAACACTACTGATGGACATAAAGGAAACGATCAACGATGTTTTAACAAAAACAGAAATAAATCAAAAGCAAACATATTGGAACTGAAGTTATTTTAACCAGTATTTTGTAATTGGACAAACATTTTGGATACCATTTACTGTTTTGTAAACATTGAGGAAGTGAAACGTTTTCGTTGGTTTCACTCTTGTTTTAGGTGATGAATGTATTGTTATTGACAATGATGAAACATTAACATGCCAAAGTTTTAGACAACAATTACTTGACAAAACTATTTCTGCGATATTACAATTTTCTGCATATTGTGTTTGATATTCTTTGTTAATTCTTAGATTTTCTGATAGATAAAAGTTATAAAATTGCATTTTACAATACAATTATATAATTTAAACCCATGTTTACATTTACCATATAACCATTTTGTAATACAAAGGAATTAAAAAAATATGAATACTATGATCAAATTTGTTTTGATTGAATAAGTAGTTTTAAACAACTATGATTATAAATGGAGTTATTTTTGTTCATGAAATAATTGATTTTGAAAATTCTTGGATAGATTGTCAAGAGTACTTTTTTATATGATTTTCAAAAATGTATGATATCAAAGTGCGTTTTAATAAGAAAACAACTCCTCTTCACATTACAAATTATATATGGATGTTGGTTAATATCATGTATTGTAATTAAAAACCATTTTCAATTTTGTAGTGTAATTGCTTTAGCGTGTAGATTGTTTATCATATATCTTAATCTTTGTCGTCATTCCTCAAAACCTTTACAAACCAACGTTAAATTTGTGAAGAAAACTTGAGTAGTGGATATTGAAACGTCTTTGATATCCTTTGTCTGTATGACGCATGCTTTTCGCCAAGAAATAGGTCAATTGCTCAGTAGGTTGTTATATTGAGTTAGGTGTAAATAGAGAAATGTCTCCCATAAGGTTCAAATTGTATCTTTAGTTCCGAAATATCATTGCAAGACGTATTTGTAAATGCAACACATGACAATATATTCATTTCAAGGTTTTATTCAAACAAACAACAAATGTAACAAAACATTAATGTAGCATTTCATGTCATGCAAGACGTATACAATAGCACTTCATATTTGATAACAATCATAACAAGTGGTACACTGTTCATATACAAGTAATTGCAAAGATGTACACAATCAATTTACATGTATGCACTCAGGTCAATTGCACGAAGCAAGGTACTGTCTTTGAGACCATGGCGAGAACGGAACTTTCTCTTGGCAATCTCGGATCTAGGCCTTGTGTTGCACTGCCTGCTGCGTTTGTTTCCAAACCACTTCTTGACTTGATCAACACTAATTGATCCTGAGAGTGCGAGGGCTTCGCACACGGTGGCAGATGGATATGGATGATGAAGGTTTGATCGGTACCAGCTTTCCATGAATTGAACTGCACGTTTGGTCAGAGGTGGTCTTCGCTTCACGCCTGGAACACTGATACGAGACTGCTTGATGGTTTCTTGTTCCTTTTCTTCCAATAGAGCCAAGCTTTTCTCAACCCGATCCATAACCTGAAAAAATAAGAATACTTAAGATTAAACAAAGTTGAATTTGAAAACATAATTAACAGAACACTTTGGTAAAGAATAAACTGCATTAAAGGACAGAGCCATAAGAAATAGTTGATTTGAAATTAACAGTTTTGGAAGGAATACATTGCAAAACATCAGATGTGTATATTTTGTTGAGTGAATGTTTACCTGGTGGATTTGAACATCAAAGTGCCGACAAAGCCAATCTTTGTAGTGTGCTGTCATCTGAGTATCTGTCATCAGGTTCATCCTTTCCATCTCAATACTTGCAGCATGGAAGCGGAAAAAGGTAGATAATTCTCGTACTTGGTCAGGGAAGCTTTTCTCCAAGTGTCGAAATCTGAAAAGGTAGATAATTGACATGTAAATCTGCTTGCGTTTTATAAGAAGGCTTTAAACGCTCTTTCATATGTACATAATAATTGCCTTTAAGTGCATTATTGCACATATGCATATATTGTAAGGAACATTAATTTAAGGAAGTCACCGTCTTTCTGAACAAATACGTTTAAATCAAAACTAACAGTTATGTTAAATTCGTGTTAATTAACATGATTAATGAACTTACCTATTTTGCAGACTGCTCTCTCTAATGTGGATAGGAAGTTGATTTTCTTGTAGCATAGAACCAAACAGGACAGTAGGTTGTGAAACCTTCTTGCATTCAGTCTCCAAAATCCCTCTTAAATCTTCTAGGACGATTTTGTTGGAAGTGGAAGTCTCAAAGAATTCCAAGGAAAAGGAGCGAGATTCTGTGTCAGGACTTGGAGCGCTCGTCTCTATGGCTGACAATAGTGATGACATAGGCAAAGATGCTGAATCATCCTCTGACATGTGTTCTTCATCCGGAAGAACAGACGAGTCTGGTTAATAGATTTGAAGAGAGCACTGAGAGATTTCTGGAACTCATCATCTGAGTTGACTGTGATGTTCTGTGTGTCATCTGAAACAAAAACAGGTACAATTATATAACAGTCGCAACTCGACGAAAAAGGGTAACGTGTATCTTCCTTAAGTAGTTAAAATATTTTTAATCAATGTTTTATACATACCTATATCAGATGTGCCTCCAAAGTCAAATGACTCCCAGGACATAAGGTCTGTAGTAAAGATGTCGGAGGAAAGAGGATATTCGGAATTTGCCATGTTTAACACTGATGAAGATGCAGATTGACAATGAGTCGAAGTTGTCAGCAACCACTTTTTATACAGAGTCAAGTTAACTGTGTTCACATGGTCATCAATTTGCCATCAAAACAAGTTGAACAGCATGTCTAAACGATGAGTACGCACTCAGTGAGTCATTCTCACTGATCCTAATTTATTTAGACTTCTTAAGAAAACACTACTGATGGACATAAAGGAAACGATCAACGATGTTTTAACAAAAACAGAAATAAATCAAAAGCAAACATATTGGAACTGAAGTTATTTTAACCAGTATTTTGTAATTGGACAAACATTTTGGATACCATTTACTGTTTTGTAAACATTGAGGAAGTGAAACGTTTTCGTTGGTTTCACTCTTGTTTTAGGTGATGAATGTATTGTTATTGACAATGATGAAACATTAACATGCCAAAGTTTTAGACAACAATTACTTGACAAAACTATTTCTGCGATATTACAATTTTCTGCATATTGTGTTTGATATTCTTTGTTAATTCTTAGATTTTCTGATAGATAAAAGTTATAAAATTGCATTTTACAATACAATTATATAATTTAAACCCATGTTTACATTTACCATATAACCATTTTGTAATACAAAGGAATTAAAAAAATATGAATACTATGATCAAATTTGTTTTGATTGAATAAGTAGTTTTAAACAACTATGATTATAAATGGAGTTATTTTTGTTCATGAAATAATTGATTTTGAAAATTCTTGGATAGATTGTCAAGAGTACTTTTTTATATGATTTTCAAAAATGTATGATATCAAAGTGCGTTTTAATAAGAAAACAACTCCTCTTCACATTACAAATTATATATGGATGTTGGTTAATATCATGTATTGTAATTAAAAACCATTTTCAATTTTGTAGTGTAATTGCTTTAGCGTGTAGATTGTTTATCATATATCTTAATCTTTGTCGTCATTCCTCAAAACCTTTACAAACCAACGTTAAATTTGTGAAGAAAACTTGAGTAGTGGATATTGAAACGTCTTTGATATCCTTTGTCTGTATGACGCATGCTTTTCGCCAAGAAATAGGTCAATTGCTCAGTAGGTTGTTATATTGAGTTAGGTGTAAATAGAGTCTCCCATAAGGTTCAAATTGTATCTTTAGTTCCGAAATATCATTGCAAGACGTATTTGTAAATGCAACACATGACAATATATTCATTTCAAGGTTTTATTCAAACAAACAACAAATGTAACAAAACATTAATGTAGCATTTCATGTCATGCAAGACGTATACAATAGCACTTCATATTTGATAACAATCATAACAAGTGGTACACTGTTCATATACAAGTAATTGCAAAGATGTACACAATCAATTTACATGTATGCACTCAGGTCAATTGCACGAAGCAAGGTACTGTCTTTGAGACCATGGCGAGAACGGAACTTTCTCTTGGCAATCTCGGATCTAGGCCTTGTGTTGCACTGCCTGCTGCGTTTGTTTCCAAACCACTTCTTGACTTGATCAACACTAATTGATCCTGAGAGTGCGAGGGCTTCGCACACGGTGGCAGATGGATATGGATGATGAAGGTTTGATCGGTACCAGCTTTCCATGAATTGAACTGCACGTTTGGTCAGAGGTGGTCTTCGCTTCACGCCTGGAACACTGATACGAGACTGCTTGATGGTTTCTTGTTCCTTTTCTTCCAATAGAGCCAAGCTTTTCTCAACCCGATCCATAACCTGAAAAAATAAGAATACTTAAGATTAAACAAAGTTGAATTTGAAAACATAATTAACAGAACACTTTGGTAAAGAATAAACTGCATTAAAGGACAGAGCCATAAGAAATAGTTGATTTGAAAATAACAGTTTTGGAAGGAATACATTGCAAAACATCAGATGTGTATATTTTGTTGAGTGAATGTTTACCTGGTGGATTTGAACATCAAAGTGCCGACAAAGCCAATCTTTGTAGTGTGCTGTCATCTGAGTATCTGTCATCAGGTTCATCCTTTCCATCTCAATACTTGCAGCATGGAAGCGGAAAAAGGTAGATAATTCTCGTACTTGGTCAGGGAAGCTTTTCTCCAAGTGTCGAAATCTGAAAAGGTAGATAATTGACATGTAAATCTGCTTGCGTTTTATAAGAAGGCTTTAAACGCTCTTTCATATGTACATAATAATTGCCTTTAAGTGCATTATTGCACATATGCATATATTGTAAGGAACATTAATTTAAGGAAGTCACCGTCTTTCTGAACAAATACGTTTAAATCAAAACTAACAGTTATGTTAAATTCGTGTTAATTAACATGATTAATGAACTTACCTATTTTGCAGACTGCTCTCTCTAATGTGGATAGGAAGTTGATTTTCTTGTAGCATAGAACCAAACAGGACAGTAGGTTGTGAAACCTTCTTGCATTCAGTCTCCAAAATCCCTCTTAAATCTTCTAGGACGATTTTGTTGGAAGTGGAAGTCTCAAAGAATTCCAAGGAAAAGGAGCGAGATTCTGTGTCAGGACTTGGAGCGCTCGTCTCTATGGCTGACAATAGTGATGACATAGGCAAAGATGCTGAATCATCCTCTGACATGTGTTCTTCATCCGGAAGAACAGGCGAGTCTGGTTAATAGATTTGAAGAGAGCACTGAGAGATTTCTGGAACTCATCATCTGAGTTGACTGTGATGTTCTGTGTGTCATCTGAAACAAAAACAGGTACAATTATATAACAGTCGCAACTCGACGAAAAAGGGTAACGTGTATCTTCCTTAAGTAGTTAAAATATTTTTAATCAATGTTTTATACATACCTATATCAGATGTGCCTCCAAAGTCAAATGACTCCCAGGACATAAGGTCTGTAGTAAAGATGTCGGAGGAAAGAGGATATTCGGAATTTGCCATGTTTAACACTGATGAAGATGCAGATTGACAATGAGTCGAAGTTGTCAGCAACCACTTTTTATACAGAGTCAAGTTAACTGTGTTCACATGGTCATCAATTTGCCATCAAAACAAGTTGAACAGCATGTCTAAACGATGAGTACGCACTCAGTGAGTCATTCTCACTGATCCTAATTTATTTAGACTTCTTAAGAAAACACTACTGATGGACATAAAGGAAACGATCAACGATGTTTTAACAAAAACAGAAATAAATCAAAAGCAAACATATTGGAACTGAAGTTATTTTAACCAGTATTTTGTAATTGGACAAACATTTTGGATACCATTTACTGTTTTGTAAACATTGAGGAAGTGAAACGTTTTCGTTGGTTTCACTCTTGTTTTAGGTGATGAATGTATTGTTATTGACAATGATGAAACATTAACATGCCAAAGTTTTAGACAACAATTACTTGACAAAACTATTTCTGCGATATTACAATTTTCTGCATATTGTGTTTGATATTCTTTGTTAATTCTTAGATTTTCTGATAGATAAAAGTTATAAAATTGCATTTTACAATACAATTATATAATTTAAACCCATGTTTACATTTACCATATAACCATTTTGTAATACAAAGGAATTAAAAAAATATGAATACTATGATCAAATTTGTTTTGATTGAATAAGTAGTTTTAAACAACTATGATTATAAATGGAGTTATTTTTGTTCATGAAATAATTGATTTTGAAAATTCTTGGATAGATTGTCAAGAGTACTTTTTTATATGATTTTCAAAAATGTATGATATCAAAGTGCGTTTTAATAAGAAAACAACTCCTCTTCACATTACAAATTATATATGGATGTTGGTTAATATCATGTATTGTAATTAAAAACCATTTTCAATTTTGTAGTGTAATTGCTTTAGCGTGTAGATTGTTTATCATATATCTTAATCTTTGTCGTCATTCCTCAAAACCTTTACAAACCAACGTTAAATTTGTGAAGAAAACTTGAGTAGTGGATATTGAAACGTCTTTGATATCCTTTGTCTGTATGACGCATGCTTTTCGCCAAGAAATAGGTCAATTGCTCAGTAGGTTGTTATATTGAGTTAGGTGTAAATAGAGTCTCCCATAAGGTTCAAATTGTATCTTTAGTTCCGAAATATCATTGCAAGACGTATTTGTAAATGCAACACATGACAATATATTCATTTCAAGGTTTTATTCAAACAAACAACAAATGTAACAAAACATTAATGTAGCATTTCATGTCATGCAAGACGTATACAATAGCACTTCATATTTGATAACAATCATAACAAGTGGTACACTGTTCATATACAAGTAATTGCAAAGATGTACACAATCAATTTACATGTATGCACTCAGGTCAATTGCACGAAGCAAGGTACTGTCTTTGAGACCATGGCGAGAACGGAACTTTCTCTTGGCAATCTCGGATCTAGGCCTTGTGTTGCACTGCCTGCTGCGTTTGTTTCCAAACCACTTCTTGACTTGATCAACACTAATTGATCCTGAGAGTGCGAGGGCTTCGCACACGGTGGCAGATGGATATGGATGATGAAGGTTTGATCGGTACCAGCTTTCCATGAATTGAACTGCACGTTTGGTCAGAGGTGGTCTTCGCTTCACGCCTGGAACACTGATACGAGACTGCTTGATGGTTTCTTGTTCCTTTTCTTCCAATAGAGCCAAGCTTTTCTCAACCCGATCCATAACCTGAAAAAATAAGAATACTTAAGATTAAACAAAGTTGAATTTGAAAACATAATTAACAGAACACTTTGGTAAAGAATAAACTGCATTAAAGGACAGAGCCATAAGAAATAGTTGATTTGAAATTAACAGTTTTGGAAGGAATACATTGCAAAACATCAGATGTGTATATTTTGTTGAGTGAATGTTTACCTGGTGGATTTGAACATCAAAGTGCCGACAAAGCCAATCTTTGTAGTGTGCTGTCATCTGAGTATCTGTCATCAGGTTCATCCTTTCCATCTCAATACTTGCAGCATGGAAGCGGAAAAAGGTAGATAATTCTCGTACTTGGTCAGGGAAGCTTTTCTCCAAGTGTCGAAATCTGAAAAGGTAGATAATTGACATGTAAATCTGCTTGCGTTTTATAAGTAGGCTTTAAACGCTCTTTCATATGTACATAATAATTGCCTTTAAGTGCATTATTGCACATATGCATATATTGTAAGGAACATTAATTTAAGGAAGTCACCGTCTTTCTGAACAAATACGTTTAAATCAAAACTAACAGTTATGTTAAATTCGTGTTAATTAACATGATTAATGAACTTACCTATTTTGCAGACTGCTCTCTCTAATGTGGATAGGAAGTTGATTTTCTTGTAGCATAGAACCAAACAGGACAGTAGGTTGTGAAACCTTCTTGCATTCAGTCTCCAAAATCCCTCTTAAATCTTCTAGGACGATTTTGTTGGAAGTGGAAGTCTCAAAGAATTCCAAGGAAAAGGAGCGAGATTCTGTGTCAGGACTTGGAGCGCTCGTCTCTATGGCTGACAATAGTGATGACATAGGCAAAGATGCTGAATCATCCTCTGACATGTATTCTTCATCCGGAAGAACAGGCGAGTCTGGTTCAATAGATTTGAAGAGAGCACTGAGAGATTTCTGGAACTCATCATCTGAGTTGACTGTGATGTTCTGTGTGTCATCTGAAACAAAAACAGGTACAATTATATAACAGTCGCAACTCGACGAAAAAGGGTAACGTGTATCTTCCTTAAGTAGTTAAAATATTTTTAATCAATGTTTTATACATACCTATATCAGATGTGCCTCCAAAGTCAAATGACTCCCAGGACATAAGGTCTGTAGTAAAGATGTCGGAGGAAAGAGGATATTCGGAATTTGCCATGTTTAACACTGATGAAGATGCAGATTGACAATGAGTCGAAGTTGTCAGCAACCACTTTTTATACAGAGTCAAGTTAACTGTGTTCACATGGTCATCAATTTGCCATCAAAACAAGTTGAACAGCATGTCTAAACGATGAGTACGCACTCAGTGAGTCATTCTCACTGATCCTAATTTATTTAGACTTCTTAAGAAAACACTACTGATGGACATAAAGGAAACGATCAACGATGTTTTAACAAAAACAGAAATAAATCAAAAGCAAACATATTGGAACTGAAGTTATTTTAACCAGTATTTTGTAATTGGACAAACATTTTGGATACCATTTACTGTTTTGTAAACATTGAGGAAGTGAAACGTTTTCGTTGGTTTCACTCTTGTTTTAGGTGATGAATGTATTGTTATTGACAATGATGAAACATTAACATGCCAAAGTTTTAGACAACAATTACTTGACAAAACTATTTCTGCGATATTACAATTTTCTGCATATTGTGTTTGATATTCTTTGTTAATTCTTAGATTTTCTGATAGATAAAAGTTATAAAATTGCATTTTACAATACAATTATATAATTTAAACCCATGTTTACATTTACCATATAACCATTTTGTAATACAAAGGAATTAAAAAAATATGAATACTATGATCAAATTTGTTTTGATTGAATAAGTAGTTTTAAACAACTATGATTATAAATGGAGTTATTTTTGTTCATGAAATAATTGATTTTGAAAATTCTTGGATAGATTGTCAAGAGTACTTTTTTATATGATTTTCAAAAATGTATGATATCAAAGTGCGTTTTAATAAGAAAACAACTCCTCTTCACATTACAAATTATATATGGATGTTGGTTAATATCATGTATTGTAATTAAAAACCATTTTCAATTTTGTAGTGTAATTGCTTTAGCGTGTAGATTGTTTATCATATATCTTAATCTTTGTCGTCATTCCTCAAAACCTTTACAAACCAACGTTAAATTTGTGAAGAAAACTTGAGTAGTGGATATTGAAACGTCTTTGATATCCTTTGTCTGTATGACGCATGCTTTTCGCCAAGAAATAGGTCAATTGCTCAGTAGGTTGTTATATTGAGTTAGGTGTAAATAGAGTCTCCCATAAGGTTCAAATTGTATCTTTAGTTCCGAAATATCATTGCAAGACGTATTTGTAAATGCAACACATGACAATATATTCATTTCAAGGTTTTATTCAAACAAACAACAAATGTAACAAAACATTAATGTAGCATTTCATGTCATGCAAGACGTATACAATAGCACTTCATATTTGATAACAAAGTGGTACACTGTTCATATACAAGTAATTGCAAAGATGTACACAATCAATTTACATGTATGCACTCAGGTCAATTGCACGAAGCAAGGTACTGTCTTTGAGACCATGGCGAGAACGGAACTTTCTCTTGGCAATCTCGGATCTAGGCCTTGTGTTGCACTGCCTGCTGCGTTTGTTTCCAAACCACTTCTTGACTTGATCAACACTAATTGATCCTGAGAGTGCGAGGGCTTCGCACACGGTGGCAGATGGATATGGATGATGAAGGTTTGATCGGTACCAGCTTTCCATGAATTGAACTGCACGTTTGGTCAGAGGTGGTCTTCGCTTCACGCCTGGAACACTGATACGAGACTGCTTGATGGTTTCTTGTTCCTTTTCTTCCAATAGAGCCAAGCTTTTCTCAACCCGATCCATAACCTGAAAAAATAAGAATACTTAAGATTAAACAAAGTTGAATTTGAAAACATAATTAACAGAACACTTTGGTAAAGAATAAACTGCATTAAAGGACAGAGCCATAAGAAATAGTTGATTTGAAATTAACAGTTTTGGAAGGAATACATTGCAAAACATCAGATGTGTATATTTTGTTGAGTGAATGTTTACCTGGTGGATTTGAACATCAAAGTGCCGACAAAGCCAATCTTTGTAGTGTGCTGTCATCTGAGTATCTGTCATCAGGTTCATCCTTTCCATCTCAATACTTGCAGCATGGAAGCGGAAAAAGGTAGATAATTCTCGTACTTGGTCAGGGAAGCTTTTCTCCAAGTGTCGAAATCTGAAAAGGTAGATAATTGACATGTAAATCTGCTTGCGTTTTATAAGAAGGCTTTAAACGCTCTTTCATATGTACATAATAATTGCCTTTAAGTGCATTATTGCACATATGCATATATTGTAAGGAACATTAATTTAAGGAAGTCACCGTCTTTCTGAACAAATACGTTTAAATCAAAACTAACAGTTATGTTAAATTCGTGTTAATTAACATGATTAATGAACTTACCTATTTTGCAGACTGCTCTCTCTAATGTGGATAGGAAGTTGATTTTCTTGTAGCATAGAACCAAACAGGACAGTAGGTTGTGAAACCTTCTTGCATTCAGTCTCCAAAATCCCTCTTAAATCTTCTAGGACGATTTTGTTGGAAGTGGAAGTCTCAAAGAATTCCAAGGAAAAGGAGCGAGATTCTGTGTCAGGACTTGGAGCGCTCGTCTCTATGGCTGACAATAGTGATGACATAGGCAAAGATGCTGAATCATCCTCTGACATGTATTCTTCATCCGGAAGAACAGGCGAGTCTGGTTCAATAGATTTGAAGAGAGCACTGAGAGATTTCTGGAACTCATCATCTGAGTTGACTGTGATGTTCTGTGTGTCATCTGAAACAAAAACAGGTACAATTATATAACAGTCGCAACTCGACGAAAAAGGGTAACGTGTATCTTCCTTAAGTAGTTAAAATATTTTTAATCAATGTTTTATACATACCTATATCAGATGTGCCTCCAAAGTCAAATGACTCCCAGGACATAAGGTCTGTAGTAAAGATGTCGGAGGAAAGAGGATATTCGGAATTTGCCATGTTTAACACTGATGAAGATGCAGATTGACAATGAGTCGAAGTTGTCAGCAACCACTTTTTATACAGAGTCAAGTTAACTGTGTTCACATGGTCATCAATTTGCCATCAAAACAAGTTGAACAGCATGTCTAAACGATGAGTACGCACTCAGTGAGTCATTCTCACTGATCCTAATTTATTTAGACTTCTTAAGAAAACACTACTGATGGACATAAAGGAAACGATCAACGATGTTTTAACAAAAACAGAAATAAATCAAAAGCAAACATATTGGAACTGAAGTTATTTTAACCAGTATTTTGTAATTGGACAAACATTTTGGATACCATTTACTGTTTTGTAAACATTGAGGAAGTGAAACGTTTTCGTTGGTTTCACTCTTGTTTTAGGTGATGAATGTATTGTTATTGACAATGATGAAACATTAACATGCCAAAGTTTTAGACAACAATTACTTGACAAAACTATTTCTGCGATATTACAATTTTCTGCATATTGTGTTTGATATTCTTTGTTAATTCTTAGATTTTCTGATAGATAAAAGTTATAAAATTGCATTTTACAATACAATTATATAATTTAAACCCATGTTTACATTTACCATATAACCATTTTGTAATACAAAGGAATTAAAAAAATATGAATACTATGATCAAATTTGTTTTGATTGAATAAGTAGTTTTAAACAACTATGATTATAAATGGAGTTATTTTTGTTCATGAAATAATTGATTTTGAAAATTCTTGGATAGATTGTCAAGAGTACTTTTTTATATGATTTTCAAAAATGTATGATATCAAAGTGCGTTTTAATAAGAAAACAACTCCTCTTCACATTACAAATTATATATGGATGTTGGTTAATATCATGTATTGTAATTAAAAACCATTTTCAATTTTGTAGTGTAATTGCTTTAGCGTGTAGATTGTTTATCATATATCTTAATCTTTGTCGTCATTCCTCAAAACCTTTACAAACCAACGTTAAATTTGTGAAGAAAACTTGAGTAGTGGATATTGAAACGTCTTTGATATCCTTTGTCTGTATGACGCATGCTTTTCGCCAAGAAATAGGTCAATTGCTCAGTAGGTTGTTATATTGAGTTAGGTGTAAATAGAGAAGTGTCTCCCATAAGGTTCAAATTGTATCTTTAGTTCCGAAATATCATTGCAAGACGTATTTGTAAATGCAACACATGACAATATATTCATTTCAAGGTTTTATTCAAACAAACAACAAATGTAACAAAACATTAATGTAGCATTTCTTGTCATGCAAGACGTATACAATAGCACTTCATATTTGATAACAAAGTGGTACACTGTTCATATACAAGTAATTGCAAAGATGTACACAATCAATTTACATGTATGCACTCAGGTCAATTGCACGAAGCAAGGTACTGTCTTTGAGACCATGGCGAGAACGGAACTTTCTCTTGGCAATCTCGGATCTAGGCCTTGTGTTGCACTGCCTGCTGCGTTTGTTTCCAAACCACTTCTTGACTTGATCAACACTAATTGATCCTGAGAGTGCGAGGGCTTCGCACACGGTGGCAGATGGATATGGATGATGAAGGTTTGATCGGTACCAGCTTTCCATGAATTGAACTGCACGTTTGGTCAGAGGTGGTCTTCGCTTCACGCCTGGAACACTGATACGAGACTGCTTGATGGTTTCTTGTTCCTTTTCTTCCAATAGAGCCAAGCTTTTCTCAACCCGATCCATAACCTGAAAAAATAAGAATACTTAAGATTAAACAAAGTTGAATTTGAAAACATAATTAACAGAACACTTTGGTAAAGAATAAACTGCATTAAAGGACAGAGCCATAAAAAATAGTTGATTTGAAATTAACAGTTTTGGAAGGAATACATTGCAAAACATCAGATGTGTATATTTTGTTGAGTGAATGTTTACCTGGTGGATTTGAACATCAAAGTGCCGACAAAGCCAATCTTTGTAGTGTGCTGTCATCTGAGTATCTGTCATCAGGTTCATCCTTTCCATCTCAATACTTGCAGCATGGAAGCGGAAAAAGGTAGATAATTCTCGTACTTGGTCAGGGAAGCTTTTCTCCAAGTGTCGAAATCTGAAAAGGTAGATAATTGACATGTAAATCTGCTTGCGTTTTATAAGTAGGCTTTAAACGCTCTTTCATATGTACATAATAATTGCCTTTAAGTGCATTATTGCACATATGCATATATTGTAAGGAACATTAATTTAAGGAAGTCACCGTCTTTCTGAACAAATACGTTTAAATCAAAACTAACAGTTATGTTAAATTCGTGTTAATTAACATGATTAATGAACTTACCTATTTTGCAGACTGCTCTCTCTAATGTGGATAGGAAGTTGATTTTCTTGTAGCATAGAACCAAACAGGACAGTAGGTTGTGAAACCTTCTTGCATTCAGTCTCCAAAATCCCTCTTAAATCTTCTAGGACGATTTTGTTGGAAGTGGAAGTCTCAAAGAATTACAAGGAAAAGGAGCGAGATTCTGTGTCAGGACTTGGAGCGCTCGTCTCTATGGCTGACAATAGTGATGACATAGGCAAAGATGCTGAATCATCCTCTGACATGTGTTCTTCATCCGGAAGAACAGACGAGTCTGGTTCAATAGATTTGAAGAGAGCACTGAGAGATTTCTGGAACTCATCATCTGAGTTGACTGTGATGTTCTGTGTGTCATCTGAAACAAAAACAGGTACAATTATATAACAGTCGCAACTCGACGAAAAAGGGTAACGTGTATCTTCCTTAAGTAGTTAAAATATTTTTAATCAATGTTTTATACATACCTATATCAGATGTGCCTCCAAAGTCAAATGACTCCCAGGACATAAGGTCTGTAGTAAAGATATCGGAGGAAAGAGGATATTCGGAATTTGCCATGTTTAACACTGATGAAGATGCAGATTGACAATGAGTCGAAGTTGTCAGCAACCACTTTTTATACAGAGTCAAGTTAACTGTGTTCACATGGTCATCAATTTGCCATCAAAACAAGTTGAACAGCATGTCTAAACGATGAGTACGCACTCAGTGAGTCATTCTCACTGATCCTAATTTAATTAGACTTCTTAAGAAAACACTACTGATGGACATAAAGGAAACGATCAACGATGTTTTAACAAAAACAGAAAAAAATCAAAAGCAAACATATTGGAACTGAAGTTATTTTAACCAGTATTTTGTAATTGGACAAACATTTTGGATACCATTTACTGTTTTGTAAACATTGAGGAAGTGAAACGTTTTCGTTGGTTT